>NQII01001676.1:2278-104937 GCA_002778355.1 Clitarchus hookeri
TGTGGTTAGCTAAGAGGGGGGTGTTCTCGGCACCAATCCAGCTCGTCAGCTATTCCTTCCGTGGTGCATATATTTTGAGTTTAGGCGAAATACACATGATAATTTGCTGATATCTCGAGAAATCCCTGCGCTCCACAGATCTCCCGGCAGGCTAGAGGCGTGCGGGGGAGATGAAGGGGGTTGGCAGGGAGGCCTACACATTAGGACACACAGCAAGACACGTGTAACTGCGGTCTACCACCTGCCTTGTGCCACGTGTCGCCTGGTTATGTTGGGGAGAGGGGGTGGTTGTGGTTGTGGGCCAACATCGCTCTAAAATTCCTAAAACCGTAACACGACAATTTCAACCAGATTTCCGCCGTTTGACATGCGCAATTGATATGATTGGCCACCATTGTAGGTGTCTCTAAGACGATACAATGGATAACCATCGATATTAGTGATAGTATCGTTTATACACATTTTTAGAAAACGTTTCGTACATTTCCATTGTCCATGCACGGCGCTGTCATGTTGATATCACCGCATGGACCATGGATTATGTTAGCGGTAACAACGTCAAACAACTCTTGATCGATATTCCAATCCGGAATTTCTGCTAAAATAATTTTATCAATTTCTTCTGGCCGTACTTTGACGACCAACCAAATCAAAATATGTGCATGTGTGCAAACCTCGTTTTTGCCATTCAACAGAATACAGCCAGCAACGTGTTTCGCCGAATACACAGTGATGTGTAATCAAGTTCAATGATTTTAATTTTTGTTTGAAGACACGTGCAGTGATATCATGGCGATGCATTGCTGTTTGACCTGGCAATAACGAAATTTTAATTTTATCCCAGTTTGTATTGCACGTAAATGTAATGAACATATCTGGTCGGCCGTACGAGCGCACGAAAATCACGGCGTCTTGAATGTATTCTTGCATATGACGCGGACTACCAATATATGATGATGGAAGAATATATGCAGTACCGATATCGTTGATATTAGTTGTTTCCTCTACGTTACTGACAATAGCATCACGCAAATGAATGTACTCCTCAGAACGCAGTTTCGCTTGATAAAACTTGATGTACCGTATTCGCTCGCTTTCATGTTTCGCATACATATCAACGATGTATTGATGAAACAGCTGGCGGAATCGGAAAATGTTGTTGTCTTCATTTGCACCGATATACGTAGAAGTTCATCGCGCTCACTTTCTTGTTGGTTTCTGCACCTACAAAGTAAAAATATAAATAAGATAAAAATAAATTAATCATACAGAAGAATAAAAAATAAAATAATGTGTAGATTGTACCTGTCGCTGGATTTCTTTGTTTGATGATGAAAATCTGCTCGATGTGGTAGTATTGGCAGCGTGTGTTTATTTGTATCTCCTCATCGTTCATGAAGGAGATTTGCAAGAATTTTGGATTGGCATCAGGCATTGACATTAAAGAACCAATTTGATTATTCACTTTCCCTAAATCTTAAACGTTGATTAAAAATTGCGACCAACCTGATTCTGAAAGATTTTCGTTGCTCCAAATGATGTCATTTGGATGCAAGAATTTAATTTACGAATTTACGCAAAAACCAGTTTGATTGAGGTGTGGCTCCAGCCAATTGTGTTTTCAATGGTTCTGGCAGCGAATTCAATGGTGGAAGTACAACTTTTCCAGACGCGCAGCGGAAACCGGCCGATTCACATTTGTATTTGAATGCATGGCAGTGTTGGCATTCTTTGTCCATAGCGCCGATGAAAATTTGTGAATGTGACGAAAAGTCAATGACCGACTCATTTTCGAACGCACGGCGGAGAAGTGATGCACGTGTCAATGCGCGATGTACTTGCAGGCGCTGTCGTTCATGTGCTCTGTGTGCGTCGGAGGCTCGTTGACGCGCCTGTCTTTGTCTCAATGCATGAGCTAGAAGGCGTTCCTTGCGTTGCTCTTGACTTTCATTTGCACGTGTGTTTGCAACCTGGTCTCTTTAATTTGCATTGTCCGTCAATTGATCTCCTGCCGTTCTATTTAACTGACGGGTCTGGACTATTTGTGAATTCCGTGTACGTCGACCAATATTTCCTCCTCGTCCGCGAAGACGTGGCATTGTTCTGTAATAAACACACAACTCATAAATATAATTATCTTATATTTGAATTTTATAGATTTTATAATTTGTTGAACAAACTTACATGTTGTCTAACACTCCGTAAGTTTTATATGTTTTAATATGCGAAAAATCTTATATATCAAAACAACGTCAATTATTCATGAACGTATCTTTTTTTTTTTACATTTAAAAAGTAGCGTGGTTGGGGAAGGGGGTGTGAAATTTTGTGGTTATATGTTCTAATATGCAAGAAATCTTTAAAAAAAATTAAAAACATATTTTGTCAAAAAAAACAATTTATTTCCTGTAACCCAATCGCAGCGCCACCTACCGGGTACAACCGTGAATCTAAACCATCCAGGGACCCACTCAAACACAAACAAAAAATTTCATCAAAATCGGTGCAGCCGTTTAGGAGGAGTTCAGTGATATACACACGTACAGAAGAATTATATATATAAAGAGGACTTTACTTTTTGTACATTAATACACGTATAACCGCTAATAGCAGGCAAGCCATTCGGGCAGGACAACATCTGCCGGGTCCACTTGTATTATATATAACTACGAGTTCTTTCTTCAATTGTATATTTCATAAATGTTAACATTCCATCTATCAATGAAAATTTGTTTGTAATACCTCTCGCTTAATAAAATTAGACGATTTTCTCTGAAAACTGCATTGCAGTTGTTCTAGAATCACCAAAACCTAATCTCCAAATTAACAAAGTCACTCTTTAAAAACATTCTTTCAATTCATATTGGGGTTCGAAATGAAACTATCAATTTCTTATCATTCCAGCTATGTGTATATCTATTTGACGGACACCATTTCTTGGTGTGTGCGAGTTGTAGACAAGTTCGGCTTCAGTTAGAATGTGGCTTTAATAACTCGCCCTCACTTTTCTCGCGTTACATGTTGCTTTTTTCCTTTTGGTTTCTCGTTTCGAGCGTTGAGAGAATGAGTGGGGATTGTACTGACCTTCGATTGGCCTTCAAGTTTTGTAAGCGTAAATAACAGTTCCTTGTGTAATTATCAGTTTTTAAAAGCAGAACTCGCAATTCGAGTGACCTTCCATCCTTTTCCAATTGCTTTCACTAATTACGAGTTTCGCTTCAATTTCGACATCCAGCAACTGGTTCGACCTTCAAGGCTGAAACATATAAACTCCAGAAAAAAAACGCGCTATGTTTTGAGGAAAGCATTATGAAACTTTAACTCAGTGGATTACACCTTATCACAACGACAAGGGTTAATTCTTTTCCAAAAATCACATCCATACACAGTTATCCTCTAATACAATTTCATTAAGAAAATTTTATTTCTTAAATATAGTTCTGAGCACTCTTAACAAGATTAATTTTAATTTCCGTCCCATTTCAAGTTGGCGATACTTAGTTTAATTACTGCAAATTAATTACATTATGTACACCTCTGTTTTGCTGAAATTTAACTGACGGTGGTTTGTATGCCATATTGAACCAAACTGAAATTAATGGCCTACGAGCGATTCAAACATGGGATGTTATGACACGAGAGTACGTTATTGACGTTAACTAATGAGCTTGCTGATGCTAAGTTTTATTATTTATTAAATTAGGTATTTAGACCACTGCAGCACAGACCGTATATCGCTGAATTACCCATGATGTCAATATGCATCTGACATACATATATATATATATTTTTTCCCTTTTATTAGTTAATCTGATAAAAATGATGTTCTGAAAAGAATGAAATTAATGGCCTACGAGCGATTCAAACATGGGATGTTATGACACGAGAGTACGTTATTGACGTTAACTAATGAGCTTGCTGATGCTAAGTTTTATTATTTATTAAATTAGGTATTTAGACCACTGCAGCACAGACCGTATATCGCTGAATTACCCATGATGTCAATATGCATCTGACATATATATATATATTTTTCCCCTTTTATTAGTTAATCTGATAAAAATTATGTTCTGAAAACAATGAAAGACGCGTCCATACAAACTGCATCATTGGCCTTGTTTTCTAACGAGCGCACTGACCTACGAAGTTGTTCAAGTTTGTCTAGTTATAATTTCATAATTAAATTTATTTAACAAACATGTTGTTCAAATGCGTTCAAAAATATATTCTGTGCTTCACAAAATTATAAATAGAAAAACATTAGAAGAATTTAATTATTAACCTTTGTACGCACTTACAGCTTGTACAAAACGCTACTTGTCTCTGATATGTAAGTAAATACCGTAGAGTCGAATTGAAGATACACTATCTGGGATAGAACCAACGACTCACTGGAGCAGTAGCCAGTGAAGAAATAAACGACTTTGGAGTACGTATACATTTGCGAAATCGCGTAGCTCACGAGGTTTTTCTTTCCCAAGTGATGAATGCATATATATCTCAGGGTGGTTGTAAAATCCACCTTAGATATTTTAGTTACTGAATTTAAATGTTAGTAATTATTTAATAGGGACCCGCAATTTTTGCGAATTCACTTGATGGGAAGTCTATATTTCACAGCTAAAGCTGTCATTCTTACATCGGTTGCTGTCACTCTTCCCGTTAAGATTCTTGATCAGTTTATTCTTCTGGTTGATATGTCTCCCTGGGTGAGAGTCCTTGAATGTCATCCAATAAATGCATGGGCCAGTCACGACAACAAAATGCGAGTAACACTGCTTGAAAAAAATTAGGTAAATATTACGAGAGAAAAAAACGCACATAGCAGTAACAAATGTCTAGAAATCCCGACGTCCTAGGATAAGGAAAATGCGTTCCGGAAGCCACGACAGTTTTCAAGTCTTCTTCCACTCTGACAATACGTCTTCACGATGGAAAATAGCAACTTTGTTTAAAGTCAATAATATGTTTCCGGTAAATGTTAGGTAATTATGCAGTGACAGATAATCAAATCGCACAATATATACTAGTATTGCCCGCAATAATACATTTTCTGTGTACGGAACAGGGAATTGATAACGAACGTGGAGCCGATGGGTACTGAGCCATTTGCGACTATTCGTTGTCAGATGGCTAGGCGCCCTCGTTACATGGAACCGATAGCAGAACTTTATTCAAATGGATTATAGGTGAACTATAAAAAAAATTACGTACATTAAAGAGCAAGGTAAATACGAGCACCAATGCATCAACGTCACCATACTTGAAGCATTATGTAAAAGTCTTACCTTGACATAGGACAATCTGAGATTGTGCGCAGTTCATTAAACGGGGCTAGATCAATTTGTACGTCTAAGGCTTTTGCCAAAACACTTGTTTCAGAAGGCATGTCAAGAATTTTATCACCTGGGAACATAAATACATAATAGTTTCCCAAATTTTCTTAATTTGTTACTTATTCACTGCGTTGGTTATTTTCTGAAGTACAACAGTGGAAAAGGAATATATTATTATTTTACATGTGGGAATAGATGGCAACGCCTAAGAACAACGAGAAAAATAAACGTTACCGACTTCGATTACCACGTCAGAAACCAAAATCTGCGGTAGAAAATATTAATCAAATTTTCAAAACAGAGGTGGTTAGTCTTCGTTTATATGATGTTAATTCATAGCTTGTAGCAAGCAACGTCTAACATTCGGAAGCGGTTAAATCTGTTGCAATAAAAACCTCTGAAGGCTGAAAAGTAACATAAACCGTTTTCTAGCGAAAAATTAAAATTAATACATTTGTTTTCCACTGATAAAAAGAAAGCTATGCGCTTCTTACTATTAAAAATTATATGTCTAATTTAAATTAATTGTCCCAGCTACCTTGAAATTAACCAGAAGTGCGTATTGATCTTGTGTAATATCTGCTTATACAACCAATTGTAAACGCGATTGAAAATTTAAACCATGTTTATAGGCCATTTACAATTACTTCACACTTTTCTGAAACCCTGCTAAAGTTGTACTTTTGGGTTACGATTACGTATCCTTCCGCTACATGTAGACAAGAAACTCTGATATGTACCTTCTACGTTTCAACGGTCAAACGATTTTTTACTGTTTTCAGATGTGTAAAGAATGCTGGCATATTTCTAAAAGCACTAAGTATAAATGTTCACAATTTAGGACTATAATCGCATTTAGGTCAGATTTGTGGCTTTTTAACAATGTCTGTATTGATGATTGATAGTTATTACACACATTGTTAACATAGTTGTATTAATCACTATATAGCACATGATAGGCTATTACTGGTAAAGTGAGCACTTTTTGAAACCCACTCATTTGGAATAATAGTCAATAAATATATTTTAATGCAACTTAGACGTTAATTTTCGAGTCCGGTGAAATATATACCCTGTCAATATATATATATATATATATATATATATATATATATAAACTGGCCACAAGGGAAAAAAATATCTGATAGGGAAAAAGTAACTAGTGCCTCAAAAGTGTTCATATTACCGTGAACAAATAGCCTATACACCTAATACACTGTTAATATTTTGCCATGACTGTGTTTAACTGTGTTACAACTGTGGGGGAAAGAACTACCTCGTATTAGGCCTCTTTTTATTTACGTGTGTTGGGTTATTTCGTTTAAAGGGCGGCCTCGGTTGAAATAAATTTCGAAACTAAGAATCGTATAGTCCAACTGAAAAGACAGTAAACTCATGCACGAAACTCGCGTCGCATACTTTTGCTACGTAGCAGCAACAAACTTAAAGATAGGACGAACAATGCACACAAATAGTCCTTCCATAACTTTTTTTATAAGTTTGTTTATTTGCGTACTTAGAGATTTTACTAGGTTTATTTAGTTACATATTAAAATATTTATGGTTGGGCGTGGAAAACATTATACTCACAGAAACGAAAGCACGTTTACACAATTTTGTTACAAACACCTAGGATAGAGTTAAAAAGTTGTGTTTAATACAGATGCAACTTTCTAATAAATATTTAAGCCATGAAACTGTTTACGATTAAAGCGTATAAATATTAGACGTTCAATATTGGCTATCACACCCACACACACACACACACAGGCCAAGCGTAATGGCGACGATGCAGACGCAGCAATATCCATTTCTATTTCATAAGCATCACTCGCAACCGACACACACGTCACAGTTTGTTCTTGCCGTGGACACAGATTAATCCCAACCTCGTAACTTGCCTAACAGTCTGAAAAAAATACAACGTGTACAAACATTATTTGTTAATTTTAAGTATTTTTACAGGAGTAATATTTAAACACTTGGTTAAGCAAAAAGCAACACGCCATGTCATGTTGCCACTTATGCCAGCTTCCAGTTTGTAACTGTTCCACCATCACAAATAAATATTGTAATAAGCATTCAAACATAAAATTCTCGTTTCATTTTTAAATACCCCAAAAAAATGATAAAATTGAAAACATGCATAATTTTCCATTTACTGGCGCTGAAAAATGTGTAGGGTTAAAATAATCTATATATATATATATATATATATATATNCTTGGAACGCTTCATTGAAGAAATTTCAACGTCGGAAGCAAGGCGATGCGGTTCCTGGTCAACCGGATGCGCGTTCTACTGATGCTCTTGGTCGTATTTACACAGTTCATCGGAAGAATAATGAATGCTTATATTTGCGGTTGTTGCTGGTGAATGTTCGTGGGTCAACATCATTTGAATCACTACGAACTGTTAATGGTATAGTTTGCCCAACATTTCGTGCTGCATGTCAAGAGTTCAATTTTCTTGAAAACGATACTCATTGGGACACGACAATCGCTGAAGCAATTATTTCTGAAAATCCAAGTCAGATACGCACATTATTTGCTATCATCATTTCGACATGCTTCCCATCGAATCCACGTGACCTGTGGAAAAAATACAAAGATGACATGCCAGAAGACATTTTCCATAGATTTCGTGCCCGTTCAAGAAATCCCGATCTTGAGGTGAATGATGAGATGCTTAACCAGGCTTTACTCTTGATCGAAAACATGTGTTACCTCATGTGCGGCAGTTTGTTAGTCAGGTTAGGAATGCCAGCACCAGATCGAGGAATGAATGACGCATTTAATAGAGAATTAGAACGAGAACGTGAATATAATCGACATAAATAAGACCAATCAGTTCAAACGAATGTTCCCCTGTTGAACCCCCAACAGAAGGAAGTGTATGATACATTAATCAAGGCAATTTATGAGGGAAATGGTGGCTTATTTTTCCTGGATGCCCCCGGTGGAACTGGGAAGACATTCCTCATGTCATTAATTTTGGCCACTGTTCGAGCGAGATCCGACATTGCGGTAGCAGTTGCTTCTTCTGGAATAGCGGCCACATTGTTAGAAGGATGCCGTACGGCTCATTCAGCGTTTAAACTGCCGTTAAATCTTCAAACTACTGAAAAGCTGACATGTAACATTGCGAAACGCTCCGCAATGGTCAGGGTTTTAGTTGTATCTAAAATCATCATCTGGGACGAATGCACAATGGCGCACAAACGCGCATTAGAAGCACTTGACCGAACATTGAAAGATCTGCGCAATGACTCGAGATTTTTTGGAGGCGCAATGATTTTACTGTCGGNCATTGAAAGATCTGCGCAATGACTCGAGATGTTTTGGAGGCGCAATGATTTTACTGTCTGGCGACTTCCGCCAAACACTGCCAGTCATTCCAAGATCGACTGCTGCCGATGAAATAAACGCTTGCCTCAAATCATCAAATCTGTGGCGCTATGTGAAGAAACTTCAGCTGGCAGCAAACATGAGAGTTTCATTGCTGAACGATCCATCTGCTGGAGATTTCTCCAAGATATTGCCAACTATCGGTAATGGCCGTGTTCCTGTCGACGAATCGAGCGGATTGATTTCATTTCCTCCAAATTTTTGCAATTTCATCTCATCGAAAGACGAGCTCATCAAGAAAGTGTTCCCGAACATCATTGCTAATCACAAAAATAACAAATGGTTGAGTGAGAGAGCAATTTTGGTATCCAAGAAAAAAGATGTGGATGACTTAAATATAGTAATACAGAATTAAATCGTTGGTAATCTGCATTCATTTAAATCTATTGACTGTGTCATAAACGAAGACGAAGCCACCAACTATCCAACTTAATTTTTAAACTCCTTGGATGTGCCTGGCACAATTCACAACTGAAGGTTGGCTCGGTAGTAATAATACTTCGAAATCTAAACCAACCAAAACTATGCAATGGAACGCGTTTGGTGATAAGAAAACATATGACCAATGTGATTCACGCGACGATACTCAAAGGAAAATTTAAAGATGAGGAAGTTCTCATTCCGAGGATTCCTATGATCCCAACCGATATACCCTTCGAGTTTAAACGACTTCAATTTCCGATTCGTCTTGCATTCGCCATGACGATTAACAAATCTCAAGGCCAATCCTTGAGTGATTGTGGTCTGAATCTAGAAAATGCATGTTTTTCTCACGGTCAATAATACGTGGCATGTTCACGCGTCGGCAAACCATCGGATTTATTTGTTCTTGCGCCTGATAACAAAACGAAAAATGTCGTATATCACAAGGTGCTTCACTGAAGAAAATTAACGTGAGTACAACCCATGCAGCAAAATACAGCAAACACGCCATTGAAATACTTGATTTGTGTATTTTATTTATTTTTAATTTTCTTTATATATATTATTTTAATAAACTATTGAACTTAACAAATTTTGAATATTAATTTTATTTTACGTAAATAAAATACTCAATAAAGCTAAACTAAAAGTTAACACGACATTCATTGACTGTTAGGCGGTACGAAGTCCGCCGGGTCAGCTAGTAAAATATAAAACGTGACAAGTTCGCTATACCAATTCAAGTTTCTTCCTCGAATAAAAACACCAGGTTACTAGGGCCTGGGCACCGTATTGTGCGCTGATATCTCTAACACTAACACTGAAATGTGTTTCCATCTAATATTTCAGTGGTAAAGGTTTACTTTACAAATATCGTCCAAAAAGCAGATTATTACAACATTTAAACTGTGAACTATATCTTACTAGCCATTGCCAATACATCGCTGCTCTCACTATTTTAATTCCCATAAAAAAATCGCATGTAATTTATAAATTATACATTAGATAAATTTTCATTTAATCAAAAATGACATCCTTCAAAATTAGTCATAGTGCTAAATATAGTGGTGTATGAGTTATTAAAAAAAAACAGGTGACCATGTTATTCTTGGGGTGATTTTTCAAAGTTTTGTTTCAAAAGTGTGTAGAAACCATGAAAGGATTATACACGGGATTTCTTACAGAACATTTCAGGCAAATTTAAATATANATACATTAGATAAATTTTCATTTAATCAAAAATGACATCCTTCAAAATTAGTCATAGTGCTAAATATAGTGGTGTACGAGTTATTTAAAAAAAACAGGTGACCATGTTATTCTTGGGGTGATTTTTCAAAGTTTTGTTTCAAAAGTGTGTAGAAACCATGAAAGGATTATACACGGGATTTCTTACAGAACATTTCAGGCAAATTTAAATAGATATCACAGGTAGGGCATCACTTATCGTAAATTCTTACGTGAAACGAATTTAAGCTAAACTTAACTAAAATTTCTAAATAAATTAAGTGAGCAATTTTTTTTTTTGAACTGACTCTCTACACATTTTAATTTATACAGAAGGAGCACGAGCGTTGTTATTTAAATAATAAATGTATTGACATTGTAAAAAACATTATGAAAATCACAGGGAGACGCTTTCACCTACGCCACTGCAGCTTTGTATCATATATAATTGATTTTGCTGTATTTTTGTCTTTGAGTCTTAGTTAGCATACAACTGTGGAAATTAATAGCATCACAAAACTTTATTTCCATTACCAGATATATATATATTATTTTGCAATTATCGATTACGTTGCCGTATATCCTATGTGGGGCCCAGGCAATTTCAGGAGGGCTTAGCGCCTCGTATGACGGGTGAAATTCCCCCTTGACCGGAGGGGGAAGGGGTATGTGTGAGAGGATCAGCCAGCCGATACAAAGTCGCGGCTGTATAGCGGGCAGGAGGCCAATCAGCCGGGCGAGCGAGCCTTTGAAACCGGCGCGGAACAAAAGCGGTCGGACGCGGGGAAATGCTACCACTCTCTTTCAGGCGTTGCCAAATTCGTAATTCGAGTTACCCTGCTAGGTTCGCGACTCCTTTGCGGCAAGCTGTGCGTCTGGTGGGCGCTTCGCTTCGCCTTCTGGGACTACCCTGAGTTCGAGTGAGCCACATCAGCAAGGGGAATAAAACATCGAGCGGGCGCGAGGTAAAAGGGGTTTGTGGGTTGGTGGGCGGGAGGGTTCGCACCCTAAACTCCCCTCCCTTTTTCAGGCTCTCCTCTCAGGGCTTTGTGGAAGTTTTCTTGGCCGGGTATCGGCAAAGTGGTCGTGGTTCCCGGTCCCCCTCCTCGATAATGGGTTCGGAACTCGGCGCGGGACGTTTCAACCCCTGCAGCCTCTGGTTGGGTGGCGCTTAATAGCTTCACAGAGGGGTCTTGGTGCGCGCGCGCGTGTGTTGTAGAAAGGTTTCTGAGGGGTGTGCTTGAGGGGAGGGAGGTAGGGGTGGCTTACTTTGCTCTCGAACCACCCCCTCCCCCTCTTACACACCACACGCGTGATCCCATTAGCGGGGAGGGCGTCCGTTCTAGATCTTTCGCCGGGCCAACGCTGGGTGCCCCACCTCCCTAGCAACCTTCTCACTCCCTCCCCCCATCAACACATCCCCGGTGCCTTTAATGCCCGTACCTCCACTCTCTCTGCTGATGACGCCCTGGCCAGCAGTTCTCCACCCTCCCATCCCGTCGTCTCTTACACCCTAGCGTTAACTGTTAAACGACTGCCCGGCTCCCACACCCCCAACAAACCCAGCCCCTTGTAAACTGCAGGGTGTTACGGCCTTCTGCGAAACAATGTTGCAGTCTCGGGGTTGGCTGGCGCTCCGCTGATCAGCGTGTGTGTGTGAGAGTGGGACTGGGAAAGTGTTACGGCTTTGTTGCGAGGGGGAGGGATCTTGGTAACGAGGTTCCATTTCAGTTTGGTGCTCGCCTCCCGAGGCCACCGCTACTCTTTTTTCTTCTTCTCAATTTCTCTTCAACCCATCTTGTCCGGCAGCGCCACTTGCGAGAGGGAAAAGCTCTCGGGCCCAATTGGACGGCTCTCCAGGTGTGTTGATGACCACTCCGCGTCCAGGGGTTCGCCATGGGCAAGATACCCCTCGCTATTTGTGCAGGATTATTGTGACAACTTTCTTCCGCATAAGAGTATTCGTGAAACATTCTGCAGTAGTAAAATAACAGTAACAGTTTTAAAGAAACTACGAAGAATTAAATTACGTATAAAAGTGTTACTCAAATTTGCATCAGTTTTATTAAGATTTTTGTATTTTGCTTGAAATGATTTGACTTACGCATATAATTTTTAAAAATGTCTAAGCAACACTTGTCACGCCTGTAGTTAGGTTTTAATTTCTGGACAATTTGAGATCGAATAATAAATGGCATCCTTTAAAATGACTGGAATACGCACGTTTTATATTCAACAAAAATTTTGAGTATATTCAGCTTTGTTTTCGCGATTTTCTGTAAGGCTATTCTTGAGAAGATTTCCTAACGTTCGAAGATAAAATTTTTGTAACGTTATAAAATATTTATTTCAAATTCATATTTATATACATTTTCACCTTTAAGAGTCATTTTGTGCATAAATGTAAACAGCGTAAGTCGTTCTTGTGGCAGTAATTTTGCTGATTTTAATACAGGATGATGACATGCCCCTATAGTTCTGTTGTAAGTAGTTAAAAATAGAGTGCTCTGGCACAAGTGGTAGTGGTTTGAGGATTGAGGATTCCCGGTCGGCCATCTCGGATTTCCCGTTTTTCCATCAAAATTTTCCGTTTTCCCCGAAAAAAAAATTAAAATTTTTTAGAATTTCCTTCAACATTTCCCGAATTTCTGTCTAAACCCTCATAATTTCGCACAGAAATTGTTCTTACAAAAATTTTTATCAATCACTCAGTAAGAGAACAGCAATAATCCACAATGTGGCTCGATGACTCCATTTTGGAAATGAGGGGTTGAGGGGTTACCCTGACATTACTACACAATTTGCCTCAGAACCCACCACAATGTGCAAACATCTACCAGACTGTTCCACTAAAACATCAGTCATCTAGGAGCTTCTGGTGCAGTCGGAGGTAGTGTGAAGCAACATGGTAACCATCTTGGCTTTCGATTTTCTTACTTTATTTTACTCTGAATCTGCCTTGCTACATCATGCTCTGTAATTTCTTCATACATCTCTCGTGTGTTCTCTCTCTGCCTATCTCACGGGAAAGAAGCAGGGAGCCTGAGAGCCATCCACCATTTTCATTTTTGTCTTCTTCGCTTCACCTCATGCTCTATCATTCTGGGTCAATTCAAAATTAATAAAAAAACATTTTACTCACATTTTTACCTAGGATGTATGGTTTACAAGAGACAAGTAAAACAAGAAACTCAACCTCATTTACCTTTGGCGTAAGGGTCAGTTTCAAATTAAAAACATTTACGAGATATGGTATAGTATATTCGAGGTTTCTTCACACTTGAAAAATATCCCTTGTTTGAAGTGTTTGGTTGATTTCTAAATATGTCATGTACCAAAAGCTATTTATTCTTCTGTGGACATAAAATAAAAATATTGTTTTATTAAATATAAATTGTATATTATTTTATATATAAATTATAATATTTCATTTTAGACCAATATAAATAAACAAAGAGCTAAATTCTTGTGTTGGCAATGCCTAGTGAGAAATAGTTGTTATGAAAAATATTATTAAACTGGGCTTGCAAGAATGCTGTGCATTGGTCGTCGGACGTAATTTCCTAGAGTTTGTTTGCATGAGGCGGAGGAATATCCTGAAAGTAGAACTTAAGTAGGACTTTGGAAAAGTTGGAAGTAACTGTCACTGGAGTAAAGTATAACATATACTATATTGTCCCCATCATTCATATCAGTGTTTTGAAAAATTCTTAAAACACACATCATTAAATTTTATTATATAATTCATTTGTACTGCCAAGGCGCGTATTAAGAACATAGTCTCGTCACGCACGCGAGACTAGTTTTGAAATCGCTTGCCCAACATTTTGCATTTATATCAAATATTTCACCTAATTTTCTCATTCACCTCTGAAATAACATATAAAGTACACAATACTTAATAGAGACATGTATCTACACAAGTATAAAAATTCTGCTTCACTTCAAAATACATATCAATAAATTCTCACTAATGAGCTGCCTACAGATTTACATCCCTGATCAGTGTGCAATGGTTTTATAAAAACACATACATTAATTATGCAAGATGAAATATTTTGTAAGTTTGTAATTTTTACATAATACATCGAGTATGACGTGCCTACAATCTCAGTGCAAATATGTAAAACAAAGACAGTTTTCAAGAGTACAGCCTGTGGTTCGAGTATCTCATATTCAATATATGTATGTTTGTTACATACTGACGTGGGTGTAGATATCAGGCTGGTGTATGTTGGTTAGAGACCTTACAAGTAACATTAGATATGTATCAATTTCTAATGGTCTGTAAAGAGAAGACAAATACCATACGTTAAATAAAATTAATATTTTACCTCAAGCTCAGTTGTAGAGAACCATATACACATAAAATTACTTAAAGTACGATACCCGAAAAAAATTTAATTGTATATGACGTATTTAGGAAACAACCAACTACGTCATAAATAGCGTAATTTTTGGTTTGATTAAAAAAGCATGAATGAACCGCCAATAAACTATAAGATGTTCCCTGTGCCTCGATAAGCTTGGTTGTTTAATATCATGTCTGGAAACTAAGTAAGAGGGGGGAAAAACTCAAAAATCCTATATGGCGGTGATACCTCCCCCTTTGTTATATTTAATAGCAATCGTCAAGATTGCTTGTTTCTAAAATGTTCCCGAACTCTGTCTGCTGGCGACTGTCACAAGAACATGCAAGCTGCTTCAGTGAAGTGAAAAACAGCGAGAAGCTGTTGTCTGTCCGTCGTTAAATAACACACATCAGCTTTATTATTTGCAATGACAGTTATTACCTTAACAGAACTCCAAGTGCCTCACAGAGAAAGAAATTGTTTCATTTGCACAATATTTTTTTTTTTGAGTTCACCATGATAGCAAAGCGAATATTTGTTTTTATAACTAACATATGCGTTTCTACGTAGTACCGAATTAACCCAGTATTTAAGCTGCTGCCGAAAAACGTATTGTGGTTTCACATTTCTGTAGTAATTTCATAATATTCCAATATAACAATNGCAATGACAATTATTACCTTAACAGAACTCCAAGTGCCTCACAGAGAAAGAAATTGTTTCATTTGCACAATATTTTATTTTTTTGAGTTCACCATGATAGCAAAGCGAATATTTGTTTTTATAACTAAGATATGCGTTTCTACGTAGTACCGAATTAACCCAGTATTTAAGCTGCTGCCGAAAAACGTATTGTGGTTTCACATTTCTGTAGTAATTTCATAATATTCCAATATAACACTTTTTCTTTGATTTGAAATCTTATCAGGTCGTTCGTATATATAGAAGCAATATAGTTTATGTTCAAGGCGAAACTCTTCACTGTTATTGCATATTTATGCCTCTGTCAAGATTGAGGTATTTTTGATAGATACAAAACAGACGGTAAGGCCTGTTTTCAAATGTACGTCAAGTGAATTTTGTAGCTTTGCCGGTCATGCTTGGTCACGAACATAATGAGCTATAGTATATCCACGGTTTCGTCGAACTTTTTCAATCCAACCTTTGAAGAATCACCCCGTGTATAGGATGTCGGGATGTTTCCTAAGTATGCCATGTGTCACAAACTTTATATACCAATCTTTACGTAAAAGAATGGTCTATTCGCGGTTTCTTCACACTTTTCAAATCAGACCTTTGAAAAATCACTCCATGAATGACATGTTTAATTGTGTCTCAATCATATAATGTACCACAAGCTTTCCTACTTGTGATAAAAAAAACTTTAATGTTTAGTAAATTAAAATTTAACTTACATTTTTTTAAAAATATTAATATATCACTTTTAATTTTTATAATTAAAAACAGTGAAAAAAATAGGTGTGATGGTAATGCCAAGTAAGAAATAGTTGTTATGCAAAATAGTATTAAAGTGCCTGCGCACGAATACGGTGTATTTTCCTTCCGGAGTAATTTGCTGGACTTTGTTAAGCTTTGTTTGCATGAGGCGGAGGAATATCCTGGAAGTAGAACTTTAGCAGAGCTTCAGAAAAATTGGAAGTAACCATGAATGGACTATATTAGTTGAGATCTCTAAAGCATAGGTGTAGACACATTGGGGTGAAATGGGGCGAATAGGGAAAGGGAGGGATTGCCAACTTCGTGTTAATGTCGGAAGGAGGCAAGGAGGTGGCACATTATTCCTTGATCTTAAATTAACCACAAACAAGACATTAATCCATATTTTGTTGGTCACTTTCACACAGCATGTAACTAACTTCCGAGATTCTGCTCAACTCTAATGATTTATTTTGTCTACAATTATTGCTTCTTATTTGTCCACAATGTATTCTTGCGACAAGCGGGAAGGCGCATTTGACTGACATCATCCTTAGAGTCTATAACTGTTTCATTTTTACCTAGTGGCTGAAAGGCATATGTGCCTGCCTACGTCTTCCGCCTCTTTTTCCATTACCCAACCCATTATTTTGACGCATTCTGCGTCCCTATATTTTATTCGTCAGAACACACGCTCTGGCGGAGCTCACAGCCGGACGACCGGAATAAGAATTAAGGGTTTTGTGGACGTGCCGGAAGAGGGACACCAGGAGCCTCGCAGCTGCTAAGGCACGCTACCAAAGGTTTCGGCACGTGCAACTGTTCCTGCACGTGCAGACGACATCCGGAGACAACGGAAAGCACCAGGGCGTGGACACAGCCGCATTTTGCAGCTGCCCAAGGGACACCAAGATCCCACCACCAGCTGCGCCTGTCCCGGGCTTATACCGCAATAAACCATGAGAGCTTTTAGCGGACCTGCGTGCAGAAAGGGACAATAAAATTCCAGGCCAGAACCAAGGGACGACGCCTGGACGGCTGCGGACAACACGAGCAGCGGCCACGTGTTTTATGACCCGGAGGGACGACAACCACCCCGGACACGTGCAGCAGAGACAGGGCAAGTTGAATATGGTGATGGACGCTACAAAACCACACGAAGGTGGTAGCAATNCGGACACGTGCAGCAGAGACAGGGCAAGTTGAATATGGTGATGGACGCTACAAAACCACACGAAGGTGGTAGCAACGGGGCAGTCAGTGGAGAGACGTCGAGTCAGTCAGTCGCGGATCGAGCAGTCAGTCAGTCAGCCGGAGTCAGTAGAGGATCGAGAATGCATCACGACGTCGACCTCAGTCGGAGGCCGTCAAACGGGGCGTGCGGCGGGAAGCATCCGAGAAAAGCCAGTCCGACGTCGTCCACGCAGAGTACTGCGTGGACCCGAGAAGAAGGAACTTCGAAGCCAGGCGTCGGGACGCCCCACCAAGCCACCAGGCGAGGGAAGACAGCGCAGCAATGTCAGATAAGTAGTTCTACACCAAGTGCGAAGAATCTTCCCCCCCCCCTCGACGCCAGTCGCAGCGTCAAACCATACGTAGCCTACATAGGGAAAGGGAGGGAGTTTGTCTCTTGAGTTCATGTACCAGTTAACCTGTTCAAGCAACAATAAAACTCGATTATGTGAACTCACACAAAGCTAGTTTAATTTATTAGTAAATTGGACCTATAGACATCAGTGTCGACGTATTCCTACGCCCTATCACTGAGGGCTAGCATCATGTGCTGGCGCCTCACGCTGCAGAGCAGAATCAATACCAACTTCCAAACTTCAGCATTTGGCAGGTATCAATTTCTAACGCTATGTCTAACGAGTGCGGGATACAAAAAATTGTCAGCTAGGCAGGAAGCATTCTAGAAACCAGGCAAGAGTAAACATGCTGAGTATTCTTTACTATGTGTGTCTATTAATATTCGGTTTGGAACTATTAAAAATTTCTGTGAATAAGTACCACAACATTCGCTACTAATTTAAAATAAATAAATCAAAAAAATAAATGAACGTGCACATATTAATGCGTAGGAAACTTTCAACTTCCTTGGACAGGGTCGGACAATGCAAACATAATGCTGGAACTCGTAACTGGTTATAAAATGTTATTTAAATCTTTATTTTAGTGCTATTTCAACGAACAAGTGTATCAATAAATAAAATTTGCCTTGAGAGTTTAGTTGGGCGTTTGTGTAAAACGCTTACATTTTTAAAGAAGCTACACAAAAAAAGAAATACTGCTGTTCTATGAATTTCGACAAGGTCGACACTCCTGATGGATAGTAACTATCGCTTAAGTGACTAGAGGATTGAAGTGAAATGAAGAAGGGAATAGTCCGAAAAAACCCGCTGCCGACGTTTCCGTGAAGAGAAAAGCCGGGAGTAACCCAACCTCGATTCAAACCCGTATCTCCGTTATATGAAGCCTGAGAGATAACTGTTCGGCCAGCGAGGCCTCGCGGATGATTAAGGGTATCATAAAGGTGGTAAAGCGAAACGTATTTTCTTGCCGTGCCTACGAAGGTAGAGTTGTAAGGCGTGAAACATACGCAGGGTGAAGCTACGAGTATTGTCTACGGTACATTTGGAGCCAAAACATTTATATTGACGACATAGATAAGAAGCTTAACCCGATCTAGACTAGTTCCCACATTTGTCTAAGGAGATAACGCACAGGAAGGTTATATTTGGTCGATATTGTATAGGCCCTACTGCACGACCCAGTGTACAGCGATTTTCGCCTGTGGGTGCGTGACCCGAAAACCGAGCTACCGCTCTGCGAAATGACTGATTCGTATCACAACCACCAAACACATAACCTACTGCAAACTGCATGTGACTATCAAACAAGAGTTATGTCAACTTAAATACAGCACTTATTAAAAGAGTTCTTTTTTGCTACACTCGTAAAAGAAAATTAATGTACTCGGTTTCTCTAAAAGCGTGAAATGTACAAAAATGTGCAATATAATAAATAAGTGTCTGTGGTAGTCAAAATTATAGCACATTCCACACGTTCCTGAAAATCGACTGTAGCAGTTTATCACACACGCATATACTCCGAAATTACATTACCAACATCGATTTTACATAATTATACAAAGTAGAAACGATAGTAGAATAATTTTACTGAATTGCCCAGCGAAGTGTGGCTGTGACGAAAAGACACAATACCTTGCAATAAAACCCAAAATTCCTTTCCTGTGACGGTTTAAATGATTCACGCGTCTAATTCTAAATAACGTAATAGAATGATATCGATTTCACCGTTAACAAATACAGGCAGCTCATGTCCTTAAACGTTATAGGGTTTCAAAGTTTCACTTACATAATGAAGGTGCTCAAACAAGGAGGTCTTTGTATTACAAGTTATGAAATGCTAATTACAAGCGTTATGATTCTTGCTGCCTTGTTCAAAACATGGGTACAAATTTCGTCTCGAGTTCTCATTCCAGAATTAATTTTCACTCAGTGCAGCTGAAGTGTAATCAAAAGCACTTTATTATCCGTACATGTTAAACAGAAGAAAAAATTTTTTTATGTTAAATTAAGTAACCTCCATTATTAAATAGTCTGAAGAAAGAAAAAGTGTCGGCAGTTACTTTTAACTTCGAGCTGGAATTAACGGATCAAGTCCCGCAAAGGAGTCTGTATCACGCGGTGTGGAACGTGTTTTCAGGAAAATGGGGGAAGAAATAAAAAACCGGAGAATCTTTAGTTTTACAACACCCTGTTCTTCTGAAAGGAGTAACTTTTAAACGACCGAAACCCGGGTAGAAAAGAGGGGGGATGTAGGTGGAAGGATGATTTCATTAAAGCCATGGGGACGTTAAGTGAAGATCGTTAAACAGTACTTTTATAACTTTTTTTTATCCCCCCCATCCTCTCCAATCTCGTTCGCGCGGTCCGTCGATAGTCGAAGAGGAACTTCGTGGCGGGCAAGAAGATAGCGTGGTGGCAAGAAGATAGCGTGGTGATGCGTTATGATAGCCTTACGAGGAGGCTCGTGGAGGGAATAAAGCATGCGTAACAGGTATTTCATAGGCACGATAGATGAGAGAAGACGGGCTGTGGGTTCCGGCTACGCAGCAAACAACCCGCTATTTTACTGCCGAGGAAAAAAAAAAATAAGATTTAGATACCCCTCCCCCTTCTCCTCACGAGTAGTGTTACATTTCAAAACGCAGGTGCTCGACAGGAGCTTCCATGGTAGAAAATGTTAAACGTCTCAAGGTCACGTCCGACAGTAGGGAAGCATTGCAAAGGCGATGCAAAAGTACGAGATCAATCGTCGCGTGTGTTGTGTTCCCCCAGTATTTTACGCAGCGTCAATCGAGTTTTAATACAACAATTTTATCAGAATAGATACAGCGTTCTCGCTATAGCTTAAATCACAGTTTTAACGAAGAATAACTATAGTGAACAGAGGGCTTCTTACATATATTGTTGTTTACTTTGACGCTTTTAAACCAACGCATTGGTTTTTCAAAAACTTCATTATTAATTATGCAACATACTATAAATTATTTCTATCATAAAAATAGACACGTTGCTTTTTCTTCTTCAAGAATTTAGAACGGACACAACTGCTTACAACGGGACTCATGTGACGACTAGAGATGTCTCTTAAGGGCCCCGCTTACCTGAAGATGTTTCCCGTGTTTGATGCTAAAGACGGGCGGGAGCGATAAGGGCTACATTGTTCCGTGCACCTAGTACGCCATCACCACTAAGCGCAAGTCTCCGAAATGGCCTGCATTTTTCTCGTTATGCTGCGGGTACGTATGCAACTTTTAAGTGGTGACTGGATAACATTTTATTTGTGAAAAATCTGTGGCAAAATGAAATACAGGGTCACTGAGTATTTTTTTTATACACTTTAAGCATATATTTTGAGATGCAGGGTTTTGGGACAGTCATTTTTTAGCNTATTTTGAGATGCAGGGTTTTGGGACAGTCATTTTTTAGCTTTATTGGTTTACTTTGAAAAAGTTTTTATAATATGCGTGACGTTTTGAAAGCACTTAACAGCTCTCGTATGATATTGGTTTTCGTTTGTTAGGTCAGCACATCGGATGCACGTATACCAGTTTCGTGGTAAAAAAAAAAGCGTATTTCTAACGCTCTGCAACGCGCATCTAGCGTTAGATAGGTGTCCTCCTTAAACTGAAATTGTGAACTCGACGAAAATTTACTGGAAAAAGGAGTAGACGAAGTCATCCTGAAATCGCGAGAATGCCCTCCAACTCACGCTGTGGGCTACAAATCGTGAGCCACGGAANAGTAGACGAAGTCATCCTGAAATCGCGAGAATGCCCTCCAACTCACGCTGTGGGCTACAAATCGTGAGCCACGGAAGAAAACATTAAATAAATCCTTAAGACAGAACTCCGTTCTACGAAATAATTTATTGTGTGATCTTGCAATGGTGGACGGTTTGTTAAGCACGTGCTTCTATTTAAAGCTATCTTCCTGTCGTTCGAATCTTACTTCGAATGTTTAAACTTCGCCTTATGATGTGAGCGTTCCAGATGGAAATGAGTGTTTTTATTTTTATGCCAAACCACTAAATTACCTTTGATTTTCAAGTTATTTGTGAGGTGTTGTTAATAATAATATTGGTATGGTAGTCGCACTCTACACCAGAGGTGACGTCAATTACGTGACGGGCTTTAGAATGGAGACCCGTATATATGCTCGTTTTCCCTAAAAAGTGACTTAGATAAGCGATGGAATCCAAGGGCCAGGAAAATGTGAACAACCCGAGAAAAACAACCCTCAACGGCAACGTCCTCCACGTTTCTGGTACCTTGAGCTATAGAACCACTTTGTGAACTATCGATAAGTGATCGGAAATAGGCTACACCGCCTTGCATGTTGCTATACTGTGCGGAAGAAACTACTGTTAAAAGACGTGAGAGAAAGAGGTCTTAATAAAAATAACTGAAATAAATTTCATTGTTAATTTTCTCACACAGCTATTATTTGCCCAAAATTAAACAGTATGTCTCCATTACTGCTCTTGTTATTCTCAGTGAGCAAAATATTTAATGTCTATCTCAAATGNCAAAATTAAACAGTATGTCTCCATTACTGCTCTTGTTATTCTCAGTGAGCAAAATATTTAATGTCTATCTCAAATATAGTTAAAGTCCTTCTCGATGTCTATATTGGTAGTAGTCACGTAATACTCAATCATTTTTTACACATGTTCAGTCTGTCTGTCGTCATAATTCCAAATGTATGTCACTCATTTTATTCAGTATNCAAAATTAAACAGTATGTCTCCATTACTGCTCTTGTTATTCTCAGTGAGCAAAATATTTAATGTCTATCTCAAATGTAGTTAAAGTCCTTCTCGATGTCTATATTGGTAGTAGTCACGTAATTCTCAATCATTTTTTACACATGTTCAGTCTGTCTGTCGTCATAATTCCAAATGTATGTCACTCATTTTATTCAGTATNCTCAATCATTTTTTACACATGTTCAGTCTGTCTGTCGTCATAATTCCAAATGTATGTCACTCATTTTATTCAGTATTCCCGGCCGTCAGTGTTACTCTCCCCACTGTGCGCGGACTTCACTCTCGCTGGTCACTCTCGGCGCCACTCGACGCTCTGCTGGCTCGCCTTGTCTTCACACGCCTGTTGCTTTATGTCGCGCAATCCTCCAAACTCTCAAACTGACTGCACGGAAGTACAAGTAGTCTCGCCGGTCCGTTACAGAAGGTCCACTACACCCCAAGTCTCTTCGAGCGAGGCAAGGGCGTTGACCAGAACATTCTTTCGTAGATAACTTCAGAAATGCAATCTGCTGAAGGTCAGGAGCACGCGAGCCGCGATATACTAATCACAGCGGCACTTCTTTGAAAATAGCCACGGGATTCTCACGTTCCTACTATGTCCTCTTTCGCTCGCTCACGCAGGACGGGTCGAGCGAAGCTATGCAAAGCAGCGAGCGCCTAACACTATGTAGGAAAAAAATCAGTCCTTAAATTGTATTTCTTTATTTCCACCCAAGGTTTACGTTGTGTATGCCTACCGGCGCAAATTCTAGAATACTCTGTAGACCTATCATTGCAGCTGCCTAATTTTATAGATAATGACAATTAATTGTTTCCGTTTAATTCTGCGNATACTCTGTAGACCTATCATTGCAGCTGCCTAATTTTATAGATAATGACAATTAATTGTTTCCGTTTAATTCTGCAGCTTGTTTATGAAACTGCGAGCTCAGTGATGATTGGGAAACGTTATGCATCTGCCAGCAATTTTGTACCAATTAAACAAAATGTACTTTCTGTAAAAATTATGTTCAAATTTGGTGGTTATCTATTATTTCTCATCCCCAAATGCCAAATATGCAAAAATAAATTTGCACCAACGACTGTGGTGCAAATATTTATATAGTTAATAAATTAACTTGTAAAAATAATATCATTATGCAGCTATTGCAGTGGCGTAACTGAACTACTGCGGGTTCCCTACTGTTCACGAAGCTAGGTAACACTCATATTGAACGCAAACACGGCGTGCGGGTAAACATTTGCTCATCTGTATTACCCGAGACGCCAAGGGACGCCAGCGTGGCGATGACGTCACGCGTCGTAATTGTCAACAACGGCGCCGTTGTCAGAGCCAACCGCAAGCCTCAAGTGGCATTAGTGTTGTCGCTGCCGAACTAATCAAAACATTCCCGTAGACACCACATTCACTATACACTCAACAGGGGCCCAGCGAGCCATCCGTTCCGCCTCGTCGAGTTTTAACGCTGGTAATAAGATTCATTTAGATATCGTGGAGGCTCATGTTTACTGCAAGTCGGAAGTATTTTCAGACTCAGCGGGAATAGGAGTGTAAAACAGCCACCGAACACTTACAATCGGGCCTTGAAACCTTTATTGCCAATATTATTGACTTACTGAGAACCACTGAAGCTTCGAAACGGACTGCAAAAACTTCCTTTCGCAAAAATGAATGTGAATTCGAGTTTATGAGGGTATATGCCACTAATAACTTTAGAAACAGGTCAAAGAACAGAATTTCATTGAACTAGTTAAACTTGCGGTATTTCGTAAGGAAACAAGATTTTATATTTTCAGATTTTTTTGGTCATGCTATGCGCTTATTTCTGCACTGGCGACAATGACCGTTAAGCCAATTTCGCCCTGAGTTTGTACGGCATGTTGATAGTTCACACTGAAAGCAATAATTTACGAAATTCTTGTCTGATAATGTTTTGAAGGATATCGCCGCCTTGATAAAATCAATATTTTACATTATTTCCCGGGAACATTTCGACCCAATTATCACTAAAATATACCTCGCAAATAGTGCATAATATTATTACACTTAATATTATTTTATTAAACTAGATCATATGTTCAATTTAAAAATGATTCGACGCTTTGTTTCACCACACTGTAAGACCATGATGCCTGGAATACCAGGCGTTTTAATACTACACTTCAAAAAATACAGAAATAAAACTCACAAATAAATTTTCCAAAAGTACTTTTTAAGACAGCATAAATTAGATTATTTAAAGTTTGTGAGTTGCTTATTTTCTAAATGCATATCTTGTTTCGTGTTGTATGTGTGTGTATATACACACATATATACACATAACATATATATATATATATATATAACTGAAGAGAATCCAACCTGGCATGCTGGCTGTTATTATTGCCAGCATTAAATACAATAATTAAACAGTTCTTTAGTATGTCACCGGAAATTTAGAATTTAAAAATCGTATCTCAGTCACTTTACAGTCGATTCCTTCCACATCTGAATGCAAGCAGTGATGTAGAAGGTCGTGTAACATTTCTATGAAATTTTGTCATATTTTTTACAGCGGTGATGATGTTCTTGTAGTTTTATGTGACATAACCTGTTACCGTTAAACATATTAAAACCAGTACTGGTCAGGCAACGTACCTGCTATATACACTAAATTCACGACATAACAGTTTCATCCATCCACTATTATGGCATGCTGCCACCAAGACATTATTGCCAGATTGTCACATGATATCGCAGGAATTACTCGAACGATTACTACCAAATCTTGTGAAAAGTTCCAACTGCCCATATTTTGTAACACCTAAGGTATCTAGTCTTTGAGCACCTGGTAAAAATAATTTGTGTGCATATATATATATATATATATATATATATATAAGGTGTAATTATTGTTTAAATCGGTGACCTACTGTATTTTAGTTAGTGTTTACATGACCGCTCATCGAAGAAATAAACTTCCATTCTTGTGTATCACAAATGAAATAAAACCCATTTAATCGACACAAAACTTAAGTAGTAAGAGAAGTTGAAAAAAAATGTTTTAATGCATTTCTTAACACAATAATAAGAAATATATATGATGAGTTAGAAGAGATCGGTATAATACCAAAATTAACATTTCTGTATTTTAAGTTTAGTTATATTATTTTCAAAATAATTATATCTCCGTCTGACGAAAAATGTTCTGCTATTTGTATTTAACAAATATATATATATAACTTAAATTTTTGACAGTCGTATGATTATATCCAAAATAAGGAACTGAATATAAATTGTATTTGCTGTAAAAATATTTATCGAAATTAGGTACAAACTGAAAAACTCAATAATATTTTGTTAGGTTACGCTCGTATTAGTTACCAAAATTGTTTTCATGACATTATTAAAATGTGTATTAAAACGTACAATTTAGTTACAGTGATTTTAATGTCTATCTGATTTAACATATTACCATAAATTGAAACGCCATCTGACCTCCTGTGCATAATATGACTTAAGAGTTGGGATTGTTATTCTATTATGCCATTATTATCTAATGACTGAAACATAATAATCATCATAATCATCTCTCTTGGATTAGGCGATTGCGCCTCTTTCGGTTTCGAAGCTCTTGCGCCTATTTCTGTATCTTCCTGAAACTCTTCCGACAATTGAGGTAAACCGATCTTCGCTGCACACGTGCTGCACTCGTCAGGTTGCTATCACAGACTGCCTTATTTATACTATAGGTGTCCTGGCCCAGAACCTTTATACCTCGGTACATGCCGAGGGAGGTGTTAGCTAGAAGGTTCTTGCAGGTGCTATTAAGTTGTAGACAGCTCCAGTAGGGTGGGGGCAGTGACGTTAATACAATTCAGCTGTCAATCATTTCATNATACTCTGTAGACCTATCATTGCAGCTGCCTAATTTTATAGATAATGACAATTAATTGTTTCCGTTTAATTCTGCGGCTTGTTTATGAAACTGCGAGCTCAGTGATGATTGAGAAACGTTTTACATCTGCCAGCAATTTTGTACCAATTAAACAAAATGTACTTTCTGTAAAAATTATGTTCAAATTTGGTGGTTATCTATTATTTCTCATCCCCAAATGCCAAATATGCAAAAATAAATTTGCACCAACGACTGTGGTGCAAATATTTATATAGTTAATAAATTAACTTGTAAAAATAATATCATTATGCAGCTATTGCAGTGGCTTAACTGAACTACTGCGGGTTCCACACTGTTCACGAAGCTAGGTAACACTCATATTGAACGCAAACACGGCGTGCGGGTAAACATTTGCTCATCTGTATAACCGGAGACGCCAAGGGACGCCACCGTGGCGATGACGTCACGCGTCGTAATTGTCAACAACGGCGCCGTTGTCAGAGCCAACCGCAAGCCTCAAGTGGCATTAGCGTGGTCGCTGCCGAACTAATCAAAACATTCACGTAGACAGCACATTCACTATACACTCAACAGGGGCCCAGCGAGCCATCCGTTCCGCCTCGTCGAGTTTTAACGCTGGTAATAAGATTCATTTAGATATCGTGGAGGCTCATGTTTACTGCACGTCGGAAGCATTTTCAGACTCAGCGGGAATAGGAGTGTTAAACAGCCGCCGAACACTTACAATCGGGTCTTGAAACCTTTATTGCCAATGTTATTGACTTACTGAGAAGCACTGAGGCTTCGAAACGGACCGCAAGAACTTCCTTTCGCAAACCAATTTTTTTTTTGTTAATGAATGTGAATTCGAGTTTACGAGGGTATATGCCACTAATAACTTTAGAAACAGGTCAAAGAACAGAATTTCATTGAACAAGTTAAACTTGCGGTATTTCGTAAGGAAACAAGATTTTATATTTTCATATTTTTTTGGTCATGCTATGCGCTTATTTCTGCACTGGTAACAGTGACCGTTAAGCCAATTTCGCCCTGAGTTTGTACGGTATGTTGATAGTTCACACTGAAAGCATTTATTTACGAAATTCTTGTCTAATATAATGTTTTGAAAGATATCGCCACCTGGATATAATCAATATTTTACATTATTTCCCGCGAACATTTCGACCCAATTATCACCTAAATGTACCTCCCAAGTAATGCTTAATATTATTACACTTAATATTATTTTATTAAACTAGATCATATGTTCAATTTAAAAATTATTCGACTCTTTGTTTCACCACACTGTAAGACCATGATGGCTGGAATACCAGGCGTTTTAATATTACACTTAAAAAAATACAGGAATAAAACTCACAAATAAATTTTCCAAAAGTACTTTTTAAGACAGCATAAATTAGATTATTTAAAGTTTGTGAGTTGCTTATTTTCTAAATGCATATCTTGTTTCGTGTTGTATGTGTGTGTATATATACACACATATATACACATAACATATATATGTATATATATATATATATAACTGAAGAGAATCCAACCTGGCATGCTGGCTGTTATTATTGCCAGCATTAAATACAATAATTAAACAGTTCTTTAGTATGTCACCAGAAATTTAGAATTTAAAATCGTATCTCAGTCACTTTACTGTCAATTCCTACCACATCTGCATGCAAGCAGTGATGTAGAAGGTCATCTAACATTTTTATGAAATTTTTTCATATTTTTTTACAGCGGTGATGTTGTTCTTGAGTTTTATGTGACATAACCCGTTACCGTTAAACAGATTAAAACCAGTACTGGTCAGGCAACGTACCTGCTATATGCACTATATTCACGACATAAAAGTTTCATCCATCCAGTATTATGGCATATGCTGCCACCAAAACATTATTGCCAGATTGTCGCACGATATCGCAGGAATTACTCGAACGATTACTACCAAATCTTGTCAAAAGTTCCAACTGCCCATATTTTGTAACATCTAAGTTAATTGTATCTAGTCTTTGAGCACCTGGTAAAAATTATTTGTGTATATATATATATATATTAAGGTGTAATTATTGGTTAAATCGGTGACTACTGTATTTTAGTTAGTGTTTACATGACCGCTCAACGAAGAAATAAACTTCCATTCTTGTGTATCACAAATGAAATAAAACCCATTTAACAGACACAAAACTTAAGTAGCAAGAGAAGCTGAAAAAAAATGTTTTAATGCATTTCTTAACACAATAATAAGAAATATATATGATGAGTTAGAAGAGATCGGTATAATACCAAAATTAACATTTCTGAATTTTAAGTTTAGTTATATTATTTTCAAAATAATTATATCCCCCTCTGACGAAAAATGTTCTGCTATTTGTATTTAACAAATATGTATATAACTAAAATGTTTTACAGTCGTATGATTATATCCAAAATAAGAAACTGAATATAAATTGTATTTGCTGTAAAAATATTTATCGAAATTACGTACAAACTGAAAAACTCAATAATGTTTTGTTAGGTTACGCTCGTATTAGTTACCAAAATTGTTTTCATAACATTATTAAAATGTGTATTAAAACGTACAATTTAGTTACAGTGATTTTAATGTCTATCTGATTTTACATATTACCATAAATTGAAACACCATCTGACCTCCTGTGCATAATATGACTTAAGAGTTGGGATTGTTATTCTATTATGCCATTATTATCTAATGACTGAAACATAATAATCATCATAATCATCTCTCTTGGATTAGGTGATTGCGCCTCTTTCGGTTTTGAAGCTCATGCGCCTCTTTCTGTATCTTCCTGAAACTCTTCCGACAATTGAGGTAAACCGATCTTCGCTGCACACGTGCTGCACTCGTCAGGTTGCTATCACAGACTGCCCTATTTATACTATAGGTGTCCTGGCCCAGAACCTTCATACCTCGGTACACGCCAAGGGAGGTGTTAGCTAGAAGGTTCTTGCAGGTGCTATTAAGTTGTAGACTGCTCCAGTAGGGTGGGGGCAGTGACGTTAATCCAGTTCAGCTGTCAATAATTTCATCCCACTGGCCTGGTGACGTAGCGACGGGTCCATGGTGAGTCAGCCCCCGCAGTTCCTAGAGTTAACAGTGTTGCCAGCACTTGTTCCGAGAAGCTCTTTAATACAGCACTGCCCCCCCCCCCATATTCCTGCTTTGTTGTCGTCGGTTGAAACGCGGATCTTCCATGACAATCACTAGTAATAGGGGTCTCAGGTGGTAGGAAATAATCCTAATGCACTACACCCTGCTAGGTAGGCCAGGATTGTTTAAAAATCCTTGAAAACGGGCTATACATGTCATAGAAACCTCACCATTGTAGAGGCCTTCCTCTGAAAAATTAGTGAACAATGCATTTTGTTTGGTATGCCTGTCTTAAAAATTTATGCACTGAGGCGAAATCTCTTCTACAAGGAATTTTTCTATTTAAATTTCGCGGCTGGCAGCCATTAAAGAGTGTCGTTAAGGCGGCCGGACTTCCGTTTTTCCCCCCTCTCCGTCAGCCACGACGTTCCTACAGCGACGGTATGTGCCCAGCAGTCAACGCGAGCAGGTGAAGTTAGCGCCTGCTGGCAGAACTTTCTCAATCTGGCGGAACTCTGCTGTGTGCGGGGCCAGCCTTTAACTGGTGCTTATAATAACTGGCAGTGTGTTTCAAGTAAAGGGTTTATGATGAAACTACTAAATGTGTTCTCATTATGTTTACTTACGAAAAGAAAGCAGACCGCAGGCGTGAACGGAATGGAACTTTCCAAGTTATCAAGAATACAATAATCATATTTTGAAGCCACCCAACATCTTTAAAAATTGTATTTTTTTCTCTCTATAACGCCTTATCTTAAAACTTTCTTTAAGCTATTGACGGTAAAGTGAGCACTTTTTAAAGTCCTCTCACTTGGAATAAGAGTCAATAAACATATCTTGTTTTAGCCTTAGGCATTAACATCCGAATGCGGTGGAATATAGACACAGTGTTTATTACTTACATGACAATATATGAAGAAAAAAAGTGGTTAAAGGATAAAATATGGCTGAAAGGAAAAAGTAACAAGGGCCTCAAAAGGGCTCACTTTACCGTGAACAGCCTATACCCATACATAATCGGAACTATCTATGACAAGAGTCTGCATTGAACTTTGCTACAGACTTTCAATTATATATTGATACGGCTGTCGCTTAAAGTCTCATATCCACACAACAACCACATCTTTGCTTGGGGCAACCAAACAAGAGCAACAAAACAATTTGGTTTCAGTAACTGAATATTTCAATGANCAACCACATCTTTGCTTGGGGCAACCAAACAAGAGCAACAAAACAATTTGGTTTCAGTAACTGAATATTTCAATGACCTCCATACAAACAGTTTAATTGTATGCCCCAAACCAGCTTTGTTTGATTCTACAAAACCTTTTTCTCGGTGTGAGCGCGGCTTTCGCATAACGACTGTGGACACGAGCATCGTAGCATGACTTCTCCGAAACCTCTTATCCCCGTCTCACTCCAACCCCACCACCCAGCTTTCGCTATATCGCAAGAAAGGTTTGGTTAGGGCCGTGAAGGGGAAGATGGTTGAAAGGAAGAATTGCGTTAGGCGGGGGGTGGGAGGAAGCTAGGGTCGGACGCTGGCTTCCATTAGTAAAAGTGTCTGTAACAGGAGACAATTCAAGAGGTACATGGCGCCCAGCCACACATGCCCGCCATGCATGAGAGGTTCTAGCCACCCCTTCAATTTCCGACCTCGCTCTCACAAACAACCACTCGCCCCGCCGCGCCGCTAGATATCCCGGCTAACGCCGCACCACGCCACCCACTCGCTTTATTTGTTTGTGACCTAAATGTTGGANCGCGCCGCTAGATATCCCGGCTAACGCCGCACCACGCCACCCACTCGCTTTATTTGTTTGTGACCTAAATGTTGGACAAAGTAGTTTAAGGGAAGCGCACGGAAGCAGTATTTATTTCTTCATACTTGCACCAGATAGTACACTCTCTGGAAGCCGCACATGTAGTTAATGTCAAACATACAAATCTTTTTCAAGCATCGTGTCATTTGTGTTGATGCGTTTTATAAGGGTTTTTTAATTTTGTTTGGGAGCCTCGTTAACAGACTCGTCTACATAAATGAAAAAAAAATAATTAATTTGGAAATACAGCGATTGACCACCTCAAAGCAACTAGACGGAAGTGGCTAATTAAACAAATAGATGAAATTTAAATTCCTATTACTAACGAGAGTCCGTATATATAATGCAAATTTTTTCTTAAAAAATGAAATTCAAAAGAGCCATAAAGTATTTGATAAACTCCATCATGTTTCTTTGTGTTTAGCCTACTTTCCGAAGGAATGAAAGACTTATGAGATAACTTTCCTGTATGCGTGCCTGTGTGTGTATTTTTGTATGTGCGTATGTGTGTATGCATGTGTGTGTGGCACTCTGTATACCCCCACCCACCAACATTAAAAAAATTACTTTTGAAAACATGAAACTAATTTCACACAACTCGATATATATATATATAGTACACAGAAAGGACAACCAACTTGAAAAGTTTTCAACTATGCCAAATTCTTATTTTCAAAATGGCTGTCATTTTCAAATTTAGGGTGCTATGTCATATCTCAGCAACCGTTTATTCGATGTAAACCAATTTTGTTTGTTGACAGTGCATCATGTAAGCATTGAATTTAGAGATAAATATTGTTGTTGGTTGGCCCGTTTGAAAGAAAGCACTACATGAAAAATAATACTATTGCGTTATATCTCGATGAATGCTCAACCATTCCAGCTAAAAAATTTGGCACGTAAGTAAAACCATGGCAGGCCCTGTAAACATATGCGTTTTGATAGATTAAGCACTAATTTTAAAAATGGTGTTTATACAAATATTTAGCATACTGTTCAGCCAAATTCTGCCAAACTTTTTATGCTAATAGTACCCATTATAATCATCGTTTTAAGCCAATAAATACTCACTTTTGTTGGCGTTTTTGTAAGATAGCGTCACATTAAAAGAATAAACTTTTTATCTCATATCTTAAAAACCATTTGCCGAGTCATACCAAATTTTGCTAACAATTAGAACTGCGGCAGGCGATGTAAACGGTGCGGCAGGCGATGTAAACGGGTGCGTTTTACGTAAGTTTGACAGTTATTTTTAATATAGCTGTCATACAGACCATTTAGCTTAGTATTCTGTATATGCGACACCATGTTATCAATTTCAACATAACTTTTTTAACTGGCAACATATATTTCAACTAACACCCGTGTCTACATAAAGTCATTTTTTCGCAATTATAAGAGATAGCACCACCCAATGAAAAATTTAAGTTTTATGTCATATATAGGAAAATAAAAACGAATACCTATCAAATTTGCTATTCAAGTAGCACTACGGCAGGCCATGTAAAGTAATTAGTTATTTTAAATTTGCGGGCACAACCCATTTTATCTTAGTACACAATATCTACGTAACTATGTAACAAATACTATATCTACGAAACAACGTAACAAATACTATATCTACGAAACCATGTAACAATAACTATATGTACAAAACCATGTAACAATTACTATACCTACGAAACCATGTAACAAATACTATATCTACGAAACCATATAACTATCACTATACCTGTGATACCATGTAACAAATACTATACCTACGAAACCCTGTAACAAATACTTTACCTACGAAACCATATAACAAATACTATATTTACGAAACCATGTAAAAAATACTATATCAACGAAACCCCGCAACAGATACTTTACATACGAAACCATGTAACAAATACTTTATTCACGAAACCATGTTACAAATACTATATCTACGAAACCATTTAACAAATACTATACCTACGAAACCATGTAACAAATACAATACATACGAAACATGTAAGAAATACTATATCTACGTAATTATGTAACAAATACCATATCTATGAAACCATGTAACAAATACTATATATACGAAACCATGTAACAAATACTATATCAACGAAACCATGTAACAAATACTTTACATACGAAACCATGTAACAAATACTATATTCACGAAACCACGTTACAAATACTATATCTACGAAACCATGTAACAAATACTATACCTACTATACCATGCTGTTGAGTATTGATGGTTTTCCGTAATTGTTACTTCGTAGATTGAATGCACACTCGGTTCTATATTCCCTCTAAATTACATCCATAACAGTCAGGACCGAAATAGGCATTGTAAAGTCAAAATTTGTCGTCACCTTATATAATACTCAGGAACCATCAACCTACCGTCAGATTCAACTGTCTACTTGGGGTGCATCCAGATAAATTGAAGGTGTCTGTCGTCTGGCAGTCCGACGACTAGAAGCGCGAGAGCGCTTAGGGCGACCCAGGCCCGGTTATCTCATTCCTCATCGCCTTTACGTGCAAGCCGTTGTCCTGACGTGCAGTCTTTCTATCGCAGCTCGCATCTATAAGACATTTATTTGCGACCTATTATTTAAGGCACTTCGATTGTGCAAACGCTTTGTTTTTAAGGTCATAACCAATTTCACCTACAATAATACGCATTTGAGGAGGGACTAAGAAACGGGAAGTAGCGTTCGTACATGATAACTGTTTCAAAATGTGTCTGTCGGCAGACATTACTTAGAAATGGTAAGTTTTTTAATCAAGAAAATTTTATTGGAGCTGTGATCACTGGTTGCCGTCAATGCATATGCAACCCTAACTAACTATGCGACTGTCAATTGCTGCAAAAAGAGGTTAGCGTTAACTATAACGTTTCAGGACATTTATTATGTATGTCTTAATAAGCTATTATTAAGATATTTTACAACCAGTAGTATTGAAAGAGTATTATAAATAATTTTGATTTAATAATTGTTACGGTGGTCGTTTCTTAACATAACCTCTGTTCACGTCTGAAAACGACGATACTGTTAATCAACTCTCACAATATTTATAACTCAGTTTAAGTAGGTCTCGGATAGCTTAATTACAATTTGATATGAGGGAAATACAACTGAAATGCGCTGGTTTTTTTTATTGAATCCGTACGAACTCATGTTCGCCAACCCGTGCAACGTGATCGGGGTTTGCCTGTTCGACAAATTGTAACCAAGTTCTTTGCTGTTGTCATGTCTACGTTCGCTGCCCGCGATGTACCACTCGCTCTTCGACGGCGCATGTGCCGCCGCCCCACTGTATCGTCGTGACGACTTCATCTGATTTGATCGGCTCTCGATGCCTTGCTGTTAAGAGTCACCCAAATCTCTTCACTCACTCTTTCGCTTCATTTGACTTGACGCTCGAAAACGGCCGTGGTTGCAGGACCACCCTCACTTCTCAGGAAGACCTGGACAACCGTGCACCGTGCCTTTGGTCCCCACTCACGGTCACACTCGACTTATCTGAATCCGTGCTTATGTTATACTTCCAGAATATTCCCCCGCCTCACGCACACAAAACTGAACTACATCTAGAAAATGACACCATCGCCCGTCGCACCGCATTTATGCGGCACTCAGTGTAATAATATTTTTCATGAGAACTATTTCTTAGTAGTCGTAAACAACATTATTTTTTCCTCTGTCATTTTATTCTAGTTATTTATAAATGTATAATTATAATTAATAGAGGGAATACAAGCAAACGTTTGTTTTGACCAGAAATAAGATACGTTTATGTTAACGCAAGTATAAAACGCTTATGATGCACGACACGTTTAGGGACCTACAAAACACGTAATACATGAGGTGATTCTTCAAAGGTTTGTTTCGAAAACTGATCACGCAAGTTCTCTGTCCCACCGACAAAACAAATCCTTCCCTGGATTTCAAGAGGGTAAGTTGCCTTTTCTTACCAGTACGACACTATTCCCTTCCGTCCCGGGACTGTTGCGTAGTACCGTTAGTTCTAAATACGCATTTATTAAAGTATATTAATATTTTCAGTTTTTTTAACATTCTTTTTTATACCATACTGGTTGCATACATTTATATAATTAATTATTACTCTTGTTCTGCAATTTATTATTTAAAATTCCATGGCAGATTGCCGGGAGCAAAAAGTAGAATAAGGGAGGAGGGGTGAAAACATCCCTAGTTGTCTGAACCACGTGTACCACAACTGGCTATCTTCTTCCTTATTAGTAAATAATATTGTAATTACAACACTTTGTTTAACGCTGAAAACAATGTAATATTATGGGAACTGACGAAATGACGGGGAAATAATATTAAATAAAAGTGCCATGACTATAAATATTACAAATTAAGGTCGCTCCTTGTTGTAGATTGAATATACACGCCAAAAAGAAGTCCCGTTACAACTTTTGTTACTACGCATTCCTTTAATGCAAAGTTTTTTACTACAGTAAAAAGGTACAGATTGAAACATGAGATAGAGCTTCATAAAAATACAACACCCTGGTCCAATGTTCGTNTACTACAGTAAAAAGGTACAGATTGAAACATGAGATAGAGCTTCATAAAAATACAACACCCTGGTCCAATGTTCGTTCGCAAATTTTCCAGAAAGCGTTACTCACCGCTTTTGCTTCTTGATTTTCCACTTCAGCTGATGAAATCCTGCGGACTTCAGTTGCAATGCGTGTTTAAATATAGATCGTATGCGCTCCTAAGAGATGGAAATCTCTAAAGCGGAGCGATAATAAAACTTAACAAGTCTGGTTAATAGCACGCTCCGATGAACTTGCTGCAGTGTTAAGGTGGATTTAATTTTCAGCGCGAGGCAGGGTAAATTAGCGCGGTTAGCAATGGGAGAGTGCTCCCGCGGGGTTCGGGAAAATCTGCGAAAGCCGTCGGAAAAGGCAACGGAAATCAACTGAAACAATTTTCTTTTCATCATTTTCGGTAACGCGAAAGACTGCCGAGTTTCGCCGAAGCACCCGAGGGAATCCGCCAGCGTCATTCTCGCCATCAACGTTCCTCTCCAATTAGTCGGAATTCGGTTCGCCGAANGGATCTTCCAAGACAATCACTAGTAATAGGGGTCTCTCGTGGTAGGTAATCATCCTAATGCACTACACCCTGCTAGGTAGGCCAGGATTGTTTAAAAATCCTTGCAAACGGGCTATACATGTCATGGAAACATCACCGCTGTAGGGAACTTCCTCTGAAAAATTAGTGAACAATGCATTTTGTTTGGTATGCCTGTCTTCAAAATTAATGCACTGAGGCGAAATCTCTTCAACAAGGGATTTCCTATTTAAATTTCGCAGCTGGCAGCCGGTAGGGAGTGTCGTTAATGCGGCCGGACTTCCATGTTTCCCCCCTCTCCTTCAGCCACGACGTTCCTACAGCGACCGTATGTGCCCAGCAGTCAACACGAGCAGGTGAAGTTAGTGCCTGCTGGCAGAGCTTTCTGAATCTGGCGGAACTCTGCTATGTGCGGGGCCAGCCTATAACTGGCGCTTACACTTAGTAGCAGAGTGTTTAAAGTACAGGATGTTATGACGAAACTATTAGGTAAATGTGTTCTCAATATGTTTACTTACGAAAAGAAAGCAAACCACTGCTGTGAATGGAATGGTACTTTCCAAGTTATCATGAATACAATAATCATATTTTGAAGCCACCCAACATCTTTAAAAATTTTATTTTTTTTTCTCTCTAAATTGCCGTATTTTAAAACTTACTATAGGCTATTTACGGTAAATTGAGCACTTTTGAAAGTCCTTTTATTTGGAAAAAGAGCCAATAAATATATCTTATTTTAGCCTCAGGCATTAACATCCGAGTGCGGTGGAATATACACACAGTGTTTATTACTTACCAGACAATATATGAAGGAAAAAAAGTTGTTAAAGGATAAAATACGGCTGAAAGGAAAAAGTAACAAGAGCCTTAAAAGTTCTCACTTTAGCGTGAACAGCCTATACATAATTGGAACTATCTATGACAGGAGTCTGCATTGAACTTTGCTGCAGACTTTCAATTATATATTGATACGACTGTCGCTTAAAGTCTCATATCCACACACCAACCACATCTTTGCTTGGGGCAACCAAACAAGAGCAACAAAACAATTTGGTTTCAGTAACTGAATATTTCAATGACCTCCATACAAACAGTTTAATTGTATGCCCCAAACCAGCTTTGTTTGATTCTACAAAACCTTTTTCTCGGTGTGAGCGCGGCTTTCGCATAACGACTGTGGACACGAGCATCGTAGCATGACTTCTCCGAAACCTCTTATCCCCGTCTCACTCCAACCCCACCACCCAGCTTTCGCTATATCGCAAGAAAGGTTTGGTTAGGGCCGTGAAGGGGAAGATGGTTGAAAGGAAGAATTGCGTTAGGCGGGGGGTGGGAGGAAGCTAGGGTCGGACGCTGGCTTCCATTAGTAAAAGTGTCTGTAACAGGAGACAATTCAAGAGGTACATGGCGCCCAGCCACACATGCCCGCCATGCACGAGAGGTTCTAGCCACCCCTTCAATTTCCGACCTCGCTCTCACAAACAACCACTCGCCCCGCCGCGCCGCTAGATATCCCGGCTAACGCCGCACCACGCCACCCACTCGCTTTATTTGTTTGTGACCTAAATGTTGGGCGAAGTAGTTTAAGAGAAGCGCACGGAAGCAGTATTTATTTCTTCATACTTGCACCAGATAGTACACTCTCTGGAAGCCGCACATGTAGTTAATGTCAAACATACAAATCTTTTTCAAGCATCGTGTCATTTGTGTTGATGCGTTTTATAAGGATTTTTTATTTTTGTTTGGGAGCCTCGTAAACAGACTCGTCTACATAAATGAAAAAAAAAATAATTAATTGGGAAATACAGCGATTGACTACCTCGAAGCAACTAGACGGAAGTGGCTAATTAAACAAATAGATAAAATATAAATTCTTATTACTAACGAGAGTCCGTATATATAATGCAAATTTTTTCTTAAAACATGAAATTCAAAAGAGCCATAAAGTATTTGATAAACACCATCATGTTTCTTTGTTTTTAGCCTACTTTCCGAAGGAATGAAAGACCTATGAGATATCTTTCCTGTATGCGTGCCTGTGTGTGTGTGTATTTTTGTATGTGCGTATGTGTGTATGCATGTGTGTGTGGCACTCTGTATACCCCCACCCACCAACATTAAAAAAATTACTTTTGAAAACATGAAACTAATTTCACACAACTCGATATATATATATATAGTACACAGAAAGGACAACCAACTTGAAAAGTTTTCAACTATGCCAAATTCTTATTTTCAAAATGGCTGTCATTTTCAAATTTAGGGTGCTATGTCATATCTCAGCAACCGTTTATTCGATGTAAACCAATTTTGTTTGTTGACAGTGCATCATGTAAGCATTGAATTTANTCATATCTCAGCAACCGTTTATTCGATGTAAACCAATTTTGTTTGTTGACAGTGCATCATGTAAGCATTGAATTTCGAGATAAATATTGTTGTTGGTTGGTCCGTTTGAAAGAAAGCACTACATGAAAAATAATACTATTGCGTTATATCTCGATGAAAACTCAACCATTCCAGCTAAAAAATTTGGCACGTAAGTAACCTCTGTTCACGTCTGAAAACGACGATACAGTTAATCAACTCTCACAATATTTATAACTCAGTTTAAGTAAGTCTCGGATAGTTTAATTACAATTTGATATGAGGGAAATACAACTGAAATGAGCTGGTTTTTTTTTTTATTGAATCTGTACGAACTCATGTTCGCCAACCCGTGCAACGTGATCGGGGTTTGCCCGTCCGACGAATTGTAACCAAGTTCTTTCCTGTTGTCTTGTCTACGTTCGCTGCCCGCGATGTACCACTCGCTCTTCGACGGCGCATGTGCCGCCACCCCACTGTATCGTCGCGACGAATTCATCTGATTTGATCGGCTCTCGATGCCTCGCTGTTAAGAGTCACCCAAATCTCTTCACTCGCTCTTTCGTTTTGTTTGACTTGACGCTCGAAAACGGCCGTGGTTGCAGAACCTCCCTCACTTCTCAGGAAGACCTGGACAACCGTGCACCGTGCCTATGGTCCCCACTCATGGTCACAATCGACTTATCTTAATCCGTGCATATGTTCTACTTCCAGGATATTCCCCTACCTCACGCACACAAAACTGAACTACATCTAGATAATTACACCATCGCACATCGCACCACATTTATGCGGCACTCAGTGTAATAACATTTTTCATGAGAACTATTTCTTAGTAGTCGTAAACAACATAATTTTTTCCGCTGTCATTTTATTCTCGTTATTTATAAATGTATAATTATAATTAATAGAGGGAATACAAGCAAACGTTTGTTTTGACCAGAAATAAGATACGTTTATGCTAACGCAAGTATAAAACGCTTATGATGTACGACACGTTTAGGGACCTACAAAACACGTAATACATCTGGTGATTCTTCAAAGGTTTGTTTCGAAAACTGATCACGCAAGTTCTCTGCCCCACCGACAAAACAAATCCTTCCCTGGATTTCAAGAGGGTAAGTTGCCTTTTCTTACCAGTACGACACTATTCCCTTCCGTCCCGGGACTGTTGCGTAGTACCGTTAGTTCTAAATACGCATTTATTGCAGTATATTAATATTTTCAGTTTTTTTAATATTCTTTTTTATACCATACTGGTTGCATACATTTATATAATTAATTATTACTCTTGTTCTGCAATGTATTATTTAAAATTCCATGGTAGATTGCCGGGAGCAAATAGTAGAATAAAGGAGGAGGGGTGAAAACATCCCTAGTTGTCTGAACCACGTGTACCACAACTGGCTATCTACTTCCTTATTAGTAAATAATATTGTAATTACAACACTTTGTTTAACGCTTAAAACAATGTAATATTATGGTAACTGACGAAATAACGGGGAAATAATAATAAATAAAAGTGCCATGACTATAAATATTACAAATTAAGGTCGCTCCTTGTTGTAGATTGAATATACACGCCAAAAAGAAGTCCCGTTACAACTGTTGTTACTACGTATTCCTTTAATGCAAAGTTTTGTACTACAGTAAAAAGGTACAGATTGAAACATGAGATAGAGCTTCATAAAAATACAACACCCTGGTCCAATGTTCGTTCGCAAATTTTCCAGAAAGCGTTACTCACCGCTTTTGCTTCTTGATTTTCCACTTCAGCTGATGAAATCCTGCGGACTTCAGTTGCAATGCGTGTTTAAATATAGATCGTATGCGCTCCTAAGAGATGGAAATCTCTAAAGCGGAGCGATAATAAAACTTAACAAGTCTGGTTAATAGCACGCTCCGATGAACTTGCTGCAGTGTTAAGGTGGATTTAATTTTCAGCGCGAGGCAGGGTAAATTAGCGCGGTTAGCAATGGGAGAGTGCTCCCGCGGGGTTCGGGAAAATCTGCGAAAGCCGTCGGAAAAGGCAACGGAAATCAACTGAAACAATTTTCTTTTCATCATTTTCGGTAACGCGAAAGACTGCCGAGTTTCGCCGCAGCACCCGAGGGAATCCGCCAGCCTCATTCTCGCCATCAACGTTCCTCTCCAATTAGTCGGAATTCGGTTCGCCGAAACCGTATCAAATTAAAGTTGAGCATTGTCCTCCCGACGGACAACTCGCGAATGACGAACAGGTGATGGAAATGTGCGTTTTCATCATTTGAATGGCTCTAACGCTGATGGGGGTAGATTGCAAAAATTTTCTAATTGTGTTATGTCGGGATAATTTCCCGAATAGCTGCTAATTACGCGCAGCTAAAACCTTTGTGTGTGCAGTGCGTTGATGGAAATTCCGTCGGAAACGTCGGGATGATTTTCAGCCTTTTTAATTTCCCATTAAACTTTCACGTGGCAGGGGATTATTTTGAAATCAAGCAGATTACGCTGCAATAACACGCTCGTCACATTCCATAAACATTCATTCAGTATTGCCGAGTTCATTGCAAAACATTCATTTTTTTTTTACATTACCGACTCTCGGGCACGTAATTTTTTTATGCACTTTCCTTTCGATCAAAGGTAAAAATGTAAAGTGTCGAGGTGCTAAATCCTGCTCACGAGCAACGTCTTTCTTATATGGGTTGTACGTTTTTTTTTCCCTTCCATTAATACGACGTATCTATCGTTTCAAAATGACGGTGACATGAGTTAAAAAATATGTAACGTTACAATTCAGAGACCATAATTCTACTTCCCTTGGCAAACGGTGGTTTATATCTTGCCACCACTATCCTCAATGAACTACGCATTAATAATCCAGGTATATTCTATTCATGGTTTCTTCACACCTTTATAATCAAACCTTTGAAAAAAAAGAACAAAACGTATTATACAAGGGGGTTGTATGATACGTTTTGTTCTTTCCTAAGTATTCCACCTACCACAAACTTTTATACTTCGGTTAACATAAAAAAAACATAAAAGTACCTTATTTATCGTTAAATTGAATATTTACTTTTATTTTATTTATAATGTACAATATTTCATTTATAAGAAGTACGAATGAGAAACTGGGAGGATATGGGTGTGTTGGGCATGACTAGAAGGGAATTTGCATGAGGCAGAGGAATATCCTGACAGTAGAACTTTAGCAGAGCATCAGCTGGACTATAACTGCATCGCCGAGTGTAGTCGCTCCGGTTTTCCCCGTCGTGGAAAACTGTCGTGCAGATCGCACGATTACAAAAATACCACCGTTGCGCCAAGTTAAACTTTTGTATAATCTGGTACACACTTCCGGTCCTGTCAGGTCATGCTGATCGTAAACATTGATGAGTTTGTGGGTAAATTTTTCAGCTTTCTTCACGTTATATCTATTGCTATTTACAATTAATAAATTTCATTCAGTACAATTTACAATAACCTCAAAGAAATTAATCTAATAAAATAAAATTTAACAAATCAGTCATAATAGATAGCGTATCAAAGCTAAAGAATTACGTTATAAATTATATGTCTATATTCGACAGTTCCAATATTAACAACAAAGCCCGTATCACATGTTCATACAATCCCACCCTCAGTTTAGACGAGATCCCACCAGTCCGCAATGTTCTAGCGTCATCCGAGCGCCCTCATGCACAGTGGCCTCCACTCAACGTGTTTCACGCCCTCTCATCCATTCACACCACAAACACCTCGTCCGCCGTCGTCCCGCAATCTCCCGTCGCCGTCCGTCCTCTTCACCGATGTCCCTCACCGCACTCGACTTCGTCCTGTTACTGCACTACCTACTTTCCAATTGTACGCATTTACTTTCCGACTTGACTTTAATTGGTGACATTAGGATTGTCGAAACAAATAGTATGCATGGACGTACTCACTTCGCCACATTTAATGCGGTTTAGACTTTCAAACTGAACACTATGATATTTACGTGCAAACGAAATGAAAGGCGTGAAAACGGAATGAAAGACTAAATGCACACCTTGCCTCGTGAGATGGTATTATAAAGGACAAAACTCACATTCTAAAAAAATGTTTCGTGTTTTATAAATTAAAGAGTTGTTTCTTTTGTCAAGCGTTGTTTATCAAATCCATATATTAAAAAACAAATCACTGAAAAGGAGCAAATGAAATTGTTGATGAATCACTGCAAAATGTCACTGGATCAATTAGTGAAGGAAAACTGGCACTTTTCAACTGATTCATAAGTAAAATTAGTTCATGTGACTGTTGAATAAGTCAGGTGCTGTTAATCAGAGACTCAAGAGGAGGTAGAGCGCTCTCGCTGGCTGCGCACGACAAGTCTCCGTGTCCCAACATTGAACTGCTTTTTCGCCAACACGACTTGCAAAAACCGTATTAGTTGGATTTGAAGTCACAACACTGATTAGTAAACAAGAGATTTAAAATGTATGAGTAATTCCACTAACCAATTTGTAGTGCAATTTTATTAGATTTAAATTGATAAAAGTATTTTATTCTTGTAAAAGTGCTTGTCTTTTGAAAATATAGATATAAACAAGCGCTTGCATCACTTTTGACAACGTGGCTTTGAGAGTTGTGTTTCTTTGTATTAGGTCTATATTGGGCGCATGCGCAGAAAGCGAATAATCCTTCTACCTCATCTTTAGCATATGCTGTTAACTGATCTAAACAGTGAAATTCTCACCGATTCAGATCTAGAGTGTACTGCTGCTGTGAATCACTATAAACCAGACAAACCTTCTCAGCTCGTAATTCGAGTGGCGTCTGACGCAGGGAAGTTTCTGTCTCCTTTTCTCCAACGAGTCTCCTACTCTGACCAGTAAAAACAAATATCACTTCTTCAAGCTTTCATCTTATGACTAAAGAGAATTAATTCAACGTTATTTCTCAGATTCTGTTTCGCCATTACTAATCTACTTACGACACTGTTGCGTCACACCTTATCCGCATATCCTTCAAGCGGCACTTTAGAAATACATAAACAAGTGAATAATAACATGGGGCAAGAGTTTCTGCAAAATATGTACTCCAAATTGTCTCCTTTCATCTTCTAGCGTGCATATAAAATGCACATTGGCACATAACTTATGATTACTACACTAATGCAAGTTTATATTATATAGTTTATTCTGACCACACACGTTCAGTCCAACAGTTTACATTGACTTATATAACAAAGGTGTAAGCAGTCTGTTATTTTGAAGACGCCGCCACACTTACTCACTCCATCCAGTATTTTGGTTTGCAACTGTTCTTTTAAATATTTTGCTTGTTCTGAAAAAGAAACGTTTTCTTTTCTTTTGTGGGGCGATTTGAAAGGATCAGCGCCTGAAGGCCTCAGTTCGTTTTTGCCTACATATATGAAGACTGCTGCTCTTCAGCCCTTTCAACGTTGCGGTGGTAATGGAAAATGAACCTTAGCGGGTGGCGGGCGACGAAGGTCTTAGAGCTGTTATTCCCGTCGCCGACGAGCAGTAACGATTCGTCACCTCTTCGCGCGCCGACGTGCAGGGCCACTCATTCAAGAGGTGCCAGAAAACCCTTTTTTTTTTGTGGGACGGCGTAACGGCTGCCCTAGTCTCACAAATTCGTTTCCTCTTTCACGAGAGAACATTTCTCCCCTTCTTTTACGAGCATCACCCACTGGAAACATCTGTCGTCCCGACGAAGAAATTAAAAAAGCGTATATCATTTGCTTCCATTAACAACCTTTTCAGCGTCACCAAAGCGAAGTCTGTAAAAGGTAGTTCTCTCCTACAAAGTTTCGTATTGACGTCCGCTTCCTGCGTGTTGGATAGGGCGCGCTGCAGTCGTGTGAGCCGTGGAGCGAATACGGGGTAGAGTTACCACGCTAGCTGCGGGTGAGTGAGTGAAGAGGTTCTGGCGGCTCTTAACCATCGAGGTCTTGAGAGCCGACGAGGGCGAAGCGAGGTGAGTATGGAGCAGCGCCGGAATGCAAGAGTGGGGGAAACAGGAGATTCCAGAGAAAACACATCCGAGCAGCGGCATCATTTGGCTCGGAAAACCAGGGAGTGACCCCGCCGGTAATTGAACCAGGTTTGCCTAGTTGGGATGCCAGTGATCTGACCAACACACCACCGCGGCCTCGTGCTAGCTGCGAGAAACCAATCTCCGCGTCCCAAAACTGGACTTCTATTCTGCCCAATAGGACTATCGTGAACGACGTGGATAGGAGTTTGAGGTTAGAACACTCTTAGTAAACAAGTGCTTTGAGATGGGTTTATAATTCCTCTCAAATTGGTAAACGTATTATATTCATTTAAAAGTGCTCGTCTTTCGTAAATTAAGGTATAAAGTCTATCACTTCTGACCTTGTGACTTTGAAAATGTTCTTTGTGTGGGGTATGTAAGTGTTGGGAAAATACGCAGAAGACAAAATATTGGTGTACCTCTTCTTCAGTGTAAGGTGCGAACTCCTGTCCCTTGCCTAGGCTGTGCGATGTTTAATGATTTTTCTCGCTTACTGAATGTGTGGGGTGGAATAGAAAAAAAAAATGTTTCAAACACTTTCGAAGTTAAAAACGTTATAAGTTATATCGTTCCAGCAAACAATACATATTTTATTCATTGTTTTTGCACAACCTCATGTCAGAACGATAAATTGACGTTTCTGGAAAGCATAAGAAATACAATAAAACCAAACCATGTGCAAAAGTTGAAACCGCAGAAGCATAAAGATGCTAATTCACATAATGTGTGTCTTGTAAAAGTTACTATACAAAAATTCACATACTGTTGCAAATAAAAAATATGCAACCAATATGATTTATTGAAGCAAGATTTAAAAGATTCAAAAACGATTTATAATGTGATACTACTAATGTATTAAGGTAGAATACGACATTTTTTTCAATGCATATTACCGATTTATGAATTAACTTTACATTATACGTATGTTAAGAAGTTAGGAAAACTATGAATCCTACACATGATTTCGCAAAAATTACTGAATTTATAAATTTTTTTGTTGAAAAGATATTGTATATATCTGCCAGTTAAAGAGTGCATTAAAGCAAATTTTACATTAATTTATTTAGTTGTTTGTTCGCCGTTTTTAATCTTCAGTACGCACTATTCCAATTTTGCTGCAAATATTCTCACGCAGGTGTTAACAAGAGGCAATGCACTTTTAAATTAGCCACCTTTTTACGGAGAGTGCTAATAAAAATTATCCAGTATTATCCATGAAATTACGGAAACTCTGATTTTGCAATAAAAAAACTTTCCGTAAATTACATAGAATTATTCTGTGAATTTACGGAATCCCTCCATAAATTTGCTATTAAGTTTTTCTGTATTTTCGTTTTTAAAAAAATGAGATTACAGGAAATCGTTTATTTTCTGTATGCACGAGTTTCACTTTCTATGTTATTTTCATGTTAACAAATATCACTCGGAAACGAGATTTTAACAAGTATTAAAGGTACGGATTTTTTTCGCTTTCCGTTTACCTACAACATTCTTGTTACTGTAAAATATTCGTGTGTTGTGTGTGTGCGTGTACATATATATATATACATATATATGTGTGTGTTATTTCTCCAGGGTGGCATACGTAACATTTCTGTTTCTAATAAGTTTGAATATTAAGTCTTTATAATAGTTAAAAGCGCCTGATGCTACTTTAGGATGTTAAAGAAATATGTGTAAATGACGTGGATATACCAACTTTTGCATAATCAAAAATGTTCTTGTTTAAAGCGTCGAAGAAATCTTCGTGGAGATTCGGTATTGTTGGTTCCAAATACCAAAGCTATAGCAAATACGGAAAGTTTTTTTTTTTTTTGTTTTTACGGAGCTTGGCTCCGTTTTTCGTCATTACGTGTTGCATTTCCGTAGATTAACTGTATATTACGTAAAAATTCCCGCTATCATACGGAGATTTCTCAACAGCGCACGACCGTGTGGACGGGGACTATCATTAGAGCGTCAGTGGAAATGTACTTTATTTCATAGATAAAGTAATTTTTCATTCAATTCTGTATATCTGCGCTTGCGCAGTAGGCAAGGTGAGCTGTAGCGATTCTTGCTTTTCGGCTTTTCGTATTTACCGGTATTTCTTTTATTTTTACAGTTCATTGGATTGCTTCAATTATCCGGCTCTGTGCATGAACGATGCAATCGTTGGTACGCATGATGTTATATTTTTTGTTTGCTGTTCCTATGTTGTATTCGCAAATTTGTAAACATGTCATGATAAAATAAACAAACTATAAAAAAATGGCTGACCGCTACAGTCGGCACAACTGCAGTAATTTTTATGTCCAAAATACAAGTGTTATTTTCTCTTTAGTTCTTCCGGCTTTTATTATTAAGAGCATCGTTTCTCCTGCCGTATACAGTTTTCCCAATATAAAAGCTGATTTAACAAAAAAAAAATTAAAAATTACCTATTTATGCACTGGCACTTGTGGGTAAACAACGACCGCTTGAGTCCGAGACTGATTCCGCGAAAACACTATTAAAGTTAAATCAACTTCTATTTTGATTCCAAATAACCCACCGTAAAATGCTTTGCTGTTTCTCAAACTAAGGCACAAGGATCATTGTTTTAATTAAATTATTGGAGCTTATAACTTAGCGCTTACTCCGTGCTGCTTAATTCTTTTTCGTTGTATGAACCCTTCATCCTGTCCATGATGAAGGGTTCATACAACCAGTACTAACGGATGAAATTAATTCAATAACACCGTCGTCAAGTATAATATTAACTGTTTGGATGTCGAAATGTTCTTCTCTCTCTCTATCTCGCACGCTCAGAGACCTGCTTCGGAAGGATTTACAAACATTGATTAACAGAGGCGTACACTCTCTGTTAGTTGCTGATTTGTTTTGACGCGGCACATTTGCGCGGAAAGCTCACGATGATAGTGGACTCCGTACCACGTGGTGCAGGATATGCGCCATGTGGCACAGCCCCTCGCATGATATACGAGGGGCTGCGCATATCATATTGGCAGCACAGTACTATTCATGTTAGATAATTAATTTCGAAGAATGTTTACGCGTTTAGAACATCTTTTTTTTTATTTACATAAGAATTTTTTTAGCAAAAACCAAATTAAAAATTATTAATTATATCTTTTTTTCTTTTTAATTTTCCGCTATCCCTGGATTGTGGGACCAAACCTTGCCTCACATTCAAATCATCTCTTGCGTTTTTCCTATTTGGTATTATTCTTGTTACTAATGTAAAGGGCAATATATTACCCGGTTTTTGCTTTTAAAAAAATGTGCAATTTATTTTACACATTCAGTAAACTTGAGATTTATGATTTGATCGTATTTTGCGTGATTTCAATGAACGAAAACATCATCACGAAACTATTCCCGCAAGCCTAATTAATTTGCGACTAAAAGTAAAACCGATTGTTGATATGTAAGAACATACTACTCTATGATCTCCCGGTTGCTCGCAAATGCTCATTTAATTATTTTCTTATGCTAACTTATTGCAAAAAATGTCAGTTTGCTGCCGAAGAACCGATTTTCTAATCTTCATCTAGGTCTAGTCAGAGAAGGCTATTATTATAAATGAATAGTTCGTTTAGCATAAGATGTTATGTGTGTTTATTGAGATGGTGTAAATATGTGTATTATTCCAATAAATTAACTTTTAACATTAAACTAAACAATTGCATAATTTGGAAGCAATAATTTTGGGCAATTTTAGAAAATATGTAATCGTCAGTTAATGCGGGATGTCTTTGATTGACACAGCACTACACGTTCAGATGAAATATGTCATTACTTAGCATTCCAAAAGCGTGATTCCGTAGGAGTTCAGTACCAAAACAAAGTTTAAAAGAACACGCAATGTGATACGGCAATAAAAATAACAGTAACACTTATACGCAGTTACCTGGTTGATAATGCTTCGGCGGAAGTTGTAGCTGAGTGCAAACGCACTCTCGTGGTGGAAACAAAAAAGACGGTTTATTCAGAAACTCGCAATATGGCTTGCGTTTCATGAACTTTGGGCGCCAGGAGCTCGGGATAATGCCCCCAAGGATTAGAACGTTATGCGTCTAGCTTACGGGGGCGGATGTTTGTTTACCGACTGCAGTAATCCTGCGCATAAATCAAGTGCGCGCGCACTCAGCACGACAGGTCGCCGGTAATACCCACCGCCGCGCCACTAGCGGCGTAGTGCGTCCCATTTCCCGCGCTAAACAGCCACTTACATATAGCTTGTTCGCCATTAAGTGAGCGCTATTGAAAGTCCTCTCGTTTGGAATAATAGTCAATAAATATATTTTATTTTAGTCTTAGATGTTAACTTCCGAGGGAGGTGGAATACACACTCTGTGTTTATTAATTACATGGCAATATGTATTTCTAAATGCGGTTAAAGGATGAACAACAACAGGTTGAAGGATAAAGTAACCAGGGGGCTCAAAAGTGCTCACTTTACCATGAACAGCCTATAGATATAAATATTATCAGTAATGCTAATCACGTTGAATTATTCACACTCGACCATCACATATTTTCAAGAGTTATAAATACTGAAGGCATGCGTCGCATAAAAATTTATGACATGTGTTAAGTGTTTACGAAAACATAACTATTTATAAAATGTATGTTCTGCGGCAAGGTCTGCGGGCTGCGGACGAGTGAACGAACCGGTCGCCATCTTGGATTTCCATTTTTTTTCTTTTCTCCTCGGAATTTCCTGTTTTTCCTTCAAATACGTCTAAAATATACCGTTCGCCTCTAAAACGTCTCACATATACCAAATTTCCCTCTGTCGAATTTTTTATGAGTCACTAAGTCCGAAAGTAGCATGATTTTACAATGTGGCTAATTGACTTCTTTTTGGGGAGTCATACATCAGCACCATACATCTTGACTGAAAAATGTTCGTGTCCATTGCTCCGTCATGCAACTTCTTTCATTCCTTCCAGTCTCTTTCCCCCATGTACGTTCTCTCTCGCCTGTTCTATTCCTTGGGGTTTTCTCATATTCTTTCCAGTCTCCTTTATTTCACCCTTTCCTCTTTCATGCCTTCCGAGACCTCCGTTTTCGATGTACCCTGATCACCGTCGTACACTACCACCTTGGTTATCTCATACTCCTTCTGGTTTTATTTCACCCGGCATCCTGGCAGAGACGAAAATGTTCACTGGGTCATGAAGTACGCCTTAAGCAGACTTATAAGCATTGTTGGCTGTAACTTCCGAACCTTTCAACGTACAGCCACCAAATTCATAACATAGGTATCACCCCCGACGAGGAAAAGGACCACTGCATCAGGTAGACCTTAAGCTTACTTATAAGCATAGTTGGATATTATTTCCTATCTGTTTAAGATATGGTCACCAAATGAATAACATATGCATCACTCCTGACGACGAAAAGGACTGCAGGGCCAAGTACGTCTTAGGCCCTCTTATAAGCATAGTAGACTGTTATTTCCGAACCGTTTAATATAGTCACCTAGTTCATAGCATAGTCATCACCCACGATGACGAACAGGGCCGCAGGATTTAGCGCGCCCGAAACATGCTTATAAGAATAGCCGCCCACCATGGCCTCATTTCACCTGGCACCCTGGCGGGGACTAGTCACATGCTCTCATTCCACCTTGGTTTTCTCATATTCCATCTTGTCTCCTTACATCTGGCAACCTGGCAGGGATGAGTCCCATGCTCTGTCATTCCACCTTAGTTTTCTCATATTCCATCTTGTCTCCTTTCATCTGGCAACCTGGCAGGGACGAGTCCCATGCTCTGTCATTCCACCTTAGTTTTCTCATATTCCATCTTGTCTCCTTTCATCTGGCAACCTGGCAGGGACGAGTCCCATGCTCTGTCATTCCACCTTAGTTTTCTCATATTCCATCTTGTCTCCTTTCATCTGGCAACCTGGCAGGGACGAGTCCCATGCTCTGTCATTCCACCTTAGTTTTCTCATATTCCATCTTGTCTCCTTTCATCTGGCAACCTGGCAGGGACGAGTCCCATGCTCTGTCATTCCACCTTAGTTTTCTCATATTCCATCTTGTCTCCTTTCATCTGGCAACCTGGCAGGGACGAGTCCCATGCTCTGTCATTCCACCTTAGTTTTCTCATATTCCATCTTGTCTCCTTTCATCTGGCAACCTGGCAGGGACGAGTCCCATGCTCTGTCATTCCACCTTAGTTTTCTCATATTTCTTCCGGTATCCTTGCGCCTAGCATTCTCGCGGGACAAATCTCATGCTCTGTCATTCCACCTTGGTTTTATCATATTCCTTCTGGTCTCCTTTCACATGATGTCCTGGCGGGGACGAGTCTCATGCTCTGTAATTCCACCTGCGCATAACGGAGCGAAGCCTGCCTATGCACGCCAGCCTAGAGTCGCACAGCGCTCGCATCAAGTATGTCCTAAGCCCACTTATAAGCATAGTTGGCTATAATGTCCAAACTGTTTAAGATATAGCCACCAATTTCATAACATAGCCATCACCCCGACAACTGAAATATCACTAAACACATTTTTTAAGATCCCGAGGGTACATTGTAAAAACTCTCTTTGCTGGAACACAAGATTTGTTGCTGCAAATAAACTTTGTTTAAATTATATTTGTGGCAAGCCTAGATAGCAGTGGTTCTTCACTGATATCTAGGCTTGCCACAAACGCAATTTTTGTTTGATGTTATAGTAATGACTGCGGTAACCTTTCATTGTCGTTACAATAGTACAGACGCTGTGCACTGATAAAACAATCGAGATTAGTAAATAAGAAAGAAGTGAGAAATATTTCAAAATTATATTCACTAAAGAATTACTACGACGTTTCCGAAACTCGAACCCACACCCATCAGTTCTACAAGTTTGACGTCCTTCATCAAACGACCACTCTGCCTTATTGCATTTCTACTATCTTTAATGGGTAGACTATTTAAGGTAGTAAAATGAGCCAAAGTATGTCACTACACTCGAGAAATTGAGATAAGGGAACTGGCGAATCACCGCACTTCAGCGTAACATTAAACATCTGCAGTACGAATGTACATTTGCTCAGTTGCAGTTTCGTGACTGCAGAATATATTGGTTTATTAACATTTACGTCGGGACAATGGTGACGTGCTAAAAACTAATATGATCAAATGAACAAAAGGAGACCAAAGAATATTTATTTGCTTTAAAGTAAGGTAGGTAATTTGTCCATGAAACAAAAATGCATTAAAAAAAACATTAATTTACAGCAAACCAAAGTTTCTGCAACCTTCTCTTTGAATTAAAGCATCATTGTGCAACTTTAAACAAAACTGTCTCTAAGAAATGGTATTCTTGGCCGTACAGAAAACTTTATAACTTTTTTTTACAGTGTAAATGAACCTATATTGTAAGCCGACCGAGCTCACCCAATCACGGGATTACAATTGAACAGAGCCAGCAGTGAAACAGGGCACGTGACGGAACGGCAAGCTAATGCAATGATATTTCCTCCAGTTTCGCATTTACTGCGATGACGCTAACTGCTTTTTGAGTTTACGTAATCCCTTTCGCTTCCGATGGTTATGACAACATAATGGGACGGTGCGGGGGGATATTCATCAGCGTTTCATTGGGTATGAGTCGGACTTGCCGGGGCTAAGAATTAATTTTGATGTTTTAATCAATGCAACATACGCGATATTGCATTGTGAGAGCTGCCGCTTGTTTATTGTAGCGGTACAACTGGCAGTTTTTTATGGAAACCTTTTTTTTAATGTTCAGTTCATTATCTGATTCTTTCTTTCTCTCTCTCTCTCTCTCTCTCTTTCTCTCTGTACGTATTAATAAAGTTATGTCTGACTGACAAGCCGCTCGTTTTTTTTTTTTGCAGGTAGGTCACAACCAAGGAATACAAACACATAATTTTGCCTGCTGGTTGAAGTTGAAGGCTTGCAGTTACGGTGAGTACATCATGTTTTAATGTATCAGTGAACTAATTAACGACTTTTTGCCTATTTAATCTAGACTAATATATGTTTTTTTAAACTCTCCGTTAACAGTAAATAAAATAAGATCACAAGGGACTGACGAAGGTCGATGCGATCTGTAGGGGCACCGCATGGTGGTACCTTAACTACTTTCTCAAGAAAGTCATAAGGAAAATATTGTAATACAAGGAGTTTTATGTCTGTAACAAATCACGTCGTTAAATCAACGTTTTTGGCGTTGATTTTCTTGTAGATTTTAGCTATCTGGGGAAACCGAGGTAAAGTTTCTTAACAAATATAGTTTATCTCACTGCTATGTTAATCTTTACATCAATTTTTAACTGTTAGCATGCATACCACTTAGTTTGTATTTATCGTTAATAAAAGTAAATTGCAGTTTGTTCTTAAATTACGTGAATTGAAATTTTTCCTGAGTATTTAAAAACAACTAAATAATGTCAATATACTTTCAGGATTGCTACATTTAAAGAGAGGTAGAGTTAGAAAGACAACAGTTTGTGATGACAAATAGTTAGGAAGTTCGGGACGTGAATATATATATTCGTATGTAGTAAAAAGGAAAAACATTTGATACGTCCCTGATGATTACATATCAGTTTAATTTATATAACTCAGAATTTTGGGGGGGGGGAGGGTTAAAGGTATTTCTTAAAAAGATAGCAATTGATTTTAAAGTTTAAAAAATTACCTCATTCTCTAACATCTTACAATATTTTAATTAGCGAATGTCTATTCAAAATCGTGATGAGTTCTTAGACGTCGAGTAAGGGATGTAAAAAATCTGTAAAATATTTTCAATTCACGTCGGTCACAGCTCTGCCATGCGAATTGCTACGTGTTAAAAGTGTTCTTGACGTTTCAGAAAATGAGTCGTAGAACGCCGGAAAATAAAAAAAACTTGCGCAAAATAACACGTCACTCATCTAGCCGGGAGGTCCTGTAGCGCTTATCGAAACGAGACTAGACAGACGCCAGGCTTTAAGGCAGAAGTAGAGTGGCTTCAAATGGGAAAATGCACCCTACTGGGTACAACATGCAGAACACATTACAAAGTATTAAACACACTGAAAAAATTGTCAGAAAATTACGATTTTTATTACATGTGATAGAATAATGCACATAATTTGTAGCACTGTCAAATATATTTCATAAAATTAATTTATTTTATGTATAAAATTAACAGTCGATAACAATCTGTTTATAATTAAAATTTGAACGTACCTATTTGCAATCTGGATACTTCGTAAAACACGTTTTACAATTAAACTCCCGTTGGTAGGTAGTCGAGTTTAACGTCTCTTAGACAACGAGGTTATTAGAGGCGGAACAATCTACTCAGAGAAGCAGGAACGAGCAGTGAATCGACCTCGGCCCGTAGAAAGTAACCATCCACAGCATTTACCTGGAGTGATTTCGGGAAACTATGAGAAACACAAATCACGACGGCCAGACCAGGATTCGAACCCAGCTCCTCCCGAACGCGAGTTCAAAGTTCAACCACTGTAATCATAATTATGGCTTTATGTGACGAAATGTTGGCGCTAATAATATATAATATTTTCTATAGTGAAATGGTGTACATTGATTTTATTAATATACTAATATCTTTCGTAGCTTAAACAGATATGCATAAAATCGATTATTAAATTATTCTTTGACTTTTACTAATTATTTAATACATACAAATATTGTAATTTTTATAAAGGTATTGTTTGATGAAGTGAGTTTTTAATGTGCTTTTTAAAATATCCACAATGGAAATAATAATAAATTTAGATTTAAAAAAGACCCTTTCATTATTTAGGGTTTTAAAACATTGAAATACAAAGGTCGTTCTAACACAATATTTTACAGTGTTTTTAAAAACATGCGTTATCTGTCATGTGCAACATAAATCGTTCTTTTCTGACAATTTCGTTAAAGGTGTGCAGTACTATTAAATGGTGTGAGTGAAGAAATTTGGGCAGCTCGTGACACCGAGGTATTGAGCGCCGGTGAGGGTGAAGCGAGATGAATACGGGGCAGCTCCGGAATGCAAGGTCGGGGGAAACAGGAGATACCCGAGAAAACCCGTCTACCAGTGGCATCGTCCGGTGAGATTCCCACATGCGAAATTAGGGGGCGGCCCCGCCAGGAATCGAGCCCGGTTTGCTGTGGTCGGAAGCGAGTAGTCTAACCACTTCACCACCACGGCCCCCTTTTAATGGAGTTCTGCATGTTGTACATTCGGGTGCAATGCTTCTTTGGAAGTTACTATACTTCTACATTAAAGGGGAGATATTTCCGCCGCCTTGTATTTACGTATATCCCTCCATAACTTAATTTCCAGATTCGGTATTTAAAAACCAAGATTGTAAAAACGCATGGAACATCTTAACCGGTATTTCGGAATCCAAAGTATCATTATCCCGTTACANATTCGGTATTTAAAAACCAAGATTGTAAAAACGCATGGAACATCTTAACCGGTATTTCGGAATCCAAAGTATCATTCTCCCGTTACACGTTTCGTATCTATAGCCGTGATCAAAGGTCCCTAATTATTTATTTATTTTTTCCGAAAGGGAAAAATGTTGTTTTAACCGAAACTGTAAAAGAAATCATGATTTTTTCTATGTCAAGATTGTCCAGTCATGAAGTTTTATTACGGATATTTGTAAGGAAAAAAAACAATATTAATGGACTCTCCCCACCTTAAGGGGAAACCCTAGTTAATAATAGTACACACCTCAAGGTCACATCCAGCTGTAAAGAAGCACTACAACGGGGGTGAAAAATATCATAAACAAGCACATTTGTGTTTCGGTAACCAAGTTTATTAATGGGCAACAAAACACCGAGTTTCATTTCCGTCCTGATAAAATATTTGTGTTGAACTATTCCGTAGTTATTTTTAATTATAATAGAGACAATTGGCTGCAATGATACCCATTTAAACAACTAGGAGGGCCCCTTAAAAGCTTCATAACCCGCCATGTTAGAGTTTTTATTTATTTATTCCTAATTCAAATCGAGGAGGATTTATTGAAAAATGCGACAATTGCAGCTTAGCTATCGTAAAGTAGGGTGAAATTGATTAGCAGTAATGAGAATGATGGCATGATAATGGTTTGTAGATATTAATGTCAGATATGGTATCTGACCTAAATATGTACAGAAACTGTAATGTTATCAATCTCACCCCTGCTGAAGATTTTCACCCCATCTATGTACCTAGAGCTTACAGATTACCATGTGATCAATTTCACCCCTACTGATCAATTTCAACCTTCTTTACGGTAGTTACCTTACCTATCATTACGGACGTAATATATTAACTACTAACGAGTATTTATGCAACAATTAACGTAGTACAGAATTGTATACTTTCATTCATTCTCACCTTTTAGCGACAAGCAGGGAATACTTATTAACAATAAAGTACAAAAATTTGCACAGAACCATGAAACATTTTCAGAAATGAACCTGACTCGGCTGTTATGACACTAAAACCAATAATTTCTGTATAAGGGGAGATGCAGCTTCTTAAAGCCTGGGGTGGGGCAAAGTAAGCAATACTGGTGTACGTGAACGCTGATCAGGGTCCTAGCGAAGATGGCTCTGGCTAGGTTGGTGGCAGTAGAAGGGCCTTAGCTTGACGAAGATGTGGTCTGGCTTCTCGGAAAGCGACGTGCTCGGCGAAGGAGGTCGGGGTAGAGGATGAATTATCCACGAACGACGCCACTAGCCTCGAATGTGAGGCACAGTGCAGACCTTCAACTGCCCATTTCCCTTCCCCCGGTAACCCGCGGTTACAACCGTGATTAGTTCTCTTCTCCGCCGACATTCTTGTTCTGTTTCCGCACAATCTTTTTTACCCTTTGCCGACGTTGGAAAATAAACTTTTGGTTTCCCGCTTCGGAACAACGACTTCGTTTTTGCAGACCAGAGCTCGAACTCGCTAGTCTAATGCTCTAGGCTGTTCACGAAAAAGTGAGCACTTTCGAAATCAGCTTTCGAGAAATGTCACTGTTGGTACCGACTTATATTTTAACTGGCGCCCTTAGTGGCATGCGCCGAGTAAAGTTAGTAACAGACGAGGGAAAGTAGTTCAATAAATGTCTTCGCGTTGAATTAAAAGCGTTAAGTAAACATTTGTGATATATGAAATTATTTATTTTGATTTCTTTTTTTTTTAATACATCAAAGTGTAACCACTAGAAGATTTGTAGAATAGTTACTTTTCTAATTACACAGTTTCACTTCACCGACGCATTAATAAAGTGATCCGACTCTTGATAACGCTAATTGTTACATATGGCGGATGAATACACTATCTTCGTACATGTAGATCTTAAGCAGGGCTTTCAAAAGTGTACTGTTTGCCGTGAACAGCGTATACCTGTATTAAGGCCCCAGAAAAACGCACCGGGATGAGACGTTACATTATCGCTGTCTGAATTCAAAGTAAGATCAAAGATGCAGCCTAGAATGTCCCCTTCAGGTTTGGGCACATCTCATATGCCCTTCTTGAACTCTTCATCATTTTTCGATGCTCAGCTGTTTGAAACACTTCATTTGTGGCATTTGCTTTTTGGCATCCAACACGGAGATATGACTAAACAACCAGCACGGGGGAAAACAAGCAAAAACTTCAGTATATTTGACTAAGATAATTAACACTAGTCAAAGTACTGTTGTGTGGATGTCTGAAAAAGCAGAACACCAGAATACCAGATCCATTGTGTGCAGTTATTCCTTGTAATGCGAACCTATACATAATATTCAGTAGAACGAAACTCTCTTCTGCTGTAGTAACTGAAATTCCGCTGTCTTGTGAAATTGTGCTGTTGTATATTTGAATTTTTTAGTACAACACGTGATATATCACAATTTATAGAAGAAAAGAGAAGATCGTGATATAACTGGCATGTCCTGTGTATTGTACTCTTATATTTGCACTGATGACAGTGATGAGTATTCGATCAATGGTTAATGGGTTATGTGGAAATGACATTGTTACTGATACGGTTGCACTTATAATCAAGATCGAACATGCATGCCAAACGTGACACGGTTTTCGAAGTCATCTCGCTCAGCGCAGCGGATCTAGTATGACCGCAACGCCAGGAAACGCAAAGTAGTTTCGCGTTCGACCACGACACGAGACCGAACTTCGCTGTTGTACTGACTGTGACCACTCAGTTTGCGAACGCAAACGTTTGCCACGACGATAAAAAAAAACGGTCGCAAACTTAACGCGGGAGACTTATGCGTCTCGCGCAGTGAGAAAAAAAGCTGAATTTTTTCATGAATAGCCGTAACAACGTAAATAAAGATTGTTGTACTTAAATAATGGAGCTCAGAAACAGTATCTTCCGTATGTTAAAGCATTCATTTTCATTTCCAAAGTAGTTTAAGGTTACAGAAGAAACTGATATTTGTTTTCAAAATGAGTACGTAATTTTTCAAGCTGCCATGTCGCATAGTTTTGTGGAACCAACTTCAACTATTGTGAGTCGCGTAGTTACCAAGTACACTGTAGCATTGAGCATAGGGTCCTAAGTACTTGAAGTAGGATGTTCGTGGGTTCTAATCTAGTATGGTCTATTCTATTTTTAATTGATAGCACTTTTCCAGCATTTAACAAACTAGTTCTTAAAATTTTTTTCTTGCCGTACACACCAATTATGAACATTTTTAAATATCTGAAACTTATTTCCACGTAAGACAAAGCNCATTTGCTTTTTGGCATCCAACACGGAGATATGACTAAACAACCAGCACGGGGGAAAACAAGCAAAAACTTCAGTCTATTTGACTAAGATAATTAACACTAGTCAAAGTACTGTTGTGTGGATGTCTGAAAAAGCAGAACTCCAGAATACCAGATCCATCGTGTACAGTCATTCCTTGCAAAGCGAACCTGTACATAAAACTCAGTAGAATGAAGCTCTCTTCTGCCGTAGTAACTGAAATTCCGCTGTCTTGTGAAATTGTGCTGTTGTATATTTGAATTTTTTAGTACAACACGTGATATATCACAATTTATAGAAGAAAAGAGAAGATCGTGATATAACTGGCATGTCCTTTGTATTGTACTCTTATATTTGCACTGATGACATTGATGAGTATTCGATCAATGGTTAATGCGTTATGTGGAAATGACATTGTTACTGATACGGTTGCACTTATAATCAAGATCGAACATCCATGCCAAACGTGACACGGTTTTCGAAGTCATCTCGCTCAGCGCAGCGGATCTAGTATGACCGCAACGCCAGGAAACGCAAAGTAGTTTCGCGTTCGACCACGACGCGAGACCGAACTTCGCTGTTGTACTGACTGTGACCACTCAGTTTGCGAACGCAAACGTTTGCCACGACGATAAAAAAAAACCGTCGCAAACTTAACGCGGGAGACTTATGCGTCTCGCGCAGTGAGAAAAAAAGCTGAATTTTTTCATGAATTGCCGTAACAACGTAAATAAAAATTGTTGTACTTAAATAATGGAGCTCAGAAACAGTATCTTCCGTATGTTAAAGTATTCATTTTAATTTCCAAAGTAGTTTAAGGTTACAGAAGAAACTGATATTTGTTTTCAAAATGAGTACGTAATTTTTCAAGCTGCCATGTCGCATAGTTTTGTGGAACCAACTTCAACTATTGTGAGTCGCGTAGTTACCAAGTACACTGTAGCATTGAGCATAGGGTCTTAAGTACTTGAAGTAGGATGTTCGTGGGTTCTAATCTAGTATGGTCTATTCTTTTTTTAATTGATAGCACTTTTCCAGCATTTAACAAACTAGTTCTTTAAATTTTTTTCTTGCCGTACACACCAATTATGAACATTTTTAAATATCTGAAACTTATTTCCACGTAAGACAAAGCNAAATTTTTTTCTTGCCGTACACACCAATTATGAACATTTTTAAATATCTGAAACTTATTTCCACGTAAGACAAAGCCCTTTTTTATTATGTACTACGCACGAGTTAAAAATACAAGAACGTAATTAGAGTTTTTATAAATTATGAATTACGAGTTAGAAATTACAATTAACAGAATCATATATGGTTCATGTTATGGAGTATTAATTATTAGTTATCACTTTAAAGATATAATATTCTGTTTGTAAGGTTTTATTATTTGAGTGAAATTCGCGTTTTCAAAAAATTTATCGTCTCAAAACACCACATCTATTCTGTAAACTCTTGATTTTTATGTGAAATTGTATGAATAGACTAGGAATATAAGCTGTTATAAGCTATGATTATCCGCAGGTACATAATAAAAACGCACGCACGCGTATAAGAAAAATGTGAGATATCACCAGTTCACAACTTTGTGCTAGATGCCCACGTTTCAATATTTTNAGTTCACAACTTTGTGCTAGATGCCCACGTTTCAATATTTTTCACTATCTTTGTAATGTTTGTAATTGTGTACTTATTTTCTTGTTTGCGAACGTGTTGTTCATTTAAGTTATTTCAAAATCGGCTATTGGGAATGGTTGAAGAAAGAAAATTGCCTCAATTTTATTCAGAAGGGAGATACTTTGCAATGTAAGTATTGCCAACTGTCGTCGCAAAGTGTGTGTTGACGCAAAGTGTTTGTTTTGACCGCGAAAAGTAGCGATCGACGCAAGGAGAAGTGGTCATAATTTCTAAAACGCTATCTAAAACACGGTGCAACGCAGAGATGCGTTCTTCAGCGAACTAGAGTTCGTGGGACATAACAGGTCTGCTGGTAGCTAACAGCACAATACCCTTAATACTGCAGGCACAAGACAAGATTACTGATACAGAGGCGAAACTGCTGGTTATAACGCGGACTCTAGCCGCAAACGCCCAGTAAAATTGCTTCAATGGCCAGCGACATGTCGGAACGCCGTTTGCCAATGAGAGCGTGGTAACTCACCCGCCAGCCGGCAACCCAGCCAATAGGGAACCTCTCGCAGCACGTGGTAGCAAATCAGGAGAAACCCCTGTCATTTCGCTTTATAACTCAGTAACATGGTAGACCGCACACAAGTATATAATCTATTATGTTTGTTTCACGTGTGTCGTTGGAAATCCGTCTCNTCAGTAACATGGTAGACCGCACACAAGTATATAATCTATTATGTTTGTTTCACGTGTGTCGTTGGAAATCCGTCTCGTCCAACACACCCTGCATGATTCAGATCCTATAGAAAACATTCAGCACTCTAGTAGCTCCACTTCGTGTGGCCGGGGGGAACAGGAGGATGAGCTCTGCCTGTGGCAGCAGCCAATGAACAAGCGACCTCTGCTCGAGTTTCTAGAGTACTTTGGAGTCTCACATGACGCCGTCTTATAAATCGAAATTGTAGGTTTTCTACCAATCAGACACAACAGCTGTTCCCTGAGCTTCGCGCAGACAATTAGCGATTGGACACGCCTACCTCAAAGGAACCTTGAAGCAATTTCACAAGTTAAAGCACATATTCACCGGGTGCTCTTACATCATGTTAACTAATTTAGAATAATAATTTTTCTCATCCGCTAAGCAATTCAGTTGGTAAATTTATTCATGCATCGGTCAACTGAAGCTGTGAAATTATTGGAAAAGTAAATGTTTTACAAATTTGATAATTTTTACACTTATGCGCATAGAAAGACTAAAATCAGAATAAATAATTTCGGTGTTCGCAGAAGTGTACCTAACATTTTAATTTCAACGTTAAGACGTGGAACTACTTTCTCCTTTTGTCGTTACCAACTATACTGGGCGCCTGACTGTCAGTGTGCCCGTTAAAACATATAGAGCTAGAGCACTGATATTTTTCAAAGGTTGATTTCCTAAGTGCCCATTTTACCGTCATCAGCCTATACTTTTTATTACTCTGCGTGGCACTCGAGTGACGAATGGGAAAGAGGTNAGTGCCCATTTTACCGTCATCAGCCTATACTTTTTATTACTCTGCGTGGCACTCGAGTGACGAATGGGAAAGAGGTGAAACCCGGGCATAACAGCCGGCTATGAAAGGTCACGGCTAACTGATACATTCCATCTCAAAGGACAAAACGTTACAATGTGACGTGTGACGTGGGTGTTAAATATCTCAGGGATGTTGAGATATGCCATTTGTAGCTAGTTGTGAATGGTCGTTGGGTGAGCATACGAGTGTTCTGGTGAGGTCAGCAAAACTTATGAAAGGATATTCTTTACACGTCCGCAAAAGAGAAAGAAGTCATTAAACATTTCAACATGTAATTTTTCGTGGCTTCATAGAATTTTATTTCATACGCAGTTCGAGCACACTACTTTCGCTTTGTGTTTTGCTATTTCTTCAACAGACAATTTTTGTTGATGCTACAGGAATTGTAGAGCTTTTGGAGGCAAATCAACAAACAATTACCATAACTTGACAATTTTCAGGTGAGATTTCGTGTGGTTGCTTTCTTTGTGAAATGACGAGAATTCTTCTTTCTTTAAAGAGATGATATTAATGCCAACATTTTACAACGGATTGTTGCCCTGAGAAAATACTATCTTAAATATTAATATAACCTGATTATATGACTAAAATTTTCCAGGAAAAATGTTCTTCTTTTGATAATAATAATGAATATTATTAATGTTACCAATTCAAGTGTGAAACCATTTGCATAAGAGTAAAAATGTCAGTATAGATTATGTGACTAATTTGTTCATAAGACATTACAGAATTACTCCCTTGCATACTTACATAATACATTAAAAAATATTTTTACAGTGGTAATTTTTTTAAAGACATGAAACCTGCGATATTGTATGCCATGAGGAATAATTGTTTTGTCTGGAAATAAAATACAGAAAGTTAATTTATTTTCTGTGCTGCAAGAAAAGTGCTTTTGCAGATTTCCAAATATGCTCTCTGACATTCGTGTTTACACGTCAATCACGTTTCTCAAGCTGCTTACGACATATGTAGCGAACCAAAATGTATCATTAAGGTTTAATTGCAGTTGTATAGTATGATTTACGCCACAGTGGCAGTCTAAATTCACCGAGTCCATTGCCAAACTTGAGCCAAGATGTAAGTAAAATTAAGCAACACCATAAACCAATAACAAACGCTGAAGAGGAAGACAAATTTCGTAACTACAAACCAACGGAGATCCCAGCGGTCATTGCAAAATCGACAGCTCACAAAATGCTGTCAAACAATCCAAGAAAAACCTGGACAGAAAACTACCAGACTGAAAAACATTCAATAAATACAAAATAGTATATTCAGTCTCATGTCAAAGATTTCTGGTTTTTAAATGCCGAAGTAACGAAAAAACAATGCCGAAAGTAAGCAAAAAATAGGATCAAACTAAGACAAAAACTCAGTTCATTCAAAATGTAACACTTTCAAGCAGCTTTATAATGTCAAGATGTCTTGAATTTCTACTCTTGTACCTCGTACTTTTTGAGTGAAATGATGGTGGCCTTCTTTCTTAATAATTGAAAAATTTTCCTTCTTTTTCGTAAAATATCTTTATTACTTTTTATTTAAAATAATTTACATTTTCTTAAAGACTGGATCTATGGTGACGTGTAATCATGTGATTAAACACTACCAATACGACTTAAACATGTTCAAATTTGAAGGAATGTGATATTAATGGCTTTAAACATGGAGTGCTGGTTATTCTTAATAATAAAACATTAATCCGACTTATATCGTAAAAATTGAATAATTTTTGAACTCATCAAAACTGTTGATATATGCATAATACCCAATGATTATGCTCATAAACCTGATTTATCTTTTTGAGGATAATGTCATCCATACACATATGTAAGGAAAAAAGAGAAACATTTCAGTTTTTATATGTGCGTGCGTTTAAGTTCTTTTGTGTTTTTTTTTTTTTTTTGCTAAATACACATTGTTAAGGCTGAACATGCTAAACATGTACAAGCGGAAAGTAGTACTTTGGTTGAATGTGATTACAGGATCTAAAAAAACCAGTTTGCGTAGTTAGAATTCCTTACTGAAAAAGAAGGACTAAGAAAAATTGGTAAGAATATTCCGCTTTTAGTAGACATTTAAAACGTTTACCTAAATTAGTAAAAAAGATTTCACTTATTTTTTTAATGATAGGAAAAGTGTAACGAAGGATCCCAAGAGAAAAAAAAACGTTTCGTGAAAGCCAGTGGAATATCTGGTGGTTGGTTATATTTATACGGAGGGGCATAACTAAGTTANTACAGGAATTGTAGAGCTTTTGGAGGCAAATCAACAAACAATTACCATAACTTGACAATTTTCAGGTGAGATTTCATGTGGTTGCTTTCTTTGTGAAATGACGAGAATTCTTCTTTCTTTAAAGAGATGATATTAATGCCAACATTTTACAACGGATTGTTGCCCTGAGAAAATACTATCTTAAATATTAATATAACCTGATTATATGACTAAAATTTTCCAGGAAAAATGTTCTTCTTTTAATAATAATAATGAATATTATTAATGTTACCAATTCAAGTGTGAAACCATTTGCATAAGAGTAAAAATGTCAGTATAGATTATGTGACTAATTTGTTCATAAGACATTACAGAATTACTCCATTGCATACTTACATAATACATTAAAAAAATATCTTTACAGTGGTAATTTTTTTAAAGACATGAAACCTGCGATATTGTATGCCATGAGGAATAATTGTTTTGTCTGGAAATAAAATACAGAAAGTTAATTTATTTTCTGTGCTGCAAGAAAAGTGCTTTTGCAGATTTCCAAATATGCTCTCTGACATTCGTGTTTACACGTCAATCACGTTTCTCAAGCTGCTTACGACATATGTAGCGAACCAAAATGTATCATTAAGGTTTAATTGCAGTTGTATAGTATGATTTACGCCACAGTGGCAGTCTAAATTCACCGAGTCCATTGCCAAACTTGAGCCAAGATGTAAGTAAAATTAAGCAACACCATAAACCAATAACAAACGCTGAAGAGGAAGACAAATTTCGTAACTACAAACCAACGGAGATCCCAGCGGTCATTGCAAAATCGACAGCTCACAAAATACTGTCAAACAATCCAAGAAAAACCTGGACAGAAAACTACCAGACTGAAAACCATTCAATAAATACAAAATAGTCTATTCAGTCTCATGTCAAAGATTTCTGGTTTTTAAATGCCGAAGTAACGAAAAAACAATGCCGAAATTAAGCAAAAAATAGGATCAAACAAAGACAAAAACTCAGTTCATTCAAAATGTAACACTTTCAAGCAGCTTTATAATGTCAAGATGTCTTGAATTTCTACTCTTGTACCTCGTACTTTTTGAGTGAAATGATGGTGGCCTTCTTTCTTAATAATTGAAAAATTTTCCTTCTTTTTCATAAAATATCTTTATTACTTTTTATTTAAAATAATTTACATTTTCTTAAAGACTGGATCTATGGTGACGTGTAATCATGTGATTAAACACTACCAATACGACTTAAACATGTTCAAATTTGAAGGAATGTGATATTAATGGCTTTAAACATGGAGTGCTGGTTATTCTTAATAATAAAACATTAATCCGACTTATATTGTAAAAATTGAATAATTTTTGAACTCATCAAAACTGTTGATATATGCATAATACCCAATGATTATGCTCATAAACCTGATTTATCTTTTTGAGGATAATGTCATCCATACACATATGTAAGGAAAAAAGAGAAACATTTCAGTTTTTATATGTGCGTGCGTTTAAGTTCTTTTGTGTTTTTTTTTTTTTTGCTAAATACACATTGTTAAGGCTGAACATGCTAAACATGTACAAGCGGAAAGTAGTACTTTGGTTGAATGTGATTACAGGATCTAAAAAAACCAGTTCGCGTAGTTAGAATTCCTTACTGAAAAAGAAGGACTAAGAAAAATTGGTAAGAATATTCCGCTTTTAGTAGACATTTAAAACGTTTACCTAAATTAGTAAAAAAGATTTCACTAATTTTTTTAATGATAGGAAAAGTGTAACGAAGGATCCCAAGAGAAAAAAAACGTTTCGTGAAAGCCAGTGGAATATCTGGTGGTTGGTTATATTTATACGGAGGGGCATAACTAACTTACCCCTCTCGAGCATAACAAATGGTATATGCTACTTTGTAAATTATAACTACACGTGCGCAAGCTTTGATTACCTATTATTTCGTAATTTGATTTTCGTAAATATTCGGTCAACTTATAACTGTGCCTCAAATTTTATCACCAAGCAGTGGCCGTTAATAAGTATTTAATGAGCTTGTTTTAAAATGCGAATAAGTTAAATGAAACTTTGAAGCCCAGTGTAGAGAAAGTTCCGAAAAAGTACTTGACGGTAACCCGGGATTTTTAAAAATAATTCATTTCTGCGTGCTGAGTATCTACCCTTTCAACAGATAACACACGTAGACCAAGTCCATAAAACTCAGCATGAAAATAATTGAGGCAAAAATGTATGTGTGTTCAATACTTAAAATATTATTGGTAAATATAACTAAACATGGCGACGAAATTATGCACGTTTCCGAGGGATATGTTATGCATTGTAAATTTGAAAGCTCATGTTTCTTGTTAAACAAATTGCATGGACTTGATCTAGCTGTACACTGAGATCTCCAAATTTGGATCATATGTAGGAAATCTTTATGCAGTTAGTAGTCTTTCAAAAAAACACCCTTCACATTGTTCAGAGAGAAAACACTTTTTTCGTGTTTTCTCACGCTCTGTAAGCAGGATATTTCATTTCATATTGACTGGGAAGTGGGAAGGGGATGAACAGAAAAGCAAACGAACATGCGAAGAGAATAACAAACATACGGGAGTAATAATAATATTTGTCAACTTCAACAAAACGCAGGATGAAAATTATAATAATGATGTTAACTGCCTGCAGCGGTGCTGCAAATGATAATCAGTGGTTTTGTGGGGGGAAATAAATTATACGCGTGTTGTTAGGGCGGGAGAAATGTAATCTATTTCAGGGTGATGTAATAAAATTAAAATTGTATTTAAAACTACAAAATTAACAAGAATTAGAAGGCGTGACACTACGTCATCGTCACGGACGCTCTCCGCACGTGTGTATCACGCTGCATATCAAACACCGAAGTTGCGTTCGCCGAGTAGTTAGTTAGCTGACAAGGTACACCCAGTGGCCACCCGGGTTCGACTCCCCAAGGAAAACACCCGCATATGGAGATTGTGGCGGACGTTGACAGTTTCTAGCCCCATTCCACGTCACCTCTATGGAACGACACACGCCCGTGCACCTGCCACAAAGCTAAATCCTAAATGATATGTATTTGTTTNCCACGTCACCTCTATGGAACGACACACGCCCGTGCACCTGCCACAAAGCTAAATCCTAAATGATATGTATTTGTTAAAAGCTACCCTCACTTCTTTCAGTAAGTCTATTCCTAGTCTCATGCAAACTTTACGTTTATTGCTAGTTTTTTGTCTACTTTTTTTTTTTTTGGATTTGGCAATTGCTCTTGTGTTGCAATAGTTAGGCCTATCAGCGGCGACGATATCTGTGCTTGNCCACGTCACCTCTATGGAACGACACACGCCCGTGCACCTGCCACAAAGCTAAATCCTAAATGATATGTATTTGTTTAAAGCTACCCTCACTTCTTTCAGTAAGTCTATTCCTAGTCTCATGCAAACTTTACGTTTATTGCTAGTTTTTTGTCTACTTTTTTTTTTTGGATTTGGCAATTGCTCTTGTGTTGCAATAGTTAGGCCTATCAGCGGCGACGATATCTGTGCTTGNTTTTTTTTTTTGGATTTGGCAATTGCTCTTGTGTTGCAATAGTTAGGCCTATCAGCGGCGACGATATCTGTGCTTGGATGAAAACAAGTGCTTTATCGCTCGAGAGGACTTCGGTTCTAATTCCGAATTGAAAATTGACCCAGGTTTTTATTCATAGTTCACGTTTGGTTTAATTGAAATGCAGATGTTTCATAAGCTACAATACCATTTGTTATATAGATCTATTCATGTTGATTATTAAAAGACAGACATTTACATTGATGGATCGTATCAGTGCAGATCAAGACATCTCAGCCTACTTTCTGCTCGGCAACGTTTTTTTTTTCGGCAAGTAAAATGGTTTCATTCAAGTTTTNATCAAGACATCTCAGCCTACTTTCTGCTCGGCAACGTTTTTTTTTTCGGCAAGTAAAATGGTTTCATTCAAGTTTTCCTATATCAGCAGTAGTTTCTTGACGTATTTTTAACTACCGTAAAATACAAATAAGTACACATAGTATAATACTGGTTTATTAATTATAAGGTCACGTAATTTAAACTACCTGAATAGATTGTACTTTTAANATCAAGACATCTCAGCCTACTTTCTGCTCGGCAACGTTTTTTTTTTCGGCAAGTAAAATGGTTTCATTCAAGTTTGCCTATATCAGCAGTAGTTTCTTGACGTATTTTTAACTACCGTAAAATATAAATACGTACACATAGTATAATACTGGTTTATTAATTATAAGGTCACGTAATTTAAACTACCTGAATAGATTGTACTTTTAANGTACACATAGTATAATACTGGTTTATTAATTATAAGGTCACGTAATTTAAACTACCTGAATAGATTGTACTTTTAAAATTAAGAATAAATGGGAAACATATTTATTTTCCTGCTTTTAGGAAACTTACTTATATCGTGCCAAAATAAACAAACAAGGTTTTACTGATAACTAATGACCCTACTTTTCTCTAAATGAGGGCAAATCGATTTTAGTGAAGTTCTTGAAAGCTTAGATGGTAGGTAGGCGTTGAAACCTCATTGACAGCAATACCATTAGAGATGAATCCAGAAACATTTATTACAGTACAAAAACAACAAGAGTTTCTTACCCGGGATTCTAATAAAGAAAAACTTACAAAATTAAGCTGGCTTCCAATAAACTGCTCACAGATGTAGACTCGGAGCATCAACGTCGGATGTAATCAGTGTAGTGTTTTGAATAATAGGGTTCACTAACTTGAAATATTAACTCGGTCATCATTTTGAAAATAAATATCTGAGCCACTTAAACACATAAGATTACATGTCCTACGATGTGTGAAAAATTTGGTGGAAATCTGTTGATTGGTCTCCGAGATATGGCATAAAATCCTCATTTACTTAAATCTTACAAAATTGCTTAATAAGAGCCTCTGTGCACGATGTTTGTATTAGATAATGTCAGCGTTAAAAGTTTGATTGGAATTGTTCAATTGTTAAATACATATTTCACACGTTTGAAAATATTCATACGACGGCCATTTTTTAAATCATAGTCTGACTCCATTAAAATTATGTAACTACACTTGGGCTTGTGTAGGTGTGCAAAATTTTGTAGAAATTAGTGTAATTATTCCACAAATATGGCAAAATGTTGAGTTTACTCATCTGACACTGCTTTGCCAAATACCCGGCGCAGAAGAATCTCTGTATGCATATCGGTTTATTGGTCCTCGAGATATGGCATAAGAACCTCCATTGATCATGTGACGATCTTCATAAATGTAGAGCAAAAAGTTTTTACATTTGCACATTCGATTGTTTTCAAAGATACTATACACAAAGTTAAATTTAAATCTTTTACATAATATCGTAGATATAGCACACTAAGCTAGAATGTTTGTATACGCGAAATTCTGCAAATAAGAGATTTACATATCTAAAACAACTTCTTCGCCAAATTTGAAATACGTTGGTTGATTGTTTCCCGAGATGAGGCATAAATCTATTTTATTTCGTGTGGTGCTATCTTAAAATATGTCGGATCATATGAGGCTATGCATTAACAATTTTGATTGATACAGCTGATACTTTCAGCATGCAGAGTTAAGTGGAAATTTATTTTGCCTATTCGTAGATAAAAAAATTCGGAGACAAAATGTTTATATGGCCGCCATTTAGCAAATATGTATGCCTGACCGACTCAAAATTTATTAGTTTACTTAGCCTGCCATAGTGCTAACTGTTTGCCAAATTTGGTAGAAATTGGTTGTAATTTCNTCAAAATTTATTAGTTTACTTAGCCTGCCATAGTGCTAACTGTTTGCCAAATTTGGTAGAAATTGGTTGTAATTTCGGAGATCATATAATTTCAATTTGTCATGTGATACTTTTTATAAACTGGTGGACAAATGATATTTTGTTCTCCAAATNGGAGATCATATAATTTCAATTTGTCATGTGATACTTTTTATAAACTGGTGGACAAATGATATTTTGTTCTCCAAATTCGATTGTTGTAATATGTACAGCCACCATATGAAGTTTCGTTGGAATTAAATACATGGTTTCGACGATATTACATACAAAACTAATATAGCTCTATGGCCACCATTTTGAAAATATGCGTCTGATATACCTAAAACATTTCACTCAACATTACCTGCCGCAGTAAAACTTGTTATATTTGGTAGGAATCAGTCAATTGTTTCCCGAGGTAAGGCAAAAACTTTATTTATTCGTATGGACAGAATGGCGGACAGACGATATTATTTTGCTAATTTGATCCTTGTAACACATACTGCCAGCGTACAAAATTAATGGTATGATAGTTTTACAAAATAAAACCTAAAATATTTGTATCGCCGCAATTTCAATAATAAATGCCTAATAAAATTTAATTACTTATATTTCCCTGGCCTGTCATAGTTTTTCTTACGTGCCGAATTTAGCGAAAATTTATTGAGTAGTTTTCGAGATATAATGTAAAATCTAATTTTAAATGTGGCGCTATCTTTCAAAATGGCGGAAAAAATTGTTTGTTGTTTAGCTTACATCATTCTTGTAATACATACCATCAACGTACAACATTTGTTTGAAATTGGCCAAGTGGTACGGTCGCTATACTTAATATACCTAAAGTATTTGTACGGCCACCATTTTGAAAATAAGTTCATAATAAATTGTATTTACTTATATTTATTTGGCTTATCATAGTATTGCTTACTTGCCAAATTTGAAGAATATTTTTTGAGTAGTTTTCCAGATATAACATAAAAGCTATATTTTTCATGTGGTGCTATCTTCCAAAATGGCTGATAAATGTGGTTTTCGTTTGGCTTATATATGATGTGTTTAATATATATTGTCAGTGTACAAAATTTGGTTGAAATTAGTCAAACAGTATTATATATATAGCAAATAAATCTAAAATATTTGAATGGCCGCCCTTTTTAAAACAAGTGTCTCATTAAGTTCATTTACTTACATTTACCTGGCTAATCTTACAATTACTTACGTGCCTAATTTGGTGAAAGTAGGTTTGAGTAGTTTTCGAGATATAACGTAAATGCTTTATTTTTTCATGTAAATAAACAACAATATTCACCTCTGTATTTAATGCTTACAACTTGCACTGTCAGCATATAACATTTGGTTAAAATCAGTTGAATGTTTTCCGAGATATGACATATCGTCCTTAATAGTAAAAAGGCCGTTATTTTAAAAGTAAGTGCTAAGCGTGGTCGAAAACTATAAAAGTTATGTTTCCTTACTTAGTACAATAAGTGTACCGAGTTTGGTGAAATTCGGTTCATGTGTTCAAAAACAGAAAGAACGGACATACACGCTAAGGCGAGCGCGCGCACACACACACACACAAGCGCGCATATACATACATGAAAGTGATCTCATAAGTCTTTCTTTCCTTCGGTAAGTAGGCTAAAAAATTTACAAAACTAAACGCTTCCCTATTAAAATATGACGAACTACGAATCTGTACACACATCTGTGTGTACAGATTCGTAGTTCGTCATATAATTTATTATATAATAAATCACACAAACACACTATTAAATATACTGACTTGTGGAAATATGCATATACAATAGGGATGTATTTTCTCGATAGTGTAAATTTGTCATTATAAACACTTGTTGTTTGTAACATACTCACTAAATATACCATTATGTTTAGCTTCGTTGGGAAAATTAAGAAGTTGATTCAACAATTATTAAAAAAAGGAATTTATTTTAGCACTAACAATTGCATGAAATAATAACTTACAAGATATATTTTATTCGCATCTGCTCTTTGGATAGGAAGTTTATTTTACTGCTTTGGTGCTTATGTGTAATTGTACGTATTTGCCTCAGGACTTCCCGATTTTCGTCTTGAGTTTTCTCAATTTAGTGCCCACATAACACGCATAGAGTCTAATTTGGAAGATCCGGCTTTGTTATGTTTTGATGAGGTAAACGAAAATTGGCCTTTCTATAATCAGATTTCTCGGCTAAGCCCTTGAGCTTCTACCAGTCTAGGACATTTATTGGCATCTGCTAATNTGCATGAAATAATAACTTACAAGATATATTTTATTCGCATCTGCTCTTTGGATAGGAAGTTTATTTTACTGCTTTAGTGCTTATGTGTAATTGTACGTATTTGCCTCAGGACTTCCCGATTTTCGTCTTGAGTTTTCTCAATTTAGTGCCCACATAACACGCATAGAGTCTAATTTGGAAGATCCGGCTTTGTTATGTTTTGATGAGGTAAACGAAAATTTGCCTTTCTATAATCAGATTTCTCGGCTAAGCCCTTGAGCTTCTACCAGTCTAGGACATTTATTGGCATCTGCTAATAAACTCGATGTCACGGTCGCATGTACCTAGACAACCAGGAAAGCTGGGGACAGCCGTCTTTCATTTTACCATTGGTCAGAACTGATAGATATAAACACTTGCAGAAGTTTCGAGAAGCTCACCACGGTGTCTGACGTGGGAGCGTCAAAGTGGTTGGCAACGTGAAAATAAGATAAGGAGCTGTTCCGCACATGTGGGCGAGCGAGTGCTAGTCGCCGACGTCATCGCCCGCTCGTAAACACACTCGTGTGTGCAAAGTGCTGGTGAATTTATACTATTTGCGCGAAGTTCCCTTCACTCTGCCCCGCTATTCTACACCCTCCTCATCACCTTACTTGTCCCACTCTTCTTCCCNGGGGGGGGGGGGTTGTAAAGTATATCCCTGCAGAGAGGTTAAAATTCCTGCTCCTCACCTCCACCCCCGAGCCGCGCCATTCTCCGAAGAAAATAAATGAAAAAAAATTATATATTTACACAAACGCGGGGTTATATGCATGTGCGTACATAAAACCCGGGGCAGAGAAGTCGGCAGAGCAGGGCAGAGCGGACCCCGGCAGGAAGAAAGGGAGAAGAGACGACTGGCTCCCTTGCTGACAGTGACCCAACCCCTATTCTCCTGGGCATAAATACTTCATCTCATGCCTCTCGGANCCCAACCCCTGTGCGCACGGCGCGACGGACGTTATATTCTTCGTGCGGACGCGCAGTCCGGAGGGCGGAAGAAAACTTGTGGATGACGGGTCGCGAGGTGAGCTGCGACCACCCTCCGAAGAGGCATTCGTTAGCCGATGTGACGTCGGGCGTTTGGCGAGGGAAGAAAATCCGTATTTAAATATGAAAGTGGCGTAGTTTGTTACCCGTGGGTGTTCATCGAATGCTGTGGCGTAATAATTACGTGCACATTGAAGAAACACAAACACGTTGCAATGGTGTAACGCCCTCCGTCGAACGGTTCTCAAGAAAACATGTAATATTAGTAAAGGTACCATATATTGCCAGTCAGATAATGCAATTTCACAATAACGGGCCATATTAAAACCTGCCAAACGTCCACAGATGGCGGATATCAAACCAGCCTATCACCGATCACCGTTTTAGGTGTGAAGTCAAGACATTTTCCAAATAAGTAGTCTACTTTTAATCCTTAATTTTCAAGGGCGTCTCTCGCCCTTAATAATTACGGTTGGTCATAGGTTGCATAATGTTTTTCGCCCCATTTTCCATAACAGCCCGTCTAACAACGTTCGTAGCTGGAGGTCAAGTTTATCCTGTATAGTTTTATGACGTCTAATCCATTAACGATTTATAATGCGGAATTGTAGGGTCTTTAGTAATGGGATCTTTTCGTGGGACCAGCTGTGTCCATCATACGTTTAATGAGGGTCCAAGATGGAGTGGCGACGAAATGCATAAGTGAAAGAAACGAGGAAACATCGAGAAAACCTAGCGACCAAAAGCAATGTCCGGCAAGTTGCCCACATGCGAAAATTTACATATGATCCCACCGGGAATAGAACTCGGATGGTACTACACTCTAAAAAATTGTTCTCAAATTGACCACACCGCTGTGTGCGCGTATTAAAGAAGGACACGATCAGTAGCTTGTTGAAAGCGTGCACACCGTGAAAAAGATTTGTTTCCATATACCAAATATATTTATTTGCAAGATACTTGTTCTGACTAAACCAAATTTTGTTATTTCGACCAAACCGCAGTAGCTCCGAACAAATGACATTTCTTCACTAAACCAAATGAACTATTAAGATTTTTTGTGACAAACAAAAACTTGTTTGTTTCGCCACTTTAAACATTTACTGCATTTAGTATAAACAAACATAAAGTTGTGTTCGCCAACAAAATTATTTGTTGCCAAACTAACGGAGTTATTTCAAACAAATAATTTATTGCATCCATCAATAATTTGGTTGGCAGCACAAAACGCTTTGGTCAATTTTCGCCGATTATTTCCGCTGCCATCTTTGATAGCCGTGGACGTGCGACAAATAATCGTTTTTGCGATCGATGTCTGTGAGTAGTGAGAATGGAATATGAAAGTACAAGAAAGCTGTTGGAAGACTGGGGCTTCAGCAGCCTGATAGAAGTATTCGAAGGGAAGTAAAAGAAATACGAATTTCATTGCTGTTTTGATAGTGTTATGGGTGAGTGTTGCTGTGGGTATAAGTGTTTAGGTTATGTTAGTGCCAGAAAACTTTTTTTATAATCGGTTGTATTATGTTATATCATTATTAATGTCATCAGGAATATCGAATGAAAAAAATAGTGATTCCAAAACTGGTAACCAAATTATGAGTAACTGTCAGTTGTTACTCGTGTTAACGTTTTGTAAGGGGATCATCCCAATCGCTAAGTGTTAAGTCATTGGTTTGAAATTAAGGTTCCTTAATCAATCGCAGATTTTAAGAGCTTGTGCCCATAAAAGCTCCTTAATTTCTAAACAATATTCGCTATATAATTTTGCAATGCTTTTATAGTAATGTAAGTTTCACTTGCTTGTTACTTATTTAATGCCTGCATTGCCCGTAAATTCTGTGCTACGTTCGCCGTAACGTTACCGTAAGAAAGAAACAGTAGCGTTACCATGCGATTTTAAAAAATTGCGTGCTACATTCACAGTAAGAAAAGTATAATGCGACCGATCAGAATCGACCAGGAGAAAAACGCAGTTTGCATGGATCGCAGAAATTTACTAACCGTGTGTTGGCTTACCTGTGTCAGTAAAAATATTCTTCTGTATGTTATGACAAAAAAATAATTTTTCTCGGGAAAATGATGAGAAGCAGTTATAGTGGTTGATATGATTTCACAAAAAAAACATTTTGCAGTATTATTTTTGGCAACTTTTGTAAACCCTGAAAATAATATAAACTTTCTTTTTCACTTTGCATCATATACAGTTATCAAAATTAATTTAAATTCAAAATTGTTTCCGTACATTATTGTTCGTGTTTACTTTTTTGTAATTTTGTTAAAATAAACGGAATTTGGAAATGTAATACGAAGTCCATAGAACCCACTTTCCTGAAATGAGTTAGTTTTGCAATGACTTCCGTTGTTGGAATTGCCTTCTTGTGATTGATAGGCATAGAACTCCGCGTTAAAAAAAATTTAAAATTTGAATCCTTGCTATGCGGTTTCTGCGAGCAGATGTGCATCGCATGCTGGTATGCTGTGTTGTAGCACGCCCCATATGTATGTGGGTGTTTAATTTTCTGCTGTTATTTTTTATGGTGAATATAGAACGGCCTTAAGGCGGTTTCGTTACAAAATACTTTTAATTTTTGTAGCTGATGTCGAAAATTATTAACTGGTTTATCGAGTTTATTTCTTGTAGAATGTTGTTTTTTCCTCCCGTCGATTTAATAACCTTGTCGGTAATCGTGGCTAAGCTTATCCAATAGTGTGTGTAATTCTGAAGCTGTAAGACGACGTGCCCCTAGTTAAATTATGTAATTCAGCGTAACGACTGCTAGTAATGTAATTTCATTATTTTTAAGTAACAATACTCAAGAGTTGATCGTCTTATATATGCTTGCAAGCATTTAAGTTTGCTCTTTTGAAGGAACTGTATTCGGTTGTAGGTTAATAATTTCAAAAATACTCTTTTCCTTTTCAATTTCTTGGGAATTGCAGATTTTAAACATATACCTACATTGTGAATTTCACACTTTGAGCATTATTTGTTTATGAATATAGGCCCGTGCTTAAGTAATAGCAATGATCTAATAAATAATACTTAACCATTGCAATCATGTGTAGCGTAGGATCCCTAAATTTATGTAAGCTGCGAGAAATAATAAAACAAAGTTTGAAAGCATTGACAGACTTGGTTCTAGTGTTGAATTTAAATACTTGCTCTATATAATTTTCAACACGAAGTAAACATGTGTTAGCCAAACATGCCATCTCAACAATAAATTAACTAGGCCAGTTCATACAAGAATACAAGTATACAATCATTTGCTGCCAGAGACAATGCCATTCAAATTGTATGCAACACCTACAATTACTGTAGCCTACTTGTAGAATGTTCTTAAGAGAGTACAGCAACCATGGCATTGCTCATACCATACAAGTTGTGCATTTCGATAATATACATCCAAATCATATGTAGCAGTCCAAACAGGCAAAAAAATTATTTTCTTGTGTCGTGTATGATGTGTGAGGAGACAGTGGCCTGCTAATAGAAAAAAAAACTATGCAAGGTTTTCAATTCGTAGTTTTAATATGCTAAATGTTCACGCTACCCTAAATAGTACAATAAAATAATAGTGTATTAAGATTTTAGTTAGTAACAAAACTTACTAGAGTAAATACAAATTTACCTAATCGTCGCCTTAATAGATCTGAGGCGGTAAGAACCGTGTGGAGATGTTTTCCTACTGCATATTGTAAATGCATTATTTATTTACACCTATACGAATATACATACGTAAGAACATATGTTAAATTAAAACATTCTGATTCCAATCAATTAACTTGCGACACTTTACAACGTTGCTCTAGAGATGGCAGCTGTATTAACAAACAAGTGACTATCGCAGTGTTCCAATTAAACCATGGCCTGTGTTTTTTTTTTCAAATAAAATACCCTTAAACAACTAACGGAATAAAATTGATTTTTTTTCTGTTTAGTATACTTTTTCTTAGGTTAAAAAATGTAATTATTTGAAGGGAGAGTTTTATGGCCTGTTTCACCAACATGAAATAAACCAGCCCCCAGCGAAGGGACACTTTAGTTTTTAGTGAGACTTAAGAACGAGACTTAAAAAGTATGTGTTTCACTTTACATATATCATTTCATAAAAGTTACTTAGTTGGGGGCCGCTTAGAGATGCAAGTTTTATGTTACTCAGGTCGGTAGTAAAAAAATTTGATCATGTGACAGAACAAACCAATTAGAGTAAGATATCAGCAATAAAAAAAAGTATTCTTCCCTTCAAAATGTTTTGTTTATTTTCGTCATAGGTTCATCTTAATATCGTGAATTATAACCAGGTAGAATTTTTACGATGGAAACTTGAAAGGTAACGAATTTAAAAAACACGAATGAATATGCGTTGGTATGGTTTGAAAGGANATTTTTACGATGGAAACTTGAAAGGTAACGAATTTAAAAAACACGAATGAATATGCGTTGGTATGGTTTGAAAGGATACATATCTGAGAGGTGAAATATTTACTTAAAACATGCACGAAAATATCAGTATTTTTTAAAAACACAAATATTTTNTACATATCTGAGAGGTGAAATATTTACTTAAAACATGCACGAAAATATCAGTATTTTTTAAAAACACAAATATTTTAATGGTATCAATTCTCCTTTTTATGTTAATTTGAGATCTATATAAGCAAACGTGTAGAATGACTTAGGATAAGAGGGTATTTTGCCTTACTCGGCACTTTAATTAATTACAGTATGCCTCACACAAGTTGATATAAAATCCACAATTATTTTATGCTGCCTATCTGTGCCTATCTGTATTGTGAACGACGACGATGTTTGTTATTGATAGCATTCACTCACTCGTGCAATCAAATTTAATATTTTGACAAATTAAAATTATTTTTTGTACAAACTAAATTATTTGTTTTAAAACTAACCTTTAAAACCCTCCAAATGCAAACAAAACATTTTAAAACATTCACTGCTTTGGTTTATCAATGTCTTCATGCTAAATTATTTAACATTTTATAAAAAACCAAGTTTTCATAGTTCAGTTAAAGTTCGTGTGTATAGAGTTGCCATCTTGCATTCATATGGTCGGGGCATAGAAGACTAACCAAAACCCGAACATTTCTGAAGGCTTCGTTGGGCAACTGTAACGAAATATGACTTAGAATATACATTTCCGGGAATAAACGATTTTATTGGTTTCGGGAGCATGTGAAACTTTACGAATACGAAAATCAACGAATAACTTTCAATAAGCCCCCGTCAAAATCTGGAAATATCAGGGAATTCTTGCTATCTTGAATATATTAGGGAAATATCGAGAAAATTTAAGACATATTTTCATGGAGTTCTCTTGTATCATAAGTTCTTCCATCTGTATTTTATTGATATAGCTTGGTATAAAAATACAAATTTTATAATTGAAAAGTTTTCTTGTATGTCTGGCAACAAATAGGCACTGGGTTGGCCTACAGCTAATATTTCTGTGCATTTGCTACTATTGAACTTTTTGTCAATGTTTATAACTCTACTAAACTAATCTTAAATTAAACTTCTGGGGGAAAATATTTATCTCATGCAGTTTACAAATGAGGGTTTGTCTGAATTTCTTTACAACGAAATTCGAGCCACAATTGTTAGAAAATGATTAAACTCATTTCAGACTATTTTTGTGTAATGCTTAAAGAAATCTTGTTTTGATTGGTTTGTAAAACTCATTTCGCACGAAGAAAAATAAAATAATCTTGGACTGGATGTTAAATATGCAACTCCTCGTAGCTTTGTTAACATTTTTTGGAACGTGGCTGTCAAACAGAAAGACAATTGCTGCACACAGTACGAAATTCTATTTCAAAACCACACACACAGGACGAAATTTTGTTCAAGACGACACACACAGGACAAATTATGTCCAAGACCACACACACAGGACGAAATTACGCTCAAAACCACACAAAAGACGAATTTATGTTCAAGACCACNTTATGTCCAAGACCACACACACAGGACGAAATTACGCTCAAAACCACACAAAAGACGAATTTATGTTCAAGACCATAAACTGTTTAAAATTATACAAACGGAATTTAAGATTATTTAATTTTAAAATGAAATGAAATTGTGTTTTAATAAATAACTTAAAATGTTATTTTTGTGTACTCCAGCGTTAAGTCAGNCAAACTGTTTAAAATTATACAAACGGAATTTAAGATTATTAAATTTTAAAATGAAATGAAATTGTGTTTTAATAAATAACTTAAAATGTTATTTTTGTGTACTCCAGCGTTAAGTCAGAAGGAAGTTTCCGGTTTTTATTTTCGGAGTTTGAGAGGGCGAGAAAATATGGGGTGTTGGAATGAGAGGGAATGATGAAAGAATGAGTGCTCTGCGTTCTTGTCTTTCACCTTTGGTTTTGCTTCTAGCAAGCAGCATTCATGCCACTCAGGAGAATAAAGCGACATCTGTACATGTCTGTGCAGTGTATGCATGTGTAAATGCATTTGCTAAGTTATTTCAGTTGAGAATGGACTATGTTATATACAGCTATTCAGTAGCATTAAATTTTCTCTCCACGGGAAACACAATGTTGGAAAAACAGCTATAGTCTATTCCAGGTTTCTTTACACTTTTTGAACCAAACCTTTGAATAATCGCTTCATTTATAACGTGTTCAGTTATTTTTCATAATGTGGCATGTATCACAAGCGTTTTATACCTTTGTTAACACAAAAAAATATAATTTTTCGTTAATTTGAAGTTTTATCTATATGTTATTTACAATTAAAGTATATCATATATAATAAATATTNAAATCGCTTCATTTATAACGTGTTCAGTTATTTTTCATAATGTGGCATGTATCACAAGCGTTTTATACCTTTATTAACACAAAAAAATATAATTTTTCGTTAATTTGAAGTTTTATCTATATGTTATTTACAATTAAAGTATATCATATATAATAAATATTAATAAAACTGTCAGAGACATATTTGTCGATAATGCCTAGTAAGAAATAGTTCTTATCCAAAATATTATTCTAACTGAGTACACCCGAATTTGGTGCGTTGTCTTTGGTGTAATTTTCTAGACTTAGTTAAGATTAGTTTGATCTAGGCGGAGGAATCTCCTGGAAGTAGAACTTTAGCAGATCTTAAACAAAATGTCAAATAATTTGAATGGATTTTAATTATGTCTTCCAACTGATTGCACTTTGTGCGCACTCGGTGCACCGTACAAAACTGCTGAAGTGCAATTATCGCATGACTGTATGAAATGAGTGCCTGTTTGACAGCCATAATTGCACTGAAACAGCGACACTGACCCTGGAGACGGTGCACCGAAAACTGCACTCAGCGTGCACTTTTTCAGTGCAACTCACAATTGGAAGACTAGAAATGGATGCACTGAGAGCGAGTGCACCGTGATTGGAAGACGCGGCACTCGGGTACTGCGCGCAGGGTTCAGGCCAGTGCAATCATTGGAAGGCACTCTTAGATTCACGAAAATGCAAACCACATTTCCAAGCCAAAAAAGCTGAAATGCTATGGAGGTACAGTATAACATCGATTATCCGTCAAGGTCGGGACCATCACTGTGACGGATGAGTGATCATACGGATAATATAAAAAATACGAAAGCCTAAGTATTATACAGTTAAATGTAAATTTAACACGGATGCTTTAATCAGTGTATTAAAATACATAATACAAATAACATTGTGTTGATATAATATAAAACACAGTACCTGTGTACACAGAGTATTTGCATAAAGTAAAATGTTTATTACAATATGTACCATTTAATCTAAACAAAAACAATCAATTTAGTTTTGGACTGCGATGTCGTTTATTTGGCTTCAATTTTTATTTATTTTTCCTTCCTGGGGCTGACGGTAAATAGAAGTTTACGGTTAAACGGGTGACGGATAATAGATGTTCTGCTGTAATTGTTATTGAAAACAAGTAAATTCCATTGAACAATAACATGACTTAAGCCTGTGTGCAACTATAAAATGCCTGCATGCAAGCACGTGTGGAAGGTCCTATGGAATAACCTGTCCAACGATGCGAGCACTTTATCTAATGATTTTACTTTCGCAAATTTGGTTCAGTAACAGTCAAATGTCATTAATACTTCAAGTTTCACCACCTTATAGTACTGAATCTTCTCTGCCTGAAAGTATACTTGATAAAACAGCTGACATCGATGACACGCCCACCGAGCAAAGAGATAATAGTCAGAAACCCGGAGAGAAACGTAACATCGAAACATTTCCTGAAAGAAGTGGCAATAGTATTGGCAGAGCAAGTGGAATAAAAATTTGGAAACGTGTCTAATGGAATATATTAATACACTGTTACCAACGTATGCAACGGATAGCGAGAATAATGATGACGTACACTTTTTCAAGTATTTATTACCGATACTAAATACGTTTTCCGTTTACCAAAAACTTGAATCTCAGTGTGAAGTTCTAAATTTATTGAAGTGCATCCGAAGCAGGATAATACATCAGGCAAGCAATTCCTCAAACACTCCTACGATACTGAATCACAGTGTTGGATCAACCCAGCAGCAACAATATAGTTTACTTTCTTATCCGTTGAGTTATTATCGTCAGTATTCACCCGTTGTCACTCCATCAACGCATTCACTTCACACATTTGTTGCCCCACCCCTGCACGGTTTGCGTCAACAATCAGCTCCAACATTATGCCAAGCTTCAACAGTGAGTACGTCGTCGACGAAGCACCAAGTCACTTCGACCTCTTAATCCTATGTATAACATAGTCAACCCACACAAAGTATCTCCACAAGACGGTATTCAGACAAAGGCCACATAAACGAGTCGATTTAACACTGTGTTCTTGTACGAATAATGTTCTGAGTCCGTCTTTTTCACTGCCTACTGCTTCACCGTTGGACAGTTCAAGTGAATATCTCGTTAGCAAATATACCTACTGATTTGATTGCTTTCATAATATATAATGTCTAATGTTTACATGATGAATATGAAGAATAAACGACATGTTTATTATTAACGTTTGATAGATGACATAAGGTAACTTAGGTTAAAGAATTGGAACACAATTCTATCTCCAGTGATATTTTACGTCTCGAAATACATATTGTTGTACCGAATACTGCAAAAAGGTATTGTTGTTTAAACACACTTACCTTAACGTAATCGCTAACATTTCTGCGGATGTTATAGCAGCCATTAATATGGTGTCTTCCTATTTTATTCCATCCTCAAACTTTGGTAACAATTAATCGAATGATTTTACACTCATTCGAAAGTAATTTTAAATCGTATTTTGATCTTCTCGTGGTTCCATAAAACTTGTATCAAATGCGCCTGTCAAAAACCTGGCATTTACATTCGAATGAAACCACATATTGTTTGTTTTTCGCCATTCATTTGTACACAAGACACGTGAAAACAGTTTCCTCTTTCTTCTGGATTGCTTGATTAATGTTACTCCAGACAACATCACTAGACACCAGAACGCCGACTACTGAAATATGCATTGTTTATAACGCAGGTGTGATCCGTACAGCTTGCGTCGATAAAACGCGCGTTTGAATAGTCGCGCGTCACTCAAACGTAAGTGTGAACCGGCCCTAAGTGGAACAGTATATTGCATTATAACTTATTATTACTACGCATTACCTTCACACATAGTTTCACTCTGTTTTATTTCATATTAATTATTAAATAAATGTTATTATTTAAAGATATAATATAGTTCAAACTTCGACAGAAATATAGCACGCTTTCGATACGTGAACTATTTAGGAAAAAAACAAGCATGNTAACTTATTATTACTACGCATTACCTTCACACATAGATTCACTCTGTTTTATTTCATATTAATTATTAAATAAATGTTATTATTTAAAACATATAATATAGTTCAAACTTCGACAGAAATATAGCACGCTTTCGATACGTGAACTATTTAGGAAAAAAACAAGCATGCCGCACGTGGGGTGATTTTTCAAATGTTTGATTCAAAAACCGTGGATAAATCGCGAGCAGATTATAATCGTAATTGGCAAGTGTAAAGAGGAACTGCTCCACCCCCCCCCCTCCCTATAACAACCTGTGAAAATCTACCCATACTTAACGACGGCTCACGCGTGACTACTTCCAATATGTCGCCATTAAATGTTCCTCCTGGCTGCAACTATCTTGCGCTTTCGAGACCTCGAAACGCGTGCGCTTTAAGGCTGACTATCTTTCGCTCACCAGTTGCCCCGTCGTCTGTACTGTAAGCGCAAGGCGCTGAAGAGGATTCGTCATAAGCAGGAAGTTTCTACTTGTGCTTAGCGGTGTACTGTGAATGTCTTGGCACGCTCCTGTGACGTCACGATCCAGGACAGAAACACTACACTAGCTGTCGGCTTGTCTCCCTCCGTCTACTTCTCTGGCTCGGAATCACGTTGCTCCACCATTTTATACACTTTTCACTATTTTCCTGGAAGTCATGCAATGCTTTTGTAATAATCGTTTCTCTCAGAAATGTCAACAACGACAATTAGGGCTGAGCTAGAAAGACTTAGTAAAGTTGGAAGAAATGCTCCTAGTGAACCAAATGCATATATCCAACTGGAATTTGTAGAAAAAATTGTCGACTTTGCCTAAATAATTCAGTATCTATTAAAACAGTCTGAGCACAAAATCGGTTGATTATGTTAGGTATAATTATTAATTGAAATATTTTATTTCGATTGGCTGTTAGGAAATTTACCTGCGTGAAGTATTATGCAAGCTACTGTACAAATTGCATGAGTCTGCAATGTACAATTCTAGATGTTGTTCATAATATAATAAGCACTTTTGAAATCATTTTTTGAAAAAAGTCACTACCCCTATATGCATAAATTTTAACAAGCTCACTAAGTGGCATGTGACCAATAAGGTTGGTAACAACTGGTGGAAAATAGTCACGTGACTTAACGTTGATTTAAAAGTGTTGGGTAAACATACATTATTGCCCTTTTTATTTATTTTGCTTTGTTTTCTTTAATGCATTTAAGTGTAAGAATAAGCAAATGTAAAATATTCACTGTTATAATAATTTCACATTTTCACTTAACCGACGCATAAATAAAGTGATGAGGCCCACAACAATGTTAATTTTACGTACAGCGGAAGAATACATAATGTGCATTCAAGTAGATCTTAAGCATGGCCTTTAAAAAAAAGTGCTCAGTTGACCGTAAACAGTTTATTGCAGCTGTGATGAATCCTCTTTACTGGGGAACAGTATTTCCGTCGGCTACTCGCCTGAACGTGATTTTATGCGGCAACACTGTATGTTTATTGCACGCTTTTAAACATAAAAGTATGATGCAAGTATAAATAAAAATATAAAGTTTCTGTGAAGAAAATTTACCAGCGAAAGCTGATTCTGAAAACACCGTTTTTGTATCTCCCACGACAAAAAAAAAAAAAATTATCCTTGTTTTGAGATGATAACTTGAAACATGTCTTCAGACACGAAAAGTTTCTTAAATTCATTTCCTGTTTAGACACCACTACAAAATATTCCACATTTTTTGAATAAAAAATTGTCTATAAGACTTCTTCAACACAGAGGCTGCGGTGGGGCAGTGATCATATTACCATCCCCCCCCCCCCCNCAACGTAAACCAGGTTCGATTTCCGCTCGTGGAAATCGTGCTGGACGATGCTGCCAGGGTTGACGGGTCTTCTCGGGGATCTCCCGTTGCCCCCGCCATTGCATACCGGTGCCGCTCCATTCTCACCTCACTTCACTGCCATTGACTCTGAAGACCTCGATGGTAAGAGCCGCCAAGATCTCTCAACTCCACCCTCCACTCTGCAACACACTTGATACTCCATCCAGGCGGAGCCCTCAAGAGGCAGAAGTACTCACCACCTCACATTTATAAATTTTTCACAAGGTTTAACAACATTTCTTGCATGACACGGCATAAATACCAGCATATCAACGCTTGCTTTTTATTATAAACTGCCGAGAAGCAGTCGGTGTTAATTTTTCGCGGGTGATTATAACAGTATTCAAGCAACTCTGACTTTAGACGAAGTATAAACAATGCCCTGAGCCCTGTCGATCCCAAAAACATAATAAAAACTCTGTGAAGCTGAATTTTATAAATCCAATATGGTGAGAATTTGTACCTCTTAACCTTCGCTGAGAAGATGGAGAGTCTAAGATTACAATGGAGGGATGACGTACTGTGCTACACTGTTAGAAATTTCGGTATATTTACGGAAACTTTTACGGAGATGTAGAGTTGCTTTACGGAAACGTACTCCTTAATGACGAATATCGGAAATGAGACACGAAAATGCAGATGATACCTGAAGCGTACAAAATTCAGTCTTCACAATATGACTTCGTGTAAAATAGTAGTAGGTGAGTGGCGAACCACTGAAGGAGTACCAATGCGTTTTTCATTCTTGTTCAAACACCCTCATAAAGAAACATTTTTTTTGACCTCGTTTTATAAACGCAAATATTGGAAGCGCTCTAACACGACTTGAAACAAAAGACAGGCGCGCTCGTCGCTTTCCTGTTAAATACATTTTTACGAAATGCTTCGTAAAAAGGTGCTGTAGGTGAGTGGTTCTAGTTATTAACTGTTAATTTTTTGATTTTTGTTCAAATCTCTCTAAAGGACAAAATGTTTAAACTCTTTTTTTAATTTCTTTGTTATTTACACTGAATTACATTGCGAAAATATAACTCTTTTTCTTGCCTCTGTTTGTAAATCTGAAATAAAAACAACACAATCGCACACTCTCTGACAAGACTAGAAACTAAGAGGTAAATTCTGTATTTGCAACATAAATGTTTGTTTAAAAGCATGGCAGGTCAGCGGGTAGGATCTTGGACTAATGTTACAATTTGGCAATATCAAATCCCGCAACCGGACGACTTGTTTTTATTTTTTTGTAATCATTATTATATATAATAAATTACCCGCATAACGAAAATAATATTTTTTTCGTTACCCCTTTCTATAAAGAGCAGATTTTAAAAACCTTGCAAATTTATGGACACGATCCAATAATTCATGGAGATATTTATGTGAAGTTTAAGGAAAGAACGTAATTTAAAAAACGAAGATACCGTAAGCTAATGCAGATGTTCTGGATATGTGTAACCGGTATTTTCCATAATTATACGGACATTTTTTTTAACAGGGTGTGAACATAATTTTAGAATACGTTTTTAGTTCGCTGAAGGTAAGTGTATAAATACCAAACAATATCTAAATGCACTGTCGCAATGCACTAGTATAGCGTTCTTAAAATATAACTCAGTTTAAAATTTATATTGTTCTACAAAATAGAAAAGGTTTTGCGCAATTGTTTTTTAACATTCTTGACGAAACATTTGATCCTTTATGTACCCTCATAGAAAGAATCGCACGGGGTAAGATCCGGGTATATTGGGAGCCAGCAGTGATCAAGAACCTGGTCACCAGCTGCTCTTCGACCGATCCAGCGTTGCGGCAACGTCTCGTTCCAGGTACCTGCGAACAGCTAGGTGCCAATGGGGTGGCACACCATCCTTCTGGAAAATATAAAGTCCCTTGACGTCTCTTATATCTAAGGAAACTACCACACTGTAAGCATGTCCAAATGAAGGATTCCAGTAACAGTGAGCTTGTGAAAAGAAAGGGCCGAAAACAGTGTCTTTGGATACAGCGCAAAACACGTTCACTTTGGGGGAAGCACGCTTGTGTTCGGTGGTCTCATGTGGAGGCTCCTGACCCCATATACGCACGTTGCGCCGGTTCATCTTACAATTTGTATGGAACGTCGCTTCATAGCTAAAAACCAGCTTAGACATGAAGGCATTGTGTACCTCGTTATGGGCACATAAAGGAAACATCAGACCGTCCCTTTCTCATTGACGTGTCGAATGCGAGCTCGCTTCACCCTCACCTCCTTAAACCGAGAGTTACGAACGCCATTCAAACCGTAACACCGGACATGCTCACAAGAGCGTGGAACGAGTTTGATTATCGCGTAGATGTCGTTTGGGCCGCTTACGGTGGTCACATTATACTGTTATGAATGTATGGTAAACAAACGTCACGGTTCCACGATTCATTTGATTGGTCAATCAAGGTTGTACGTTGTTTGGTTTTGATATTATAGACCTTTAAATTTGGGGTATTATTTTATACTCAGCCTTATAAGACATTTTAGTTGTAGTAAAACCTTATTTTAAGGACAGGGTTTTCAATTAATTATTTCGTAAACGTACAGAGAATACAAAGTATGTTTCGTATTACGTACACTATTTGTCTTTACATTATATGTTTTAAAAATAAGTACATACTTTTGTTGTTGCGTTGTGTCAAAAGTCAGTACGACAATATATTTGTTTTCAGTTTCGCAATCAAGCACTGTGATTCATATATTAATTCAAACATTACATAAATAAAACTTATTGTAGTCACTACTTATATTCGCATCCCCGCCAAAGTATCGCAACTATTCGTTAATATGTAATCATTCACATTGAGAGGTAGTATTTTTGTGTTCACCGTAATGTTAATTTTTTTTTTAAATCCCGTAAATCGTCGTTTGGATTTTATGTGTATATGCCTATACATGCGTTCATTAAATGCTACACAATTGTTACAATGCTTGGTCTTTTAATAGTTGTCCGAACATAATGTAAATATGGAATTTATTATTTCGAAAATGTTATCTCAATCACCTTTGAAGTACCATTAATGGCTTACATTTTCGTGTGCAGGATTTACGTTGTTAGATTTAAACGATATGCGTTCGCCATATTTTAATATCCAGAACGTTAAGCAGAAGAAAATTAAAAAAAAAGATCANTCATAATGTAAATATGGAATTTATTATTTCGAAAATGTTATCTCAATCACCTTTGAAGTACCATTAATGGCTTACATTTTCGTGTGCAGGATTTACGTGGTTAGATTTAAACGATATGCGTTCGCCATATTTTAATATCCAGAACGTTAAGCAGAAGAAAATTAAAAAAAAAGATCAATTCTGGTAGGATACGCAGTTAACTGTTTCATTTTATATGTTGGCAATGTTTCGCTGCTGAAGCCATTAACGGAAAAAAAAAATCCCATATAAATGCTAATTCGCTGCTTTGACGAAGACAGCTGTATTACACATTTCATACAATTTGCTTTACAAGCGAAATAGCTGCTTTTACAGCTATACGTCATATAAAAGCAAAAAATATTTAGGTGGTTTTCGATATTGTTCACGCTATTTTCAAAAACCATTTTTTTTCCTTCAGAATCACAGAGTATAAAAATATGCAAATCAACTTGAAATTCCAATACTCTTTAAAAATTCTTAAATAATTTTGTATTTTAATTATATTACGTTACATCCCATAGCATTATTTCATTGAAACTGAATGTTATGTGATACATACACTGATGGGCCTATATTATGTCGTTACGATATATCCGTACTTTATTTTATAATTTATACGAAATATTCATGTTACTTGAACTCACATGTGTTTTTCATACTTGCATTTATATTTTGTTTAGCGAGTACCACATTTATATCAACCCCGTGCATGTGTGTGTATTTTTCTCCTATGGCTGTGTTTACAAAAAAAAGGCCAGGAAAATTAGTTTTAGTGGTTTTGGTGATGGTGTAATGAAAGACGGAAATTTCGTTTGAAAATGCTTTCGAATAAATAGTAGTTTGATTTCGCCAAATTTCGACATATCTCAGTCTCAAGCAAAATTCGTCATTGAAAAATATTCGTTACTGACATTGGTGTGCTATTTGAATGATTAGTGTAATATGTGTGAATCGCTAGATGGAGATTCTTGGACTTTCGCCAATGCGATGCAAATGTCTGTAATGGAAAAACTAGACTGGAAAGGAAAAATACGTTAATAAAACAAGTAACCTATGGAAATTGGTAAAAGCTGTCTTACATTGTACAGTAGCAACATCATAAAATTATACGCAGAATCAAAGATTGAAACCGTGGATTTTAAAATAAAATTAGTTTCATTTAATTTCGAATTTTTAACGAATGAAACTTATCAATAAATTATCTCCGACATTGAAACACAGTGATTTACAATTTATCTTTAGTAACTAACAATTTCACTGACGCAAAATTTCTCGAAGCTATTTCGCTATTACAGCAGTAAAATTTGACTCATATTTTTTTCGTAAAAATAGCAGTCCTCGCACTTACTAAAAATTTCCCGTAGATTTTGTAGGTAACTAATAAGTATTTCAGTACCTACTGCAAAACTTTTAATATGATCTAAGTCTTATTAAATTCAACGCCAAATTTGTTCTCTAGTCTTTGAGATATTTTAGAAATAAAAACGAACATTAATGGCCGGCGTTTTACTTTTTAGATTTTAGTATGCTGTCACAATTTGGCTGCGTGATTGTGTAAGGTGTATGGAATTCGTGAATAAAGTATTTTCTGGTTAACGTCCTTCTGGAAGCCTTTTGCGTTAGAGTACACAAGAAAAAAAATTTTATTTCCGTTCTGCTATATCTTATCTCTAGCTACCAACACCTAATAAAATATTAGCCAAAATGATTGTGTAGTTTCCGCAATTAGGCAACTAACTATATATGAAATGGCAGTTCGATGTATCAATTTTATTTCTCACAAATGTTCTTGAATGTAACGACTACCTCAGAAAACCAGGTGCTTACTATGAAATAACCCCACTTTGGGGGTGGTATTTGCCAACCTTTCAGTTTATAGGTTTTTGATTGCGATACTTAAAGAAAAGTTTAAAAGATAAGCAAGAAAGAATTTTTTGCTTTGGAAAAAACGTCTAAGAAGTGATTTACGAGTCAAAGGGGCTGAAATTTTCAAGCAGGTAATTTGCTATTGAATTTACTATTTCAAGCATGGTTCGGGGGTTGGAAATGAATCAACAGCTCGTTAGCCGATACGAAATTACACTTCGTGGTTTGCCCGCCACCACTTTATCAGGTAATTTGTTGGTCGGAATCCCTGACCGTGGTTAAATAACCCGTTTCTTCCACCCAACATAGTATTATGTGTTTAAACAATCCTGGCACTTTCGGGAAAGATCTCCGCTTGCAGGATCCGCAAGAAGCAATTATGCCGCCCATGTTAGCAAGGGAGAGAGAGAGAGATAAAGAGAGAGAGAGAGAAACAAAGCATATCTCCCACCCTCCTATTCCATGTCTTCCGTGTGATTAATGAGGCTAAAGATACTAAAGTACTGACAAGAGGCGACCTTCACCGCAGAAATAAAATCTCGGAGAAGCAACTGTAATGTCGGAGTGAGAAAATTAGAAGCCACCTCACTCCTGATGTTGGATGTTGAGATTGGGTAGGTAGATTATTTTTTATCGTCCCTACGAACTCTTAAAAAAGAAAAGAGTTTATATATAGCACAATAACTACTTACGCTAACAGACAACGTATACAAGTTTTTTTGTTTGAATACTGCACAATTAATGAATCAGCATATTGATTTCGCTAGCTTTGCGTCTTTTGAATTCGTTATAACATATAATGTTTGTTGTATTAGGAAAAACGTATTATGGTATGAGTACGCCTAGCAGAGAAACCCTTACAATTCTGAAACAGATACGGTATGTTAAGTTCATATTTCTTGTGCCACTTATATAGAAAAATATTTTCAATAATTGTTGATTATAATTTTGCATAAAATTTTAAGAAAAAAGCTGTAATGTTTTTATAAAAATTGTTATTCAACTTCGATAAATTCTATGTTAACATTTTTGTAACTTATATTTAGATATCACGTTTTGAAAACAAGCTTAACTGCAAACTTTTGTTGAAAATTTTTTTTTAGTTCTACAAACAATACTACTGAAACCAAGCAGTTAAACTTAATAAAAAAGCAACGGGTTTCATTTTGCTTATTTCAGACACAAAAAGGAGAAGGCATATTCTCTAGGCCATCTTAATTTATTTAGAACTAGTGCCATGGAAATTTTTTTTTTTTTTTTTTGAGAACTTTGTAATACTGGACTTTAAATCTGAATCACTGAGGATTTCACTGTTTAAATCATTTTACAGTATCTTACTAAGTCACCAGTCACTTCAGTGAATTTAACTGCCAGTTTTCTTTCACTTAATGTTTCAGTGACATTTTGCACTGAATCATCCATCAGTAATTTTTATCACTGTTTTTCAGTGATTTGTTTTTTGACTGATGAATAAGTTAAAAATGGTCGTTAAAAAATGCAAATACAGTGAAATAACAACGCATTAACTTTCTAAAATGTGATTTGTCTTTTAACCCGCTATTTTATGATGTAAGATGAACATTTAGTCTTTCATTCATTTTTGCGTCTTTCATTTCGTTTTCATGTAATCATCACAGCACTCTGTTTGAAGGTTTAAACTACAAATAATGTGATGAAGAGAGTGCACTCGTATATACTATTCGTTTTAACAATCCTAACGGTACCCTTTAAACAAAAAACGAAATGTAAGGGGGCACAATTTAAAACTACTCTCTTTCGATAAGGAATAATAAAAATATGTTTTCCTCTCAACGTATCAACTTGACTTGGTAGCTCAGATGGTAGGGTAACTGGCTGTAAGCTAATCGGAGAAACAGTGCCAGTTAAATCCCGGCCATCTGCGGAAATGTTTCTCAATTTTTTATAATACGGTAAATTGCACAATATAAATAGTCAACTATGGTAATTTTGTTTATTTCTCGTAATTATATGGTAAAATGCAATAAAAGACAATATTTAATTCGCCGCTGCAGTTGGGCGTCATTTATTCAATCAATGAAATTGTTTCACGTCAGTAATTCAAACAGTGAAATTTTTTTCACTGAGATAATAAGCGGTTTTCCACTGATTCTAAGTGGGGCAATTTTTGATGATTCTAGTAGTTGAATTTCTATGCGAATCAGTGATTTTCCACTTATTCGAGTTAAGAGTGTGCTGTATCCTTTCAAAAGTTTGTCTGGAATGATACTCATTGCATGCTGGTTTAAGAAATATTTTGCGCTGAAATTATATAGAGCGGGCCGGGACAACGTGAATAATTGTGTAATTCACTCGAACGCTGGTTGGTTACTCTTTAAATGAGAAAAAGCGGAACGTTAATATTTTTTTCCAAGCCAACAAACGTTGGATTCACCGATTTGTGTGACTGTGGTGATCGGATGAGAGTTAATTTAGTACATCCCATGAAAGGATTCAATTTTATTTTAAATTGTTGCCAGCAAATAGGCCTATATGATGCAGATACGCTAATTTGTGGGTAGTTGATGATTAAAAAGCTAACATCCTAAAAATAGTATTAAAAAAAAAAACACAAACCTTTGTTGATAAATCGGGGTACACTTTTCTTTACTCACTCAAATTACGGTCAAGTACACCCTGAAGTATCCGCAGTAAATAACGTGCATTAGGGGGGTGGTGTGGGGGATTTTTAGTCTGTAGACGGTTGAGCACATTTGGAATCAAACTCTGATAAATGTCACTGCCCCAAACCTGCATATATTTCAACAGGTGCAATGTTCGTTTGCGCCGAGTTAAGTTGGTAACAACGGAAGGAACGTATTTTCATGTCTTAATGCTGAATTAAAAGTGTTCGGTAAACATTTGTGTGTACTAAAATTATTTCGTCTCATTTCTTTTATTTGAACTCATACAAACGTAAGAATTGGTAAATTTATAAAAAAAAAATTAATTTTTCTGAACATTTTACAATTTTACTCGTACACCGCATGAATTAAATGATCAGGCCAGTGGCATTGTTAATTCTACAAATGGCGGAGAAATACATAATGCACAAACAATTTAATTTTAAGCAGGGCTTTAAAAAAATCTCTGTTTACCGTGAACAGTCTTTAATTACCTGCAAGGACGGGAAACAATAATCACCAATTAATAAGAAAAATATTTTAAAAATAGAAAGCAGTTTTAATTATATAGACTATTGTGAATTATATCTTAACTGCCTTATCTTTCCCCCTTTCTCAGATTGCAAGTGTAGAATAATGTCACTGATATTTCGCGGAAAACATTTTCACAGCTGGTTAGAGTTTAATAAATTCTGCACGTGTTATGTGTTTTGTTAGCTATTAACTGAATTCCAAATAGTTCGCTTTAACAGTGACCATTAGAGATATTCATTCTTGTCGAAAGCGTACCGCTCAATCAAGACGTGAGGAGTTCTTAGCGCCAATGGGCTAGGAACAAGCAACCGCAGATAATGTTACTACTGGTAAAGCTAGTATGTATTTTAATATATATATGTATATATATAAATATAATTCAAGTTCTGGACAACGTGCGCAAATAAATATTTTAAGTTTTACTGCTTTACTATTTAGTTTCACGTTGAACTTGGCTTATTATGTTCATACCATTATTAAACATCAATACACGTACTAAAGAACACCGTTATCTTCCTCATTGCCACAAAACATATATACAAACACTCGATCTGTATTTCGGAACGAAGACAATCAAATGAGTTGCCAAACAAATATATAGGCCTACAGTTGATTCAAGTAAGTATTTTGTTGCCAGTATTTCATTTGGCCCAACACAGGGGTTTAGTCTATTCAAGAGTGTATTATTTTATATAAATTAAATTTTTTCCTTCAAGTTTGGTTTACTGAAACAAATATTTTGTTTGGACAACAAAACGTATTTTTGGCCCTATACAAACAAGTATTTTGTTCACTGAAACAAAACCTTTATCTCTGTATATGACAACTATACACTCTAAATCCGAATCGTTGTAAAATCACCCATTTCCAGTGGAATCAAAGTATATCAATTGGTCGCGCAACTGGGAAAAAGTCAGCTGTAATTAAACGTTTTGGTGAGAAATAATAACTGATGCTATCGGAAGTCATTGCTCGTAAATCAGTGGAATATTTTCACTGAACATTTTGTGATATTTGTTTTATTTATCTGTAGTCATTCTGAAAAATTCATGATTATTTACCAATGAATAGTGTAATAGATTGATGTATATGTGATATTTGTCAAATTTATCTGCGGTGATACTGGAAAATCAGTCATAATTTACATTTGTTCAATGCAACCATCTCAGTGAAATTTTGGTGATTTGTGTGTAATTTTTCCTTCGTAATACAGGAAATCGATGTTAATTTATATTTTATCAGTGTGACAATTCCACTGGAATTTCGGTTATATTTGGAGAGTTTATTATTGTTAATACTGGGAAATCGGTGATCATTTACTTTTGGTCAGTGCAATAGTCTCACTGGCATTTCAGTCGTATTTGTCAAATCAGTCAATTTATTTTTGATCAATGTGTCCATATCACTAAATTTTAGTCATGTGTTTTTAATTTGTCAGTAGTAATACAAGGAAATTAGCGATAATTTATTTTTGATCAATGCAACAATTTCTCTGGAATTTCAGTCCTATTTGCTTGATTAATCCGCAGCGATAGTAGAAATTGAGTCTTCATACACTTAGAACTGTGAAGCAAATTTTTAGCAATGTTAGTGGTCATTATTTCACAACTAACTTTTGACCACTGTAATAATTTCATCGATAACAATCTAAATTATATCGAGTGATACCCAGAAATCACTACTTTCAGTCACTGTACCAGTTACACTGAAGTTTTAGCCATCATTTACACAAAAAGTTCAGATTTTTTGTATTTCACGAGCCATATTAGAACTGCACTGATATTTCAGGGCTACCCTTTCTAGAGCGAAAATTGGCTCAGCTTCCATAATGAATATTTCAGACATCCATCCATTGTTAGTTTCTCTAAAAGTACAGTAATCTCTCATATCTCAGTTTAACAACTTTCAATTTTATGATGAATTTTTCTGGTTCCAGCAAAAGTTCTAAACTTGTCATAATTCAATTTAAGAACTTGTTGAGATGAAAGATTCTCCCGAGTTCCTGTAAACCATTATACTTAAAGTTTCTGTACCTACTAATTTTTCGTTCAGAATAACACCATTAAACATTTTGGGACACTTTCATATCTTTGTAGGAAAATGGTAAAAAAAAAAAATTGTTCCGAAGTGACAAAATTAGCTGCATTGTCAAATGAATGACATTCTCAGTTCATTCAATTACCATACATACACAAAAATTAGCGAAGGGGTAAGAATTTAAGTAATCTTTTTAAATTATGTACAACCTAGTACTTGTGGCTTGGAAGAATGTTGTTTGTGATTCAATTGCAATCACCATAATAATGTGGTGTATACTGTATCACGTAATCTCATGAAGACAGATAATACTGATTAGTTATGTAACTACCTATATCAGCAAGCGAGGTCTTTCTTGAAGTACAACGTATGTATAAGTTATGAATTGATAGTCATCAATTACTCATTATTTTATATACTTCCATAATATATGCCATTTTCAGTCTGTGTAAGGTATACATTACCGTGTAGCTACAAATACAACAATAATTACTCAAGTGCACAAACAACCTAGACTTCAAAACCTTGTTCAAATCAATTTTTAAAAACGCTTTTGAGAATGAATACTTAACAAATAAGCACAACTTGTTATGAAAATACTTGTTCATAATAAGTAATTTAACAGGCAATATTTTGCAAAGCATTGTTTGGAAATTTAAACAAGTAATTCTCATATCAGTCACTGCGAACTGCAATTCAGACTTATTCATTAAGCCACCTTTGTTTTAAATATTGCTTACGTGCAGACTACTATTTTCAGCGTGGAAATTAGTACACACACTTACGTGTCTGCAGAAACTGAATATTACCTGCATAAGTAGTTGTAACTAGTTTCAACTACAACGGGAATGTTAGTACATACAAAAATATTCAACCCCATATTTATACTTAAATTCATTTCTTACTGGTTTTATTTTTACCCTTTTTTGATATTAATATAGTAGTAATTTTAAACTTTAAACATTTCTGCATTTTTTTGAACGTTATTTTCTCAAGAATTGTAAAAAAAGGTGTTTAATTATGTTATTTCAGAGAGTATAAAAAATGATGCATTTGTCTATTTATTATTTCAGATACTTCAGTACCTATTACATAAATCCAGTATGAAAATGTTTAATTACCTAATTACGTTATTTACAAACTCGGCCAAAACATTTACTGATACAACAGCTGTACAAATATAATTATGCTCTTGCTATATCTGATGAGCACACCTAATGCAATTTGAACAATATCAAACACACATGAGGAATTTGCTTTTCCTTTCCAATGACATGATAGTGCCATCTGAAACTAAGAAATATTGGTTCGATGGCTTTCCCACAGAGAGAATGTACAGCTGTACATTGCCACGGCTCACTTCCCTTGCTTGTTTCTTATTTGTAACCATGTCTTACAGGTTTGTACTATCCTGCAGCAGAATAGTCAATAGCGTTTAGGCCAGTACAAAACATGCCGCAGAGGCATATTACAAGAAAATCTAATAATAACCAATATTGAAACCCTTAATCAACTATAACTGCAAGTTAATTAACAAACAAACACAGCTACAATATTGTTGCTGATACACCAGCAGTACAGATGTTGTAAGTGAGCATTGAGGCGGTGAACATACTAGTACTGGGATAAAATCTACCAGTTACACATGTGCAGTAAGGATGAGAAATGTGACAAAACATTGATTTAGCAAAACGAACTTAGATGTTGGCCATGATGAGCATATGTACGCATCTGTCACCTGGTCTCAACAGCTGAACACAGACCGCCTCAAAGCAACTAAATCTTATTGTTTTGCAACTGGCGAGTAGGAAAATAGTGTAATGAGCTCCAATACAGTAGCAAATGGTAAAAGATGCAATGCCTGTCAAGTCATGAAATAAATGAAAATCCGATATAACTTAATTTACTCTAATTTCAACATTGCCAAACTTCTCAGTTTGGGTGCTCACTACTTTTTATAGCAATTTTATTGTGTTATGGTCTTTCTTTAGAAGTACCATAATAATTACATTATTTTGCAATTATGTCTCACTAGTCACAGTAAAATTTTTTTGAAGGGTACAAATAAATAAATTTTAACAGTACGTTTCATTTACGGTTTTTTCTGAATTAGTTAGCAATTAGGTAACAAATAGAAAAAAAATTTATATGATTTAAGTTGCATTTGCAAGCAGAAATTTATTTATGCTAATATTTGCAGCTGTACATTAATTTGATCGCTGTTAAAATAAATATAAATATGGAATCATTGGACGGATACCTATCAGTAAAATCGTATAAACAAAGAACCTCTTCACAAAACAAATTCCCTTTTTAAGCGATAATTTTAAGAATTATGCTACAGTACCCACTTTTCCCCGAGTGCAATGCTGAAAGCAACTAAAACCAAAATTATAGTAAACAGAAATATGTATTAACTTTTTTTTTAATTATGCACACGTGTAATCTGAAACCATACTGATTTTTGCATTAAATATTTTTATGCACAATGGATATACAGTAGAACCCTTTTATAACATTTCTCAAGGGCCCCAAGAAATGTCTTCCTTATATAAGCGAAAAATTCGAAGAAGGTAATTTTGTATTGAAAAACATGTTTGTGGACCAAGAGGAGGGAGCTTATTAAGCAGGAAAATGTTATAAGAGAGGATGTAAAACAGGGTTCCTCTGCAATATCCTATGTCTGCACTTGGAGTTTTCATTTGGTTATTGGCTGCTGGTTTCTTAAAGACAATTCTTATTTAATTGTACTGATCAGTATTTAATCAACTATAACACTCAACCTCCACGGTTCACAAACACACACTTCAGACCTACAACAGTTGAAATCATCCAAATAAGGAAATGGATCTGAACCTTAGTGTTTTGAATTACAGCTAGTACTGAAATTTTTTCAGGAAAATCAGAGGTATCTTAACATATCAAAATATGTAGTAGACTTCAAAGACACAAATATGTATACAACCCCATGGCAAACACTGTGCAATTAGTAGAAAAATAAATATTTTGCAAATAAGATAAATCTTACACTAATGTGAATTTAAAAAAAAGAAAAGGAAATAAATTATTTAAGCATTCACGCATACTTACACAGCACTTTGAAATCAATTTTAAAATATGGAACTACTTCGCATCCATCGTTACCCAATAAACTGCGCACATGAAAGTCAGTGAACCCAGATGTGTGCACGTAGGGAGAGTGACATTTTTCAAAAGTTGATTTCAAAAGTGCTCAGTCAACCAACAGCCCGTACAAACCAAAAGGCTCAACTTTAACATACAAAACTATTGTATAGTCATTGAAATACATTTTACTGTACTTAACATGTGTTGATGACCAAAGACTTGCATGGCGAACTGGTGTCCAAACCTACTTTGAGAAGGTAATTATGGTTTTGTGAAAATATAATAACTTTGTATTTAAATGGATAACATTGCAATAATGACCTCAATCATAACCTGTAATCTGTCCTATTTTGATTAACTGATTCTTAGGTGAAATGTTAATCTGAATTCTGACCATGTTATCAAACAACTTGCACTATATGGTTCTAGTTTTGACTTCGGCCAAGCTTTACCATGTTAAGCAGGTCGAGTGTTCAACACTGATATTATGTTATTTATTTTTGGCTGCAGATGCTACATATCCATCTTTAGGAGTGACTGGTCCAGACTCAAAAAGTTGAGCCAAACTACCAGAGATTGACTTGCCATTCTAGTTGTGTATGTTTCGAACTGACATCAAGTCAGTGAAAACGCAAGTTGAGTTTAGATGATTTAAGACAGTAGGCTAAACTGATAAAGCGCCAGTGAACATTATTTGCTGGCATGCCAAAGTTCGATTAGCTCTCCTCAACTTCACTTTCATGATTCGTGAATTCTATGATACTAACCTTAAAGATTGCGCTGAAATGAAAACAACAGCTGTGAATATTAGGCAACATTCAGTAATATTCGGGATGTATTGCAACAGCTAAATAGACCCTGTCGACCGCCTTTTCTATGTCTAGAAGGGCGACAACAGTGTGATGTCGGTATTCAATGGACTTCGTGACATCCAGAGTGAGCCGGCTGAGCTGGTTAAATCCGAAACCGCCTGACGACATAATATATTCCGGCGACGAGATTGTGAAGTTGGTACTCGTGCAACTTACATAATATTAATGGTGGGATGTTTGTTTTTGTTAATTTGCTACATTTTCTACATTTTGGTGTTCTGATTGGGCATCCAACTCTTATCTGTACAATAGTGCCGATTTTCTGCAGAATCTGAGGAAACATACAAATAAAATATTAATTGAAGTACATTTCGATGTATTAAATTAGTATTCGGATGCTATCTGTTTACTTCAAATTATGATATTTGTTATCATTAGTGATTGGTTGTGGGCTTAAGTTGAAATGTGTTTCTTTCACCCGTGTCACAATTCTTCTCTCCTGACTGCTTGTTATGTGGGCAATATTGATGTCGTAATATCTATTTTAAATGCTTTGCAGCGAATGAGATAATATATAAACAACTGTTAGTATTCCACTTTCTTCTGTAATGTAAAGATATTCCACACATTATTTGGAGTAAGTCGTAACATGCATGCGTGTGGCCATTTTCATATTGTGTACATACTTCACGTAAAACTCTATTTTTGCTCGAACGAAATTGGTTAAGTCATTTTCATTTTAGGCAGACATAACCTAAAAACCACACACTGCAATGCTCACAACATTTAGGATAGTTGTAGCAGAGTTTACCNGTTTGTGGACCAAGAGGAGGGAGCTTATTAAGCAGGAAAATGTTATAAGAGAGGATGTAAAACAGGGTTCCTCTGTAATATCCTATGTCTGCACTTGGAGTTTTCATTTGGTTATTGGCTGCTTGTTTCTTAAAGACAATTCTTATTTAATTGTACCGATCAGCATTTAATCAACTATAACACTCAACCTCCACGGTTCACAAACACACACTTCAGACCTACAACAGTTGAAATCATCCAAATAAGGAAATGGATCTGAACCTTAGTGTTTTGAATTACAGCTAGTACTGAAATTTTTTCAGGAAAATCAGAGGTCTCTTAACATATCAAAATATGTAGTAGACTTCAAAGACACAAATATGTATACAACCCATGGCAAACACTGTGCAATTAGTAGAAAAATAAATATTTTGCAAATGAGATAAATCTTACACTAATGTGAATTTAAAAAAAAGAAAAGGAAATAAATTATTTAAGCATTCACGCATACTTACANAGATAAATCTTACACTAATGTGAATTTAAAAAAAAGAAAAGGAAATAAATTATTTAAGCATTCACGCATACTTACACAGCACTTTGAAATCAATTTTAAAATATGGAACTACTTCGCATCCATCGTTACCCAATAAACTGCGCACATGAAAGTCAGTGAACCCAGATGTGTGCACGTAGGGGTAGTGACATTTTTCAAAAGTTGATTTCAAAAGTGCTCAGTCAACCAACAGCCCGTACAAACCAAAAGGCTCAACTTTAACATACAAAACTATTGTATAGTCATTGAAATACATTTTACTGTACTTAACATGTGTTGATGACCAAAGACTTGCATGGCGAACTGGTGTCCAAACCTACTTTGAGAAGGTAATTATGGTTTTGTGAAAATATAATAACTTTGTATTTAAATGGATAACATTGCAATAATGACCTCAATCATAACCTGTAATCTGTCCTATTTAGATTAACTGATTCTTAGGTGAAATGTTAATCTGAATTCTGACCATGTTATCAAACAACTTGCACTATATGGTTNTTAGATTAACTGATTCTTAGGTGAAATGTTAATCTGAATTCTGACCATGTTATCAAACAACTTGCACTATATGGTGCTAGTTTTGACTTCGGCCAAGCTTTACCATGTTAAGCAGGTCGAGTGTTCAACACTGATATTAAGTTATTTATTTTTGGCTGCAGATGCTACGTATCCATCTTTAGGAGTGACTGGTCCAGACTCAAAAAGTTGAGCCAAACTACCAGAGATTGACTTGCCATTCTAGTTGTGTATGTTTCGAACTGACATCAAGTCAGTGAAAACGCAAGTTGAGTTTAGATGATTTAAGAAAGTATGCTAAACTGATAAAGCGCCAGTGAACATTATTTGCTGGCATGCCAAAGTTCGATTAGCTCTCCTCAACTTCACTTTCATGATTCGTGAATTCTATGATACTTACCTTAAAGATTGCGCTGAAATGAAAACAACAGCTGTGAATATTAGGCAACATTCAGTAATATTCGGGATGTATTGCAACAGCTAAATAGACCCTGTCGACCGCCTTTTCTATGTCTAGAAGGGCGACAACAGTGTAATGTCGGTATTCAATGGACTTGGTGACATCCAGAGTGAGCCGGCTGAGCTGGTTAAATCCGAAACCGCCTGACGACATAATATATTCCGGCGACGAGATTGTGAAGTTGGTACTCGTGCAACTTACATAATATTAATGGTGGGATGTTTGTTTTTGTTAATTTGCTACATTTTCTACATTTTGGTGTTCTGATTGTGCATCCAACTCTTATCTGTACAGTAGTGCCGATTTTCTGCAGAATCTGAGGAAACATACAAATAAAATGTTAATTGAAGTACATTTCGATGTATTAAATTAGTATTGGGATGCTATCTGTTTACTTCAATTGATGATATTTGTTATCATTAGTGATTGGTTGTGGGCTTAAGTTGAAATGTGTTTCTTTCACCCGTGTCACAATTCTTCTCTCCTGACTGCTTGTTATGTGGGCAATATTGATGTCGTAATATCTATTTTAAATGCTTTGCAGCGAATGAGTTAATATATAGACAACTGTTAGTATTCCACTTTCTTCTGTAATGTATAGATATTCCACACATTATTTGGAGTAAGTCGTAACATGCATGCGTGTGGCCATTTTCATATTGTGTAAATACTTCACGTAAAACTCCATTTTTGCTCGAACGAAATTGGTTAAGTCATTTTAATTTTAGGCAGACATAACCTAAAAACCACACACTGCAATGCTCACAACATTTAGGATAGTTGTAGCAGAGTTTACCNATTTTAGGCAGACATAACCTAAAAACCACACACTGCAATGCTCACAACATTTAGGATAGTTGTAGCAGAGTTTACCTAGAGAACTTGTATTGGCTGTATCTTATTGCCTTCCATCTGGTATCATATCACAGTGAAGTGAGGTGCCCTGTTTGAGTCAAAAATATTATTATTTTGCCTGCAAATATGGCCATGCGATTATGGACAAACTATACAGGTAATCATATTTTGCATAAGATAGCGTTAAAATGTGCCATAAACTTGATTTTGACTCGCAATGTTATACCTAACTTGAATCGAGTTTCACACAACTCGACTTGACATTGTAAAATCAAACTCGCCCATTCCAAATCTTTAGTACCAGGTGCATGTAATGTACAGTCTGATTTCATTTATTTTTTTGGATCTCTGTAAAATAGATGAGTAAATAAGTGAAATAAACATGACATTTAGAGCTCGAACAAAGCGTGAACGTAATTACTTTGATGCAAATACCAAAAATGTTAACCAATCGCAGAAACAAATAATTAAACAGTAATGATGAAAATACTATCCCCCCCCCC
>NQII01001676.1:105080-118883 GCA_002778355.1 Clitarchus hookeri
GTGTGTGTGTGTGTGTGTGTGCTACCGTGTCGACGACAAGCCCTCGCAGCTGCCTCTGATCTCACGCTGTTCGCCCTTGTTATGCATGGACGACGCCCCCTTACCACCACCCCCTTACCACCGACGACGCCTCCTTACCACCTCCCCCTTACCCCCTTGCAGTCCCTCACCGACCAACCGCACACCTTGTTGGGGGTGCCAGGTCGTGTTTCGCACGATCCTCCGGGAGTTTCGACCAGGTACATCTTCCACATCACTCTGGTACCCGTAGCCTCCTTCGCTTTTAAGGATACTGGGCGAGCCGTGCATACATGTGAATGTGTGTGTGTGTCGTGTTTTTCACCTAGCTTAGGTTTGTTTGATGAGAAAATAGTCCCTCCATTTATGAACGTTGCCGATGTAAACATTTGTTATTTATACTTGTAAACATTATCAGTCACTAATTTTTGCTAAAATTTTTTTGGATAGCATTGTTTTTGCACATTTACATGTCGAAATCAAAATTTGTACTGAATTTGTAACGTACAAATAAAGTAAACCAAACTATTGTCAGAAAATTGAAAGACGTTGTCTTAATTCATTTCAAGGTATTCTTTGCAATATTTAGGGACAGCCACAAAAAAATATGTAAGAATATCCTTAATGTCGTTGTTTTTAAGCCAATTTTTCGAAGGAAATAAAGGCTTATGAGAGCACTTTTCTTTCTGTGCATCTGCGTTAACCCAATTTCATCAAACTCGGTACACATATAGTACTAATTAAGGACATCTGACTTTTACAGTTTTCAACCACGCCAAGCACTTACTTTCAAAATTACGGCCATTTAAAATTTACGTCGCTCTATCATATCTCGGAAACCATTCAAACTTTTTTAACCACGTTTTTTATGCTGAGAGCGCGAGTTGTAAGCATTACTTTCAGAGGTGAAAATTGTTGTTGGTCCAGCGTTTTGGAAGATAGCGACACATAAAAATATAAATATATTACGTTATATCACGAAAACTATTAAACTTATTTTCAACAAATTTAGCACGCAACTAACACTGTGATTGGCCAGGAAAATGTCATTAGAAACTTATTTTCAAAATGGTGCTCATACATATATTTTAGGTTTATTTGGTATAACTACCATGTTGTTTAATCAATTCCAACCAAATTCTGTACGCTGGCATTATCTACTGGAAGCATCATATAGGTAAAACAACAACAACTTTTGTCAATCATTTTGGAAGATAGCACCAGATTAAAAATAAAGATTTTATATTATATTTCTAAAACCACTCAAACTATTTTCTTCAAATTTGGAGAGTAAGTAATACAATGAAAGGCCAAGTAAATGAAAGTAAATAAACTTTACTAAGCAGTTGTTTTCAAAATGGAGGCTATACAAATACTTTAGGTTTATTTCGTATAACAACAATACCATTTGGCCAATTACAACCAAATTATGTACGCTAACGGTATGTATTACAAACATCATATAAGTTACACAACAACCACTTTTTCTGCTATTTTGAAAGATAGTGCTGCATGTAAATCTAAATTATTTGTTTTATATCTCAAAAATGACTGAACCAATTTTGGCCAAAATTGGCACGTAAGAAATCCTATTATAGGCCAGGAAAATATGTGTTATTAAACTTTATTAGGCACTGGTTTTCAAAAGCGTGGCCATATTAATATTTAAGGTTTATTTGGTAAAACTACCATACCATTTAACCAATTTCAACCAAATTTTATACGCTGACAGTACTTATTACAAGAATCAAATAATCCAAAAAACACCACTTTCGTACGTCATTTTGTAAGATAGCGCTACATGAATTATTCAAATTTTTGTATAATTTCTCGCGAAACCATTGACAGATTCCTACCAAATTTTTCAATCAACTGGTACTGCTGCAGTTAATATGTACAAATATGCTTGAAGTATGTCAGACAGTTATATTATAAATTGCAGCCATATTGCTATTTTACCATAGTATGATATATCTTCGAAAAACTTTAATAAATCCCCACTTATCTTTGTATACTGGGAGTATACAAAACAAACATCAACTGTATCTACACGGAGAATCTTTTGTCATCCATTTTGTAAGATTGTTTCCATACGAATAACAGAATTTTTTATGTCATATCTCGGGGAACAGTTGGCCGATTCATACCAAATATGACAAACATTATCTTTTGCATATATTGCAGTAGGTTGATACATTTAAGGTATGTCATACACATATTTTTAAAATGGCGGCCATACAGATATTTTAGTTTTGAATGTTATATCGTTGATACCATGTATTTAATTCCAAAGAATCTTTGTTTGATGGCTGTATATACTACAACAATCAAATGTGTACACACAAAATCTCTTTTTTCCGCCATTTTGTAAAATAATATCACTTGACATATCATAATTTTGGTATCTCCAAAAAAACAACCAATTTCTACCAAATTATGCAATCAATTAGCACTATGACAGGCTAAGTAAATTGATAAATTTTGAGAGCGTCGGACATAAATATTTTTAAAATGGCAGCCTTACAGACAATTTGGCTCTGAATTTTTTATCTACGAAATTGCAAAAAAAAAAAAAAAANAACTTTATAATCTATGCTGACAGTATCAGTTGTATCCATCAAAATTGTTTATGCAAAGCCTCATTTCTCCACCATTTTATAAAATAGCCCCATATGAAATAATATAGTTTTTAAGCTGCATCTCGGGAAACAATTAACCTATTTCCTTCAAATTTTGTGAATAAGTTTTACTGTGGTTGGCTATATTAATTTATATGTTTTCATTATGTAAGTATCTTATTTTCTGAATGGCGCGTATACAAACATTTAAGCTTAGTATGTGATATCAACGAAACTATGTAACACATTTAAATTTAACTTTGTATATTTAATCTATGATAATAATCGAATTTTCTAATATATTAACATTTTGCCTTCATTTATGAATATCTTCACATGATCAATGGATGTTTCATGCGATATCTCGAGAACCAATCAACCGATACGCATACAGAGAACCTCCTTTGTTGGATTTTTTGCAAACTGGTGTCAGGTGAGTAGACTTAACGCTTTTCATATTTACGGAAAAATTTGACTAATTTCTACTAAATTTTGCGCACCTACCGAAGGCCAAATATAGATACATGATTTATATGGGGTCTGGCAATTATTTTAAAAATATCGCCCGTATAAATTTTTTAACAAGTTTGGCATATTTATTTAATAATTTCATTGAAACTTTTAATGCTGGCATTATGTGTTACAAACATTGTTTATAGACCGTAATTTTTAGCAATTTCGTAAGAGAGTCCTATTTAAGAAAAAAAATGTTTTTAAACAGTATCTCGGAGACCATTCAACCGATTTCCATCAAATGTTTCACACAAGTAGCGTTATGGTAGGCTATGTAAATGTATGTGTTTTGGTGGCTCAGACACTTATTTCCAAAATGACGGCAGAGTAAATATTTCAGGTTAGTGAACCCTATAATTCAAAATATTGGACTTATTACACCAGAAGTTGATGCTCCGAATTCTACCTCCGTGGGGCAGTTGATAGCAAGCTAGCTTAATTTTACGAGTTTTTCTGAATTCGAATACTGGGTAAGTCATTTGTGTATTTTAATTCCCTTTGTACTGTTTCACATGTTTCTGTTTTCATCTCTATTGATATTGCTGTCAATGAGACGTCAATGCCTAACAACCATCTAAGCTTTCAGGAACTTTACTGAAATTTATTTGCACCCATGTAGAGGAAAGTAGGCTCATTAGTGATCAGTAACTTCTTGTTTAAATTGAATTAACAATTTCACGTACGATTTTCTAGACTGATTGAAGTAGCTCATGTCAAATTCGTTCAGTGTATATTATTTCATTTCTGTTCGTAATTTAGTTTTCATTAATTTTTATTTATAAATCGCCATTATTGTGTTTGTGATTTTTTGCGAGTACAGAGTAATCATCGATAATGTCTAGTTGTAAAAATGCGTATGGTATAAATATAAAATAAAATAATAATTTTGTTGTGGCGAACACCTATATCTGTCGCATAAAGCGGCAGCGTTTTAGATTTTAAGGAGGATCAATCTGCCCGCCATTTTGGATTTACGGAATTTTCGTCCCAATTTGCATCGCAAATTAAATATTTTAATTTAGGCATCGACAGGGCACAGTGCGTTGCTTTGCACACGTACTAAACCGTTTATTGCTGAAGCACTGTAATATAATTTCTGTAATTGGCCGTAAGAAAGAAATATTTTACTACTTGCTGGCAGTCACTAGTAAAAGTCATAGCTTGAGAAGTTATAACTTACACTCTTAACTCTGAATCAGTGAGCATTTCCCCTTTTTAAATCAGTTAACAGAACATGAATTAGTCAGCAGTCACTTTAGTCAATATAACATGTTAATTAGGGAAAGAATGCCGGATTTTCCCAACTTAATGATACAGAGACATTTCCAGCTGATTCATCAACCATTTCATTCGCTGTTTTTAGTGATTTGTTTTTGGCTAGTAGATCAGTCAAACAACGTTTATCAAATGACAGTTAAACATCACGTATGAAGTGAAATAACTCATAAAATAATAAAACTAATAAAAGTAATTTATAAATGTGAGTTCCTTTTTTCATAATATAAATTTACGAGGCAACCTGAAACATTCTGTCTTTCTTCTGTTTTTTTTAAAGCCTTGAATTTCGTTTGCACGTTATCATTATAGCTCTCGGGTTGAACGTTTAAACTTCATTAAGCCTGGTGAAGTGAGTCCAATCATCTGTAGTATTAGTTTCAACAATTCTAAAGTTACCAATTAAAGTAAACACGAATAGAAAGGGCATACGTTTTAAAGCTGCATCTTTTTCGATAAATAAATATAATACATGCATTTCCCCCAGTCGCGAGCAATGTCGGCTTTGCAGCTCGACTGGTAGTGTAACGATCTATAAGTGGTGCGGTGTGGGAATAACTCCTCGACAAAGTGTTTTTTTTTTTTTTTTACTTTTCAAAATTACGTTAAAATACACCATATAATCAGAGACTGTCGTAAATATGTTTATTTCTCGTAAATATTTGGCTAAAGTCAATACAAATAATTTATAATTCGCCGCACGTAGTTGACTGTCACTTATTCAATCAGTGGAAGTGTTTCACTGAAACAACCAGTGGTTTTACGCCTATTCTATGAAGCAATCTTCACTGATTTGAGTTGTGCTGCATCGAATTGAGAGTGACGTTAATTTAAAGTTTCCGCGTGAGAAGTAGAATTAACTTTTACATAATGTAAATGTAACGTATTGTCAGCCAGTCAGATTCAACACCCTTATTGTTTGTCCATTTTTATTTCTGCCAATTCCCGTCCAAACTGTATGTAATACGGTATGTCATACGACTGTAAAGGATGATTATATTTTAATGTCACTTTAGCATGTTTGAATAGTTAACAAATTAACTGCTTGGGAAAACTGCAGACGTAAAATACATCTGTATGTGCATATGAACGTTTATTTAAGTGAAAGGGTGTCAAATATTATAACACCTGCTCGTATGTACATATACTACATGTTTATAAACGTTAACGCACACAATGTATACACGAAAATATTACTCATCCGAAATACTGCATTTTTGGCAGCACTGCATTGCGAATTATCAAAGATAAGTCATTATTAACTCCAGGTGAAAACAGCTACGATTTCATACAAAATGTTGACATAGAGTTAAAGCAAAGCTAACATTACGCGCCCCGAGTGAAATTCATTGTGCATCGACACCTACAGATAATAATGAAGATACCTGGGTGGACCGAGTCGAGAACGAAGAGGGCTTTGTATGTTTGGAGAGGAAACACAAATACTGAGCATGTTGTGGAGAATAAAGAACACTTGGATTGGGTCTATATGGCACATGAAGGTCTTGTATACAGTCCGTCACTCTAGAAAACTTGGTAGAGGAAAAAAAACTGTTGTAACTAACCCAAACTGTATAACGTTAGACAAATCGTGCACAAACTGCACTCTTCTTCCCGTGCGCAAAAAAAAAATAGTGTATCGGTCTCGTCACACACGTGTTATTGCAGGAAACCATTTTGGAAACTGAGAGAAAAAGGCTGGAGGGGAAACATGTAAAAATTCTGCAGGTAGGCGGTTTTTTTTCTTTCAAACCAATTTGTGATTCAGAATTTTTAATAGATTTAAGTGTTGCAAAGATTTTATTATTCCGTCCGACCTATACGTTTATTTGTACAAAGCTCACATTGTGGGGGCAGCTCAGCGCAGTAGTTTCGTAGTATCATTCAGGAGGATGAGTTTCGGTCATATCTGAGAGTGGCTTTGGTGACCTGAAAAGAGCCTGCTTTATGATTGGACGCAGTGTTTGCTGGAACTGTATGCTTGCCGTGAAGCATGCTCACAGGGCTGGACACAGGAACGGGAAACGTTGGTCAGGACAGAGGGAGAGGAGAGGAGGTGTTGGTCTGGCCTCAGGGCGAGATAGCCGAGAGCTCGCGGCAGAAGTCAACCCCCGTCGCCAGAGACCTCGGCCCCTTTGACATGCACCGGGCAAATGTCCCTAAAAACGCCTTCTGCTGCTTCCCTTTGGCCTGGCGCACGTTCCGACGCGAACCTCGCGGAGGAAGGGACAAGGGTTTCCCCGTGAATGACGTGTGAGAAAGCTCCAGAGTGGAGGCTGCGTCGCACTTTCGCCCCAGATCCCTCCGGTATTCCCCAGGCGGCCTTCTCTGTCACACTTGCTAGATGGCAGGCGGTGTTTCTCAGGAAGGTGGCGAGCGAGCGAAGATCCCTGCGTGCCACGGAGGCACGATCCATACTTCCAGTAGTGTCAACATTCACAAAAAAAAAAACAGTATTCCGTTCCCTTGGCCCGGTGCATCATTCCATTTCCGGTTACTCTTGCGTGCCGTCCACGCGAAGTATGCAGGACCTGTGGTGACGTCATTTTTGCCCGAGTTTTTTCTGATGACGTGACGAATTTCAGAGTGAGCAAAAAACGAAATCTTCATAGCAGGCATCAATTTATACAGGTGTTTATCTAGGTGACTTATGATTTCGGTATGCTCGAGCTAGGGTTTTTATTACTTTCAACATCACCTAATAGTGTTCTCTATCTTTTAATTTTCAATTTTTATTCAGAAACCAGGGCACATGCGTGATTTAGGCATTCCGCTCCTCAGTGCAACCACGCTCGCTAAGTAACCGAACAGCGTTTCGCGGTTTTGCTAGATACTGCAGTCATGCAGTAAGTGACACAATATCAAACGAATCCAACGACGTTATTCAGTCGATGAGCACCAAATTTAGGAGCCTTTTAGTCCGTCTTTTAGACACTTTGTACCTAACCAAAGAACTTTAAACCCAAATTTTTAACGATTATTGTTGGCAATAATTGGCTGAAATTGATAAAGTTATAATTATAAGAATCAATTAAAACCCTGGTAACTAATAATAAATATATATTACTTTCAGTTGACGACTGAATCAAATCACAGTAAACTGAAAATTGTCTAGTGTAGTCTACAAAACAATCTCACAAGAACCGCCAGATACATATCTCACATTAATTTCTCAGATTCTGGCATTACCTTTGAACAAGAAAATGATAATGTAAATAATCTCTGCGAGTTTCCAAGGATATCCCGTACAGTAAACAAAACAAAATGGAACAAGGTGAGAGGAAGGGTGAAGATGAAATTTTAAGAACAGTGGTTTTTCACTTAACTCCACTGAAAAGTTGATAACTACAAGACGCAAAGACTAAAGAATACAGTCGGCCCAAATAACGTTTCAAAAACCAAAATAAATAATAAAATCACCGAGATTGAATTAAAAATGAAAACAGCTGGAACGAACTAAATATATCGCATGAATGTGAAAGTAAAAAAAAAAAAAAAAGAATAAACTCGAAACCACAAGTTAAAAGAATTGAAGGAAACAGAGTGACCAAAAATGTAAAGGAGTAAAGACGACCTCAGGAAAAACTTTATGTAGAAGGATCAAAGTAAACTTGGCTAAAGTGAAGACGAACAGGCTCAGAGCTTATGCGACAAAAAAAGAAGAACAACAGGCATTGCTTATCAGTATTCATCCTTTACGTTTCCTACGCATTACTTGCATAGATTTTATATCGTGCCACAGTTTATATGCCACGCCATGAACAACTTTGAGGCGACACCCACCTGGCTACTTATCAAGTATTGTCGAGTTCAGCCTATGAGCCATTTAAATCATGAATGATTTCCATTTTTGTACTTCAAGGAAGGTTAAGGCGTTATAAAATGTTATGTGTCATCGATATTATGCTTATATGTCGCGCAGTACAAGATTCAGATACAGTGATAAACGTTTTTATTAGGTGTTCACGGCTAACAAAGCACTTTTTAAATAAACACATGAAACATATCACTGCCTCTACCTGCATGAATTTAAAAGGACACAAGGAGTAGTATGCGTCCAGTAAAGCTGGTTTTGCCGGGGGAAGTCGCTCCAAATATTAACGCAAAATTTAAGTTATCGGTAAAAATTTGTGAATGCCGAAATAATTTTTTTGCTTTCAGTTTTTAAACGCATGTAAATATTAGCAACTTTGTGAAATATTTACTTTTAATTAACTTCACAGTTTCAATTGACCGGCGGATAAATAAAGTGATGCGGGCTATAGTAATGTTAATTTTGCATGTGGTGGAAGTATACATAATGCGCATGCAAGTAGATCTTCAGCGGAGTTTTTAAAAGTGCTCAGTTAACCGTGAACAGCGCATTTCTAAAATGCGTGGTTTTCAATGAGAACGTGACAGTTTGAGCACGAGCAGGGATATGAGCTCTTGTGTAACACAACGAGTGTAACACGGACTGCGAAGGCGTGTAGCCTATATTTAGGCGCTTGGATCATTTGATTTATATAGTAAAGATGTAATAATTTGTATGATTAAAGCTCCGCAGTCAAGAAGTTAAACTCTCAACTCAGTGTAACTTTGCATCATCACGGGAATATTGTTCGACAGTGCATTCTAATCGCCGAATCCCATGGGGCTACCTCATACACGGACATTGGCTTTGAGTAATAGCGTTGACTGGTTAAACCTAGCAGATGAGCCACGGTGCAGATAACAGTCAGATTTACTTTATTCTCGGATTGTAAAGAAAATCAGTAGAATTTGTGAAGAAAAAATCAAAATAACCAGGTAACATCTCTAGGTTAAATAAAGATTACTACTAAGAGTAAAAGAGCAATAAAGCGTGTTCTCCTGGTTATACTGATTTCGTACTTATAGTAAAAACATTCATTTTAATGCATTTTTAAAAATTGGTATAGTATTATAACAAATGCCGAAAAATGTGAGCCTGTAAGAACAGAAAAATAAGTAATGACAAAATTTACAGATGCAGGGAAATTGAAAGAAAAGATATCGAAGTTTTACCAATATGGTCTCTAAACAATTCATGAAAATGGCCATTAATGAGAGAACATAAGCGCAAGTAAAAAAAAAAAGCATCTGGAATACCCGCAGACTTAAGGGACCTGCCTGGAATAATAAAATCATGAAAAACGAGAGTGAAATTAAGAGTTTGTGAAGCTTTAGCGGAACTTTTTATATGTAACCTGCGCAGCTGATGCGAGGGCTGAAATAACAAAAGCTAAGCAGCTCGTTAACTCTGGTAGAGAGCAGAACATCGACGCTTCAGAAAGAGATGCTTTGTTGTAGGATACGGATCAACGCACAACGGAGGACATCGGATCAGCTTGTGGAGTGAAAGGAAAGTCGCTAATGGAGTGTATTAGCGAAGGGGAAGGGAGACTCATCGAAATCCGGGAGGACCATCGCCGGAGCGCTCGTTTATTGAGATTGTCTTCGCCTAGGCAGACATAGACTATTTATAAAGTAGACCGATTATTCGTTTTCTGCGTATTTGCCTAACACTGACCTACACCAAACCAACACAACTTCACACGTCACATGTTCAACAGTGATGGACGTGTTTTTTTTTTTTTTACATTTGAATTTTTCACAGACCTTTGATATGTTTAAAAATGCTTTGAATATCTTGAATATACTCTATTTCAGTGATTCCCAAAGTTATATGAACCGCGTCCCATAAAAAAAATGTCAAAGTTCACGACCCACTTTAACGCCTTATGCGAGAAACGTACCGTTTCGCTGTTCCATCATGTTCACATTGTATTTCTTACGTAGCGTAAGGAAGTGAAGGGCAGTAGGATGAATAAAATAGTTATAAAAGAGTAAGCATTAAAGAACAATTTAAATGAAAAATATACCTAATCAAACAGCATTTCACAATGTGTTATATTACTTATTTAGTTTAAAAATCGTTTTAGTTGTAAAAAAATCAGATTTGTCAATGCGAAGGATGCATTTGTTTTCTATTTATTCCCATAAGAGCTTTAGTGTTCACTTCAATTCTTGTCACTTTCATTCGCAATGAACTCGACATGTCCAGTTTATTACGGTATTTATAACTCATGCATATGTTTATGTATGAAATTATATTTTTCGGGGCCCATCAGATTTTAGTCTGCGACCCACCAGTGGGTCGCGACCTATACTTTGGGAAAAAATGTTCTAGTTGCATTGACACCGAGTTAGAAAAATAGCAAAACATCTCAAAGTACTGTAACTTTAATTAACAGTGTTTTTACCTCAAATACTGCGCACAATATTTTCGATATCAGCCCAGTGTTGGGGAACGGACAGTGGCAACTGAGCATTTAGATTGCGCAATCTACCCCATATCACATTTCTTTTAGGGTAGAATAGCTATTTTCTCACGTCACAGTCGCATAGCCATCGTCAAAAATAAAATGTAAATTTATTCATTCTTAAAACAGTTAAACTTAGGAACTGCCAAAATACCATTGCCCAGTTTACTACTGTTCTGTAGTTAAAATAATAATATCACTTGTATTACATAACAAATTATAAAACGATCATTTTGTGACTTCACACGTTCGTTGCAGAATTTGCTGCTCGGTTCCAATTGCAGCTTTGTGCCATGCCTACCGTTATGCTTACCGAGATCGTTGATTCTCAAATTGGTTTGTGAGAAGGACGTTAATAATTCAAAAAAGTTACGAGAAAATGAGGCATCACCAGGCAAAAATCTTTAATTGCAAATAGTATTCGAGGCCAACCCCTAAAATAATAAATACCTTTTTTTTGCATTGTATCAACAGTAGGAAAAATCATAATAAAAGCAACTCACATAGAAATCTTTGAATTTGGTGAATATGAGTTCCATAGATTCGCTAAAGGGACAGTTAACACTTTATTGAATTTGCAAGTTCATCAGTATAACTTCCACCACAAAACGTTTAACAAAATCTTTTTGCACGGCATGCCATAAATAACAGATGCACGAATGTTATCACATTGTTATGGCTTCCCTGGTTTATTAATTTTTTTAATAATGACAGCTGAGAAGAAATATGCCTACATGATATTTGTACATTGAGTTTGAAAACAATAAAATATTGTCGTATAAGTATTAATTATAACCTTTACCTACAAAAAATTTGTTTTTTTATATATTCAAGTAGCCTACCCAAATGGTTTTCTAAGATACCAAGGTAGTCTTTATTGTTAATGCCACCAATATCATACGTGAGCACAGAGCAGGTGTTCTTTTGCCTCTTAATTAATAAAATAATGAGATATTTAAATACATTAATTACGCACACTTACCCTAAAAAAATTTCATATATTATGGAACACAGACTAACTTCTTATATTATTCTATGCGTATGATACTAACCAGCAACATACAAACAATAATTGATGTAAAAAAAAGAAAAATGTTTTTTTTTTCATTGTCGAGAAGTAAAATATAAACAACTCTGGGCTGCAGGGTACGGGAAAGATTCCATAAATCGTATTTTCAATTTTATGTGTGTAAATATCTAGGTATATATTGATTTATTTAATGCTGCGCAGTTATTAAGATGGTGATAACTGATCCCCCTTAATGTCCGTGTTGTTCCGGATAGGTACTTTCAGTTTACACGGTAGCGAATGCCTTAATTATTACAGCGTTTCATCGAATTTTTGTTTTTTGGCTAATGTTTTTATGTTGGTAATTAAATCGCTTGTTTGCCAATCCGTAGCACAAAACAAGAGATCGGTGGAACACGTGGAAGTGTCGCTTCTCTACTTGCAGGCTGTTCACGATAAATAGGCACTTTTTAAATCAATCTTTGAAAAATAAATTACTTCTCGTTAACTGAAAAGATGTTACTGCACGCGTTGGAATACAGGATCCCAGTTTAGTTGGCATCGAATAAAGAAAAATATCTCAAAATTTTAACTTTGTATTCTGACCGCAATATTTAAATTTATAGCAAATCAGATTGGCGTTTTACTTACGTAAACAGAATGATTCTAAGACCATTGGGACAAACATTGAGGGGTTGTAGAGCTCACTAAAACAAACAATTATTGTATAGGAATATATGGGCGGAAGTGACGCGTTGAGGCACAAACACTAAAATAACACATGAAATGCAACACATTGTTTTTTTACAACGTCACCGCTTAATGCCTTTTTACAGCAATGTTTATAATAATTGCTCAAAATTGCTACCACCAACAGTAATGCAAGCTTGGTAGCGTCGGTGGAGTGATTGACGAAGATTCAAATACGCGGGGTATTTCACGCACGCTACCATTGTCAGCCAATCACGCCATATGTAGAGGTCGCCAAGCATGCGTGACTGTTGGTGGATGCATTTTCAGCCACCGTTTTAACATTCTCTGTACGGAATCACTCGTTAAGTATGCTGCTAATGAACATTTTAATTTGCCGTTAATGTGTTATGTTGTTGTGTTTGTGCCTCATCGCGTCACTTCTGCTCATATATTTCTATACAATAATTGTTTGTTTTAGTGAGCTCTACCACCCCTCAATGTTTGTCCCATGATTTTAAAATCAACCTATATATCCTTAATTACGAAATGGCATATCAGTAATAGGTTTGTGTTTCCAAATATTTCACGTTTTCAGTTAACTGACGCATGAATAAAGTCAGTAGACCCACGGCTATCGAAATTTTGAATATGGCGGGAGGATACAAAATTAGGATAAAAATTGACTTTAAGGGCGCTGGTCAACAAAAAATCCATTTTTATTTGCACAAAATACCGTCCTACTTATAGATATTATTTGTAAGTACTCTTTCCCTGTACTCAATTTTTTTAGACAGTATCATCAAAATTGGGAAGACTGATACAAATAATAAATATGCAAAAAAGTCCCTACTTTCAAAACAATTTTTAAAAATAGCGTAAACATTCCATAGCGTTATTGGAAATATTTATTTAAGTAACTCAGGGTATCTTTTTCCAATATAAACTATCTCGTTGCTGGAAGTTAATTATTTTTTATTATTCGGACATCCTAAATGCACTAAAATGGTTTTTCTGACATGCCATTATGTAAACAAAAATGCTGTCTAAAATGTTTTTATGCAAGGAAATGGTACTTGTAAGTAATGTGTACAAGTTGAACAGTATTTCGTATGAGTTTAAAATAATCGATTTTTTTCGTGGCCATCGCCCTTGAAGCAACGCTTTCAAAAGCGATCAATCGACAGGGAATAGGCTCTAGTTTCTGTGTGGGGGAGCGTGGCTTGCCACAAGCCTGCAGTCTTGGCGCGGGGGGCCCTCACACGAGGTTGGCCAGAACAAAAGCAACCCCCTGGCACATCCCGGCACAACCCGCATTGCCGCCAGTCACGTGTCACTGGTAAGAATGGGGCTGTGC
>NQII01001676.1:118963-155993 GCA_002778355.1 Clitarchus hookeri
ACGAGCGACATCAAAGCTTTTGTGCTCGTAAATTAATCCTCCTCTCCAACTACCCTTCTCTCGCTTTCCTACCGCGTCACCCTTCCTCGAACTCAGTATGCTTTGTGGCTGTCGTTGCTCTTCTTTACGCCGTGTAGTGGCTAGGTTATGGGCCGACAATAATGTCCCACAGTCCGTCGACCTTGAACTCGCTCCGAACGGCAGACGTTCCGGAGCCAGCATGCAGCGTGGAGTAGTGGTTCTCTAACTTAGGTCCATGGACCGCTAATGATCCGCAACACTTCCTTGAGCACGTCATCAGACCTTGACATTGGTATGAGATGCCTGGTTATAGGCAGATCGCGGTAAACAGAGCACTTTGAAAGCCCTGCTTAAGGTCTAATTGTATGCACTTTGTGTATTCTTCCATCATATGTAAAAATAATATTGGCTTGGGCCTGATAACTTTATTCGTGCATCGGTCAATTGGAACAATAAAATAATTGAAAAACTAATTTTTTTTTTTTTTTTTTTTTTTCAAAAATTTATCATTTTAACAGTTACATGCATTAAAAACAGAAAATGAAATCAATAATTTCAGTATTCACAAACTTTTACTTAACACTTTTAATTCAACGTTAAGTCATGGAACTACTTTCTCTCTGTCGTTACCTACAATACTGCGCGCATGCTAGTCAGTGTACCCATAAAAATATATGCTGGCAAGGGTAGAGGATTTTTTCAAATGTTGATTTCAAAAGGGTTTAAGTAGTCGTGAACAACCTATATAATTCTTAATAATGCTGTTTTCTATAGCGTTTAATGCTATCTTCGTTTACTTACACGTTCTTTTGTGTTTAAGAAATAATAACACAGCGATCTATCAATTTATTTTTTTATTCTTTTCTACGTTGAAATAATATGTTAAAAATTTTTATAACACATTTTAATGAGATGTTAAAATATTATTTGTATAATTTTAATGCTTTAACGAAGAAGTGTCGGGTAAGTGGCCCACGTTTAAGTTAAAATTCTATGTGTGGTGATCCTTGGAAAAGCAGAATTTGAGAACCACTGCCGTAGAGAGAAAACGCGGTGGACTGCGCATGCGAGCTGCTGCGCAGTACTCACACTTCGTGTTTCATCACTGGACACAAACACACACGCATACCACACACACTACACACACACCCCACATACCCACCCACACACACAACACACACGCACGCACACACACTATCAAAAACAACGTGGGTAGGATTAGAGGTTAGAACACTGTTCATGAAAGCGCTTGTATTTTTTTTTTTACACTTCCTCTAACCTAGTTTTAAATATATGGCCACTATAAATCATTCATCGGGTTTCAAAGTACTGTGTCCTCTGGAGTATTATACTGACCAATACTGGTGCATGAAAAGTTGCCTGTTATAGTCTCCTCACAGAAGAAAAACGGCTCATAAAGTTGACATCGCACTGAAAACTTTCACTGCTTAATAGAACAAGGTGGCTCACTGACGTTGTGATAAATGGAACGTTGCTTCATAAATTAATATCAAATTTGTAGCAAAACCATTACCCTCCAATGCTTCCTGCATTCTGGTGCAAAACTCCAATCGCTGGCCACAATCGCTTGGATATATTGCAGTTGTGGTTATTTCCACAACTGAATGCTGACTGCAGGAATTTCGTCTACCAACAATACGGGGCACCCCCTCCCCCAATTCGAAAATCTATGTTCATCGCCACCTAAGCAACGAGTTTTCGCATCGCTGGATAGGGTGTGTTGATCATTTTGACGTAACTATCTATGTCCGCATGGCCCCCTAGGTCTCCTGATCTGACGCCATGCGATTTCTTCCTGTGGGGTAGGTTAAGGACTGTGTTTACGTTCCACCACAGTTTACAGCACTGGCAGAGCTAAGGGAACGTATTAGTGCTGCTGTGGTATCCAGTAATAGTGAAATGCTCACGAAGGTATGCGCAGAACTTGACTATCGCTTGGACTTTCATCGTGTGAGGAAGGAGGCACCCACAAAACATATGTAGTGTGTGACAAAACTTGGCGATTTTCCGCTTCTTTTAATGAACAAATTTTTACTATCTTTTTAAAACTTTAAAAATACAGCGCTTTTAAATGCAATTATTTATTTATAGTAGTATAATAGTTAATATTGTTACAGGCAGCCTCTGTGTGAGCTTGAGAGGCACGGATGATTAATTGAAGCGGGCGCTCTCTCAGTTGGAACCGGAGACGCAGCTGCTTTTCACAAAATAATGTTTACAAAGTTTGCCTGTTTTGCCTATCTGGGCGTGTGCTGAGTCCCACTTTGGGTATCTGGTGTTTTTAAGACATCTGAAGAATTCTCCTGGATTACTGCCTTAGTTTCTCTCAGCTAGACTAGGGGTGCGGCGAACCTTCTTGGTCAAGGCCAATGGCTATAAAAAGTGCGTCGGGTCTCTGAATGAAGAGTGCAACAGGCGTCCTCGACTGTTGAACTGGATGCGTGATTGAAAAATATTACAAATGATGGCAACAGATAGACTGAATGTGTGTAAATGATGAGTATAAGTTAATTTACTATAGAGGAATAGAGTCACCAAGAAGAACGTTAATTGTTGTTGAAATATACATTAAATATTGCCTTCACTGAGAAATAAAAAGGGTAATAGTAGATAAACATATATTAATGCTGTAAATAATAGCTGTGTAAATAAATAGAAAATTAAATTTAGTTGTTTAATTTTATATTGACCTCTATCCCTTACGAAATCAGATACGCCCCTCGGGCATTGATGTAGCATTGGTGTCAGAAGCGGGATATAAGCATTTAAAGTAAATTAAATTAGGCAATAGGCTAGAAGGAATTCATTTTAAAACTCATTTAATTGATTTTCGTAACTGTAGGCCGATATAATAAGACTGTTTGTACAACCATCGCAGTGAACGGTAACTAGAAAAATGTCTGCAGAAATGGAAGCCCTGCGAGTATTAATTGAGAGACTAAGTAACCAAGTGAGCGCAAGTGTTAGCATTGATAGCATAATTAGTAGCGTGAATGATAATGTAAGTAGTGAAAATGAGAATGTAAACAGGTAAATAGACTTTATAAATGACAGGAAAATGTAGACAGGAAAATTGACTCTTCAAATAAAAATTAAGATAGAAAAATAGACGCTGTAAATGAAAACGTAGACAATAAATAATAAAGCATTAGCGAGTTAGTGAATATGAGGACTGACTCTGTGGACAAGAAATTCGACAGTGTAAATGAAATTATGGACAGCTTCGAGAATGAATTGAAACAGAAGATCAGTGCATTAGAGAAGAAATTACATGAGTCTATTCAGAAACGGAGCTCCAACCACCACATAGGCAGCCGAGAAGAGTGAAGATGCTATAGGTACAAGTCGTAACCAATGCAGCAACCTCGGAAGATAGCCACAAGATCTGCAGCTTTGGTGTCGCACAAACAGGAGTGGAACAAGGGGTCTCAATTAAGCCTGCCCCTTACGATGAGCAGACTTCCTGGCGGGAGTACCAACATCAGTTTTAAATAGTAGCAACCCCGAATGGCTGGTAACGTGAACAGCGGGCTTACTAATTCGCGGCTGTACTGAGAAGCCCCGCACTGAGCATTCTACAATATTTACTAGAGCGACATCGACTAGAGTACCCCGCACTGACATCGGCCTTGAAACTACGTTTCGGCAACTGGTACCTGCGAAGCCGCACCAGTGACCGGGGAAGCCTTTGCAGGAGCTATGGCAAGACATCGTCAGGCTCTCTCCACTATCTCTAGAAGAGTGCTCCGAAGAGGTGCGCGACATAATCGCAGTCGGCTTCTTCATCGATGCCATCGCCGACACAGAGGTATGGCAAGCAGTGTGTCTGGCTGCACCCCACAACATGCAGGACACCCTGGCCCGAGCACTGGAGGTGGAGTCAGCAAGACAGGGGACCGCACCCCGACAGGCAGTGATGCTGAACGAAGACGACGAAAACAGATTAACGATGATACTGAAAAAGTAGCAGACGACTATGAGGGACATTGCTTCCAAGGATTGTGCTACAGAGCCTGGTCGCCAGAGTGTTGGTCATGTGGACAGCCGGGGCACCTGAGAGCTTACTGCTTCAACAACAGCAACGGCAGCAGCAGAAGCAGCAGCAGCGAGAAAAGAGGCAGCGAGAGGCAGGTGAGAATACAGCACATTCGGAAAACTTGTAAACACCGATCTTGCGGGACGAAGGTCGGTGACAACTCGAGGGAAGGCTCCAATGTTCTTACATATACGCTCGGTGAAACCGGATTGTGATGCAATACTGGTGGAGAGAAGCTTTACTAATTTTCCTTGCCACATGCTCGTGGACACAAGAGCAACCATAACAGTAGTAAGACCAGACATCCTCGGGCTCCCCTCCCCCCTCCCAGCGACCTCCCAATGACAGCATGGAACGATGCTATTTGACTACAGTTAGAGGGGAGACCACGCCAGTTAAAGGTTAGAGGAAAGGAATCTTGAAGATTTGTGACCTCAGCACAGAGCACAATGTTTACATTCCCAAAATAGACACTGAAAGTCTTTTGGGGAATTATGCACTACGCAGGCTACGGTGCTGTATCGATACTAGACTTAGTGTACTATGGGTAGGAAGTAAAGAGTTAGTGACGTCAACACAAAATAATTTGTCCTTCCCAATTAGCTGCCAAGTATGGGGTGAACTCACTGTAATGCCCACTACTAGGGAAATTGCCATTAAAGGTAGATGTCAAGGAAAGTTTGTCAGATGTTTGGGTATAATTGAGCCAGCAGAAAGGATTGGCATCCGGCCAGCTAAAGTCGTTGTAGCAACGACTTTGGTCCCTTTTCATTCTGACAGTTTTCCAGATAGAATGATAAATTTGTCCGATAGTGTCATTCTTCTTGAGGGGGTGGGGGGCATGATTGGTGTCTGGAAGCAAGTCATGCGGGTATTTCCAAATGTTACAGACGATTCTAGAGTAAAACAAATAGAATGTCATTTACCAGAAATACTGGGACAACTTGTAGTAAGAACAAAATAAAATATTAACTGGCGACAGAAGGAAACTGTCTCTGAATTACTGCGGATAAATTGGGATTCCTTCTCGTGTGGACCAAATTACCATGGAAGGACTAATGTAACCTAGCACCACATATGTATAGGAGATGCCAGACCCATAAAGCAACCACCAAAACGACTGTCATTAGTTTCGCATGAGGCAGTTGAGGGAATTCTGAAGGAAATGAAGGATCTAGATGTAATATAACCATTAGTTAGTCCATGGTCATCAACCATAGTCCCTGTTAAAAAATAAAGATGGCTCTCTGAGGTTTTGTGTAGATTTTCGCCAGCTTAAATATGTGTCAATGAAAGACTCTTATCCAAATCCAATAATAGATGTAAAATTTAACAGCCTAGTAGGTCAGCAATGGTTTTCTACTATGGACATGAAGAGTGGGTGCTAGCAGTGCGAGGTGGCCCCAGAGGACCAAGAGAAGACTCAATTATATGTCCAAGGTAGAGGAATCTGGCAGTTCAGAGTAATGCCTTTCGGACTATGTAATGCCACTGCCACATTAGAATGCCTAATTGAAAAATGTTTGCCATTAGATATATTTTCCAAGCCACTACATGACCTGACTGAGGCGAAAAGGAGATTTCATTAGATTACAGAGTGTGAAAATACTTTTAGTAAACTAACGGTAATTCTGATATCTCCACCAGACCTGGGTTTTTCTAAAAAGTGATGGTGTATTCGTTTTGGATACTGACGCTAGTGATATAGGCATTGGACCTGGGTTAACTCTGGTACGAGATGGGGATGAAAGACCACTAGAATACTTCAGTAAGGTATTGCATAAATCTGAGAGAAATTACTCTGATACACTAAGGGAGTTTCTGGCCACGGTGAATGCAATTGCTCACTTACACTCCACCTTTATAGCAGACATTCTCTTCCAAGAACCGACCATGCTTCATTACACTACCTGCTAAATTTCAGGAACCCTGAAGGTCAAATAGTGTGGTAGATAGAGCATCTTTAAGAAAATTACTAAGAAATAGAGCACATATCTTGATGCATTCACAGAAATGCAGATGAACTTTCTAGAAGACCATAAGAACCATTCTGTCGTCATTGTGAATTCCAGGAAGACAAGAGTGGCGATTCACTGCAGGTACAGAGGACAAGAATTCAAGGTTCCCCATCTTTTGATGGGCACCTTACTGGGGTGATGAGGGTATTAGTAAAGATCAGCTGAATTATCCCACTTTGCAGCCATTATTAAACTGGAAACGAACTGGTTGTCGGTCAAAATAGGAGGAGAATTCTAGTCTGAGCGCAGCAGTCAAAGCATTCTGGAGACAATGAAATTCCCTCGTGCTGAAGAATGGTATACTTTACAGAAATGGGGAAAGTAATGATGGAAACACACACATTTACAGTGCGTCCTTCCAGAATGAAGGGTTCCAGAAGTCTTAAAAGGAACTACATAATGCGGCAGCCAGTGAGCACTTCAGTGTTAATAAGACCCTTTACGAGAGTTAAACTGAGATTCTACTTCCTTCTTTGTCGGGAAGATGTTGAGAAGTGGTGCCGAATGTTCGACACACTGACTCTGAGGAAGGACCCAAGGACCAGGGAAAAAGGTCACCTCCAGAAATACAATGTTGGTGCCCCATTCGAGAGGATGGTAGTAGATATTCTGGAACCCTTGCGTGTCAGAGAGAGGTAATCGGTATCTCCTGGTGGACCAGGATTACTTTACTACGTGGCCAGAGATCATTCCCTTCCAAAACCAAGAAGCATGTACTATGGCCGATGTATTCAGAGAGCATGTCTTCTCTAGGTCTTGTGTGCCACTAGAACTCCACTCTGATCAGGAAGAAACTTTGAAGCTGTGTTCTTCCAAGAGGTAACAACGATTCTCGGGATAAAAGAGACTAGAACTAGGAGAAGGTCGGGTAGTACCGAACACCTACGTCTTTTCTTGATTTGTGTTGTTATATGCTGCAATAATAAATTTCAAATATACTTGTGGAATTATATTTTAATTCTTCATAATGTGTGATTAGCAAATTAGGCAAATTACATTAGGATTATGTGTAATTGGCATATTTACTAGCATATACATTTTCTGGTTATCCTAATGTTGGACGGTTGTATCGTAGAGTCACTTTGCCCCAGAGTTTTAACATGATAGCAATTGTTAACAAGTATTAATTATACCTACAAAAATCTCATTTATAAAATACTGCATCTACTTCAAGTTTGGCATAGTATTCATTTACCCATCCTTTACAGGTGCTACACTGAATCCAATCCTGGATGTTTCCCCGCAAATCATGGATTAAATGGTCTCTCCACTTCCTTTCGAGCATTTTATGGTCAATGGTGTGTATCTTGAGAAACGTGTTTGTATCGGTTGATTGCCATTGTTTTTCTTAGCAGTTAGTGCTTTCTGAATCGCTACCACTCTCCATCTGAATTTATATGGTCGCGATGTTATAACTTATCTTCTGTCACCACATCTTTTGTCAAACATTTAACTTGGAAACTGCACTACTAGGAAGTGGAAAGATTTTCTCTGTTATGGTGATGGCTGAAATGCTAGGTCCAAGGCTACCAGAGTATTGTAACCCGAAGCCTGGTGGTGTCGATTCCTCTGTTGCTGTAGCGTGATGTAAGTTTGAAGGTAGGGGCTCCAGTAAGTTCTGTCTTCGTGGTAAATATTCTTCATGAACAGTGACTGACAATTCAGACGAAGATGCATGGAAATCCATGTCAGTAAAAATTATACGGTTTTGTAGGTAAATGCCTGTGCACGATTGAGCGAGTTCTATTCTGCAAACATTAGTTAATGAACTGTTCACCAGGCCAGCTATGTCCTTGAAAGATATTTTCAACTGTCGTTATTTCTGCATCCATACAGAACAAGCTTCGTCGAATACACTTTTGAATGGTTCCTTGACTACTCTCACTAGCAGCTGTATTCTGTGGGTTGTGTGAGGTGGTAGACTCAGGATGTGAACATGGTGTGAGCGAGCAAAGGCTTTGTGACATGAATGATCATAGACAATTATCAATACAGGATCCTTTTCGACGAAAGTCTTGAGCAATTTTAAGAAGCTATCATTTGAAATCCAGCTACTTGGCTGCCCATCAAATACATTTCCTGCAGTAGCACCTTTATTGAGATCCTTATTAAGCCGAACTCATGACAGAACAAATAAAGGGGGAATGAATTGATACACCAAACTAGGGCTGAGCCGATACCGGTACCGATATATCGAAACCGGCCGATATCGTGATTATCGGAATTGTGAGCAATTCATGTTTAAATCGCCGATATTATAACCGATATTTTGCCCTAAGAAGATGCTGTTTTCAACTTGCCATAATNGTATCGGCAATATCGGTAAGTTTGTATCGGCAATATCGGAAAAGGCTTAAAAACCATATCGGCTCACCTCTACACCAAACCTTTATGCACAAAAGAACAGTAACAAATCGGCCTCTTAATGTAAGGTATTCATTTCGAGTCAGTGGCATTAAGTGCTGTTTGGAACAGCAAATTGTTCACTTGCTTCTCTAATGCTCATGTGTTTACTTATTACATGTTCTACTGCTGATTTCATACTGTCCTCTGTACATTTGTCCCTCCTCTTCACCATTTTCGTCGAAATAAAAAGAACACCTCTGTCAGAATTTACGAGTGAGCATGGCCTATACTATCTGCCACCATCCTATTATACTTGCAACTGTCCGATATTACCCGACCAACATGCTTTCGAAATGTTCATTACATCGCACTCGGTACTAGGTGCACACTACATTCACATTCATGAATTGGTAATGCACCATTTTCTTTACGTAGACTTTAATATCACCTACTTGTAATAACGCAACGCGCCCGAAAAGTTATTTCCATGCGGTAGGTCCTACCATAAAACCAACAAAATGTAACACCACGTCACAATTGCATTACTGCATAACGCACCAACTCACAATGGCGACCCTGTGCAATCTTAGCCCAGAGTATTAAAAGCAGACGGTCGTCAAGGATGGAATTGTAAAGTGAAACAATTATTTTTTTCGCGAATACTTTAATGCGTGTGGTAATGGTATACCGATAATCATAGCTTTTAAGATTGAAATACTAACGTTACCAAGTCCATACATAAAATTGCAGGTAGAAGTCAGGAGTTAAATGAGTATGTCTGGTGTTTTGTTGACGTTTGAACTGCGGACAACGCTACTACTGGCGTTGCGATAAACTAGACAAGTCAAGAAGTTACGGAGCGACGTGGACACAGAATATTGATGGTCGGTTTAATGAAGTAGCCAGCAAAGCAACTGCCTCCGGACCCTAACAGTGGAGTAACTGTTTCACACATGGCGTGCCTGATGTGCGGATAATGTTGAATGGGCTTCTGAAACCTCAAAGGGAATATTTAATGGCCGGGAGAGATGTAGTTTTCAAGCGAAGGATTTTTACGACCAAACGGGAGTATGTTTACGATGATAGAGGCCCCGAGAGTAGCCCTGCCCACATGAAGGGAGCAGAGTACATGAGTACATAGAGACGAAATTCCGTGGCGGTTCCTTTGATGTGGGAATACCCGTTTTCTTATTGGGTGCGCGAGGTTCTGGGGATGGGTCTAGTGTCTGATTGACTACTGCCTGCTGCGGAAGACTCCCTATTGGCTGACCTGCACGCCGGCGAGTAGGTTACCAGCTGCTGATTGGCGAACGGCGTTCCCAACATCTTGCTGGCGTGTGCAGCCGGAGTGTAAGCGGTTGCTTCATCTCCGTGTGCTTAAGGGTCCCGGGTGCGTCGTTGTTCTCCTGTTTTTTTGCTCGAGAAACGCTGGAGCTATAAGAGTTACACTGGCACGCGCTACAAGCACTAACGTGCAGTGTTCTCGTAGTGCTACGTGTATATATGCGACTTTCAGCAATCACCCTATCAGTTTACTGACGAAAAGACTTCGCAAAGGTTCAATGCAGGCTCCTATCGTAGTTTGGCTCGTGTCCGGCTGGTGAGTTGTGAGATACTGCAGTCTGAAAAAGCCGCTTTCAACTACATTGAAGGGCTCCTAATTAATATTTACAGCATGCGTGTTAACATATGAGTACCGTTCCTTCCTCGTCCAGGGTATGGCGTCTCTTCGTAGAGAAACATACTAGGGCCACGGTTAATTGTTTCGTCAAAAAATCAGGATTTCAAACACTCTGCAAAGCAATTCAAGCACCAGTCAGGCGGAATCCTTGTCGCAGAGCCACGAATACTTCGCGAGTTATGTTGCCAGCATACTAGAGTTCACAGCGTATCGACTGGCTATCGTCTGTCCCCTCACACTGAGAGAAAGGCTTGTTCCAGACAACAAAATATTCGTTTTTACAGGGTTAAAATATATTCCCCTACCCCAACAAAATTCTTTGTTGAGTATACAAAAAACGAAAAAAACGACAATATTAATTTGGTTTAGCTAACAAAATACATATGTTTCTATAAAGAAACCCTCTTTCTTAGGCGAAAAAAATTAGACCCTCAACCAAAACTTTAGTTGTATCATCTATATATATTTGTTTGGCCACTCATTTTATTTCCTTCGGAAGTTTAGCTCAACAGCTTAGACTGCTGGGGCGCAGCATGCGGGAGCAAGCGATCTGGCATCGAATCTTCCAATGTCCTTATGATAACCGAAACTGTTTAATGCACGTAGAGCCAAACAAACCTTTTGTTGAACCAACCAAATCTTATTTTAGAGCAACCGAGTAAGAACCATCAAGTAGTTTCGTTTCAACTACAAAATGTTTCTGTAACCCTAAACAAACCATTATTTTGGTTGCGTTAGTCAACCTTTTTTTGATTCAATAATACCTTTTTCTCAGTGCATTGTGAAGCTTCTGTATGTGGTTGTCGTATACTTGGTCGCACTGCTGTTTTCTGTTTATTGCTGGCTCACAGTTACACAGAGTTTGCATACTTTTTCATAATACAACATGGTATTTAAATACAGGAGTGAAAAAAAACCACTTACAACATGAACCAAATCTGCACACGCCAGTAAAACTTTGGAACACCGTTGTCGGATCAGCTCCCGGTGAAATACCGCAACCAGCAGTCATCCCGGCCAAAAGAGAACCGTTCGCGGCATGTGATAGCCAATCGGACGCAAAGCCCGTTTCCCAGGAGTTTGAGCCGGCCGATCAGAGAATGAGTACGTTCAGATCCAAGGAACCGCCGCGTCATATGTACCCTGTGGTGGTGATAAGAGCAATTCAGTAAAGGTGATCCAACATTCTGCTGGCCAGTAGCGCTATTGCTGGTGTCTTATGGGGCTGAAGTTCGCAGTGTTAGCGGGGGTTCGCCTGCGTGTTCTCAAGTACCGTGTGTCGCGGATGTGAGGCCTCAGCGGTCCAGAACTGGGAGGAAGTGGTCATTAGAACTCCCGCGCCGGACGTCTGGCACCCGCGTTTGTCTGGCTAGGACCTCTCTCTGGAAGATGAATATCCTTTCCCGCCCGTCCCCCCTCGGTGACGACACAGGAAGAGCGTGTTTAAGGGGTTTGGGAGGGAGGGGGGAAGGTCCACGGGTCGTTTCCCATAGAGTCCCGTCCCCTCACGCCCCTCTCCGCTCTCGATCACGCACACACATGTGTGTAATTATAGACGCGACTCGACGCACGAGCCGCATCATCTGCTGCTGAAGAGACCGACGGAGGGTATCAGTTTGGCGTGCCCTCGCTGGCTGGGATGACTGACGGCCGGGAAGTGACGTGGGCGTTCAAGTAGAAGAGGAGGGGTGTGGGGTGAACTCGCGCCCTCGGTCCGCACTGTTTTGCGCGCGAGTGTTCTAGTCGCCGGGCCCGGAGGGGTGTACAGGCCCTGGCAGGAGGGGGAGGGGCGGCGATGACGATGCACGCAGGGAAGAGAGTCGACTAGTCGCAAATCTGTCCCCGGACCGACGTGTTCGCTCGAATTGTTTTCGCGTTCGGGAATGTGGCGCGGGGGGTCCCTCGCGCCGCGATCGAGCGCGTGCGTGCGTGTGTGTGCGCGTGCGGGCGCTTCTCTCGCGCGTCGACGTTAATTAACCCCCTCGCGAGAGCGTGTGTGCCGGCCAAGGTGAACCTGCGACGGCGGACGTGATTGGCTTGTTTACGTGCGAGGTTGAAACTTCCGTCATCTGCAGCAAGAACCCTGTTACCGTTCGACGTTCTCTGGAATATGTAACACAGTCGGGCGTGTATTTTAATATTGTTTATTTGGACGGAACCTTGAGAAGTATTTGTTATTTGTTTTTCCACTATCCCGCGTACTAATTACGTCGGTTACTTTACTGGCTCGGTGAACCAAAGCACTTCGTTTTTCAGGCAAGTGAGTGTCACCTACTGCTGTTGTGAATTTGTGAAACGAGCGCATTTAACCTTTTTAATTTTAGGCTTAAGAGTGAATGGGACATTGATCAACACTATACACGCTATTTCATGTTAACCACAATTTGGAAGTCAATATAAAATAAAAAGAAACGGCAAAACTAGACTACCCATTTTGACAGCTTACCAAGGGAATATTTTGCCACATTAATGTCCTCTTTCGCCGTAGTCAAATGTTTACATTTACGGCGTCGTGAATAGTTAAATGAAACTGATCAATCTGGCTAAATACTGGTTTAAATAGCTAACAAAAACGGTTATCTAAGAGTTTCGGTTTTTCTTCTTCTTTTTTTGTTATCCGTAAACTAGCAACCTTCAATTTAAATTATTGATATTAATATATGTCCCACGCAGCCTTAAAAGCATTACTTTTATACACGCACTAGGAAAAACAGAACATTCATTACCTGTAAACCTTCATAACATAAAATTATTCATGTTATAACTTTTCATATAATGTACACTGAATCATTTCAGTGTTCTTCTTGTGGGTAACACTTGCTCTTTCATTAAAAATAAACACAGATCACAAAATATAATTTACTATTAAAAAGAGACTGTACACAGGACAAGGTCGTAGACGGGAGTATTAATAAACGTGTGTTATCCATTCCCTAGTATTTGCGACGGAGTTAAACATTAATTTGTGGAATGTTATCTTCGCTTATAGGTATTAAAATAAAAATTACCAGCAAAAATGTTATGAAATAATTAAAATGATGATATCAGCACTGAATTTATTTTTCGTGTTGACATTTTATTTATTTAATGGCAAGATCGCTGCTGTTTTCATGCTCTTCACACTCAATCTAAGCTCAGAAATTATTATAATCAAGTTTTACCGCACGGTTTTAATAATGTAAGCATTAAAATAAACAATGACTTTTTCAAATATGAGCTAGGCCACACAAATTTCTTGTCTTGTACGCTTTTCTTGCATTATTTATAAATAAAAACACAATGAATATATAGAGTATATCCTCGTTTGGAATGGCATATTTGCTGTTAACTTTTATTTACTTAAATATATATAAATACGTTCAAATGGCGCTAAATAGAAAAAAAACTTATTTAAGACTTGCGTTATAAGGAGAAGAGACGAACATTAAAACAAATACTTGCAGTATTGCATTTCGGAGCACGTGGTTGGTAGCTTTAGCACGACGCTACAGATCGTAATTCGAAGACGCAAGTTTTTATATACATACGTCAAAGTCCTTACACAGTAAGAACTCAGAACAGTGATTTCCGTTGCCATTAAATGAAACCCACTTTGTCGCCATACTAGTCATGGAAAAATCGGCTTAAGAAAGTTTTGGTGGCTGATATGTTAGGGTTAGTGAGTTAAGATAGGTCATTGTAGATATCGTCCCCTTGACATCCCAATAACTTCTTCCCCTCGCTACGTAACATCAATATAATTTTTTTTATTTTCGCCCAATGAACATTGAAATAATATGCGTTATTGCCCCCACCCCCTTCGTGCGGTGGTAAGATGTCCGGCGTGCTCGCTGTAAAACACGAGAGCCGCCATAAACCTCGCTCCATTCCCTCCCACAATGTGGCGCTGACGCAAGGGGCTGTCATTGGCGAGGTTACCACCACTTCTCCCCCTCCCTCCCGCCATCAATTCACCGCGCCAGGACACATGACAGCGACACAGGAAATTAACAGCGCTGCAGTCGCGCGGCCGAGTTTACAAACAATTTCCCGAGTCTAGGCTGGGGGTTGGTGAGGGGATCAGCGAGTGGTCCCATCCCCCCTCCCACTTTTTCCACTCTTCCACATCCCAAAACCCTCTTCCCTCTTTCATATATGAGACCGCGATGCGATGCTGGCGCTCGGTAGTACCCTCGTTCCCCCATTCGACCACGAAAATTCGCTGTCGACCACAAACCGCCAACCCCTCTTGCACGACTCATCGAGGTTTCGATTGGTAGACACTTCCAGAATTCCCGTTGGGATTTGAAGGTGGAGTGGGCGTCAAACACGCACGCGTGTGTGTGTTAGTACTGCTGTAGTGAACGTCACAGGATGGGAAGGTGTCATGGTTGCCGCCTACCCTGCAAAACCTGCAAAACAGGGATGCGTCAGGGAATGTTGAACACAGTAGTTTAATGCCAGGGAATTCTGTGATATGGCAGTTATATCTTCAATCGTGCACTGCTATCGGAATTGCATAATATTATTTTGATGATTGCGGACGAAATGATTTGGTGTTTTTCTTTGACATATATATATATATATATATATATATATATATATATATATATATATATATATATATATATATACACACACACACACAATGGATTAATTTTGCAAAATCAGATAAAGATTTTGGTGTACAAGTACAGTCTATTCACGGTCACATACAACATTTCTGAAGTCCTGCTAAATTTCTACTTCCAGAATAGTCCTCTGCCTTAAGCAAACAAAGCTTAGTGAAGTCTACAAAATTACACCAAAGGGCAACGCATTGTATTCGTGGGAACTCAGTTACATAACATTTTCCATAATAACTATTTCTTTCTAGGCTTTAGCCACGCACCTATTTTCTCACTGTTTTATTCTTATTTATTATACATGAAGTATTGTAATCTATAGATCATATATAAGTAATAGTCAAATTTAACCAAACATTTCATACTTGTTATGTTAACAGAAGCATTAAACGCTCATGATACTTGGCATATTTCGGAAACAACCAAACACGTCGTACATGGGGTGATTTTTTAAAGGTTTGATTCAAAAAGTGTATAGAAACCGGCAATAGACTATATACTATAATACAAAAGCCGTCTATCCTTGCAGGGAAACGTTTAACTAATAGTTAGGGAAAAATTTACTTTTGCCTTGAAATCAAGAAAATTTGAGGTATTTTCAAAATAAGTATAAATTTGAGAACCCTCGAGTTTACAGAAATTAAACGTCGTCTCGGTTCCTTTAATATGGGTGCACACTGTCTCTGATTGGCTGTGCGATGCTCCGGGAACGGCTCTTGTGATTGATTGGCTATTGCGTGCTGCGAAATGCTTGTCAATTGGCTGGGTTGCCGGCCTGCTAGTACGTTATCGTTCACTGATTGGTAGGTCCACTTTTTTCGAGAAAAAGTTCCACTACTAGTTATACTCCAAAACACGTTAGTTGATAACCAATATCGCGGTTGGGTGATTTTAAAACCAGCACGCGTCGTAAGTGTCTGCCCGCCAATCAGGGACGTTCAAAGTCATAGTAGCTTAATTTTGATTGGCCCAGTCGAGTAGGAAATGTCTTCTCACACAGCCACGCTGCCAATAGCAAAGAAAAATTTGCAAGCTTGCACATAAGCAGTTGAAATCTAGCTTGAGCATAAGTCTTTTCGCGGATATCAGGTGGCGCTGCTGATTGGAGAACGGGGTTCCAACCATATACTTAAGATGAGGTAGACCGATATCGCTGGCTACGCACAGCCAATCTCCGTGTTCCAAAACTTAACTGTTTTTCCGCGAACACGACTAGTAAAAACCGCGTGGATTGGATTTGAGGTTAGAACACTGATTAGTAAGGCCAGTGACTTTTCGCGTAAAAATCGGAGCACACAGTAGACTTCAATACGATATACACACACCTCAGCTGTTGTTATACCTCCATTGGCTGCTGGTGCCGTGTCCGTCTTTCACAAAGCCACTCAGGACTAAGTAACTCCGACACTGAATCTTCGTGATTCGTGCGCAAACGGTTAACACAGGCCAGAACATTTTTTAAGCCAATCAAAGAAGCTGGACGACCCTACAGGGCTTTGGATTGTATCTTGTTTCGAAATCTTTTCGCGAAGTATCACTGCCCCTACTGATTAGTTTACAAGTGCTTTGAGATGTGTGTATACTTAACAGTAACCAATCTGCAATGTAGTTTGATTAAATTAAAATTGATAGAAGTATTTAATTAATATAAAAATTCTTGTCATTTAAAAATTAAGATGCAAACAAACATGTTTTATCAATTTTGACCATGTGACTTTGATAGTTGTGTTGTGTTAGGGTAGGTCAATGTTTGGTACACGCGCAGAAGGAGGATAATCGGTGAATCTCATCTTCAGTCTGTGATTCCTACGTATTGTTGGCCAGTGACACCATTTTGCTGGCTCGTACGGTAAAAGTTCGCGGTGTAACCTCTGTCAGTTACAGATAAATCAGTAATTTTAAGCGTTGCAACAAACGAATTTTTTTGTTTAGGACTGTACCGATATCGGCACGACGTATCGTCATACATCGGCACCAATAAACATCTGTCCGTGCTTTATCTTACTGGCAGAAGCGGTTTATGAGGCTATGGAACATAGTTTCAATCGCGAAACTGATGTTTCCCATACGAAGAGAACCTTTATCATAGGAGGGTATGTTCTACTGCGTACAGTGCAGACCTTTGAAGTCACTTGATATGCAACTTTTCAGATAGAGGACACTGTGAATGAAAGTGATAAGTGGATGTTTCACCTCTGTATTCTCATCTACTCTACGGCGGAGCCTTGACCTTGACTCTGTGTCGCACTGTTACTTTCTGTTTATTACTGACTCGCCGTCACAATAAATAATTGGTCCAGTCACAAAACTGTACCAAAAAAATTAAGTTATGAAGTCTACCCTACCACCGAAATAATTCGCGAAATTCTCAGTATTCTAGAAATACAATCTACTCGCGGTTTCTTCACACTTTTTAAATCAAAAATTTGAAAAATCACCCCATGTACGACGTGTTTGGTTATTTCTTAAATATTGAATGTGCCACAAGCCTGTAATACTTATGTTAGCGTAAATGAACGTTGTTTTTGTTTAAGTTTGATTTTTTATCTATATTGTATTTATAAAATGTGGTATTTTATTTTTTATTAATATGAATAAAAACGGGGAGAAAACAGGTTTATTGGTAATGCCTAGTAAGAAATAGTTCTTATGCGAAATATAATTTCACTGAGTGCGCACAAATGCGGTGTGTTTCCCCTTTTGTGTAATTTTCTTGACTTGGTTAAGCTTTGTTTGCACGACGCGGAGGACTATCCTGGAAGTAGAACTTTAGAAGGCCTTCTGAGAAGTGTTAGGTAACCGTGAATGGACTATGGAGTTTCTTTGTAACGCCCTGGATGGCTTTGTAAGAATAGAATGACAAAACTGCCCAATCACTTTCAATCAAGTCAAATGGGGAAACTGTATCCTCATCGGCGCACAAACAAATAAACAAATGACGCTGACTATTGGGCCTATGTATATGGACCGCGAAGTATACTGCGTTGTTAAATGATAACCCGAATTTTACAGGTTGCTCTCGATGGATCGTCTTTGTGAAGGGAAAGCGAGGTAGAGTGTGAATGGGAGTTGCGCAGTAGCCATTATTTGTGTACCGACATTCGGCTGTTTTTATGCCTATGACACTGCCAAATACAATTTGTATAGTAATTTGAGGTAAGACACTGTTCATGTAATTATAGTCTGTTTATAATATAAAAACTAACCTTTGAAAAAACCTGTTCATTACTACATGTGCACTACATTACACACTGTAACGCAGACTCCTAGTTAAGTTGGCAGCGAATCAGTAAAGTATAACTTGACACTTGACGTTGTATTGTGAGTGTAGGGGCCTAGTGATTAAATCATGGACATTGAAGTTAATATTTCGTCATTTGTACATACAAGTTACAGTATGAACTTGCATTTTAGTAAACACTTTTATATTCCTAACAGTTCCACAGTTTTATCTGTATGGCGCATGGAGAAAATGATCAGGCCCATTATAGTGTTATTTTTACAAATAGCAGAAGGATACAAAATGAAAAGTAAAAGTATATCCTGAGCAGGGTTTTAAAAGTGCTCAATTAATTGTGAACAGTCTAGAGGTGCTTTCATATGTTTACACTCTGTCTATATCCTAGATTTAACGGAATTGGTTGTATTCAAGTTCGTCGAAGTACTTTATTCATATTAAAGGGCGGGTCTGCCTTAAAATGTTATCTAAACGGACACATTGATAACTGTTGACCACGTGGCTTTGACACACTGAGAGAACAGTCAGCAAAATATAATCTTGTATAGGTCAAAAAAATATTTTTAGTTGCCCCAACAAAATATTTTGTATGGTAAACAAAACTTGAAAAGCAACAAAATAAAATTTGTTCGTGTAAAAAAATACACGCTTGAATTAACAAAACCTATGTGTTGGGTGAAATGAAATAAGACTGTAAATAAAACATTTTTTTAAATCAACTGTATGTAGCCCTATTTGTTTGGCCACACTTCGTTCGAACATGCAGCTCGAAAATATTTTTGTATTTTTTTCTGACAATTAAGTTACTAAGAGTGTTTGTTAGTGCATTTATTGATTCTTGATTATTGTATAAACACCCTAATGAAACAAGTTCAACAGGCAATTAAAAAGTAAAGCTGTAAAATTTTAAATATTTATTTATGCACGTGGTCCAGTATTTGTAATTGTATGTACTTGGAAACATTCAAACGCCATCAGTTATAAGTTTTTCTGGGTTTGCTAGGGCGCAGCGCTATGGCGCAAACGATCCAAGGTCAAATCTCGGTCGTGTTTTCAATTTTGTACTAACAGAAACTTTTAAATGCACCTAGAGCCAAACAAATCTTTAGTTGAGCAAACTGGCAAACAAATAAGAACAATGATACAATTTGTTTCCAGCAACAATTTATTTTATTGACCCTATACAAACCATTATTTTGGGTGCGTCAAACAAACTTTGCAAGATTCAAAAATATCTTTTTCTTAGTTAACTTTCGTATGTGTGAATATTAAACTCTGTTAATCGTCTATGTTCTTCTCTTTCTACTCTATTTTAATACAAAAAAAACATTGGCCTCAACTTAAACTTTGTCAATTTGTCGTCACAGCTGCCCATTTATATGTTGAAACAGAATTATATATTATTTGTTTGTACGATTAAGATCAATGTTAACTCTCATTAGTATAATGCAATTTATTTCCAATTTTATAAGAATATTATTATTTCAATTACCAATATAAAGTTTAATATTGAAGTACACAAACGAAGAAATCAAAAAATTACCAACCGTGTCCTGTCCCCTAAAAATAATGAATTTCAATACGGCATATAGAAATAAATAATTTCTGTTAATAACCCTGTCGATCCTTAACAACTGAAGACACCAACTTGAACAAGGATTCAGAGAACGACTTATTAACAACAGTTTTAATTAAGAAATAAGTTTTTACCTGAGGCGTGAATTTTATTGTAAGCTCCGGTGTCAACGAATTGTAAGCATACCAGAAATAAACGAGATGGTCTCTAATCGCCACTTATTCACACACAGTTTGGTAGAAGTGCATTTGTTTAAATAAACTGTGCATCTCTTCTTAAACTAAACATTATCGAAAATCAACTTTACCTATTCTTTATGGTATGAAATACATGTTTCACTATTGGTTTGACAATTTCGTTTCACCTGACCGCAGTTTTATAAACATGAAATGCGGGACACTTCTCTTGACGTGCAGAACTCATATACATCAACGCTTATTTATTATAAACAATCCGCCATCACAGTTGCCAGTGCTTCCTTGCATTTGAAAGGAATGTTTTAGTTTAATTAATTCATTTCGAGGAAAACATAAAAAAGTAGCTCCATACATATTGTTCTGGATTCTGGAAAAACATAATCAGAAAGTTTCATTTTTCAGTTTATTATTCCGGGTGCGTTCAACATGAGCATATTTACATGACACACTTTTTAATAGCATTGATTACCCCCAAGTTGTTCAACTCTTTCTCACACAACTACGGCTTGTTCAATTCTCTAGCGGGTTTAGGTTACACTTTCATTGGGTATCAATGTTTATTAAATAAAAATTTTCACTTATAATATGAAAGCGAAATATTTGACAAGCATTTCAGAATATTCATCAGAGCTGATAGAACTGTTTTCTGTAGACTTTGAAATGAGAATTAGCGTACATGATACTTCTACACTAAAATTTCCCAGTAACCATATGTATAAAAAGATTAAACTAACGATTGTAATGATAAGAATACTTCAACTTTCATGTTATATAATTTTAACTTTTAAAAACAATAACTAGTTTTGGGCACAGTTGGCTTTTTCTTAAATTCCATTTCAATACTTTTTATTTATTTATTTTATTAGGAACACTGTTACAATCTTAACAAAAAAATCTTTCTCGCCTCATCTCCCATTGTTGTCGTTGGAATTTTAGAGTAAAATGATTATCCTCAATTAATTGCGCTTGTAACAGCAGAGTAGTGAATGATGTGTAAAATTCAGGAGGAACTTTGTGCATCCAGATAATTATGGGGAAGAGACAAACCAATATCTATACTGTAGAGTTGCTGTCAACGATCGATCGATTGATCAAGGGTACCAAGCCATTCTCAATCCACCGCTGACCACAAGAGAAATTTTTTTACGTGTGTTAACTCATCTTATATTTATTTTATTTATTTATATTTATTTTCCCGTTATTTTGCGAATATTTACATTTATATTTAATTGTAATTGGGATCTAAGGAGAGAGAAGATAAGACATTGAAATGTAATTAACATTATCTGATGTCAGTTCTTGGGCTTAATAAATTCTTTCAGTTACGCAAAACCATATCGGGCTGTTCGAAAAAAAAAAACAACTGTCAAAATGCGCATTGTCCGCTTTTAACTCTCCTTGTCAACTACTATACAGGGCCGATATAACTGTTTTATTCATCAATGGGTACAACGAGAGTAACATTAAATTATTTCCAGTGTAGCTACTGGTGTCGTCGGATGTTCTACAGTGCACTATGCAATATGATGTAGCAGGATGATTTACGGGTTACTTCGTTGCATGTGTTCAAAATGGGGTTTTACGGGAGCAAAATAGACGTTAATGTGTTGAGCGCATATTGCGTAGACACGACTTCAGAACAAACCTGCGTCGGTGATTTGAAAGTGTCCGTGCCGGCAATCCCAAAGTGATAGATGTAGAGGACGCAGGTTGGTGGTGAATAAGGACGCATTCGAGGCATGCGTGGTGTCGAACCCACGCATCACGGTCTGGAAACTTACCCGGCAGTTCAACGTCTCCACTGCTGAAGAATAGGAACAGAAGAAGTTTCAGTGTCCAATGACATTTAGGCCGTAGATACTCGACAATCATATGCGTACTCGACCCTCAGGTTTTTGTTCAAAGACTGCTGCCCATGTTCTACCTCAGGACAAGTTGCATGTTATTCCGTGTTTTTTTTTCTTGCCGATTTGTAATCGTCACATAGTACTCTTGGGCTTTTATTACAAACTATGATCCTACAGCAAACGTGACCTAAGTATGCACGTGCTCGCACTGAGATAAAGGTTTTGTCGAATCATGCAAAGTATGTGTGGCGCAACGATTTCCACGTGCGAAAATCCGGGAGCGACCCCGCCGGGATACGATCCCGTCGGGTACCGAAACAGGTTCACCTAGGTGTGAGGCCACCACGGACCTTCTGTTATATGCCGTTCTTATTGTTCAATCGACTGTTGTTTTTACGTGCTGTTTTCAAAATGATTGCACTTAACTAAGATCTTTACTGTTTCTTATTACACAACGTTCCGCGTAGAAATGACCCGGCTACAAAAGTGTCAGTACGGAGGAAAATACAATACGTGTAAATACATTTCAATCGGAGTATGTGATAGTAATGTGGCACGTCCGTAAATAATGCGTGTTGGCAAGATTAGTCGAACACATCTGACTGCACCTACATGTTTCGTATTTCTCTACGGGAAAAAAACTCCACTCCCGTGGAGTGGAAGTGGTTGGGATAGAAATTTGTTGTATTCTCATTGGGAGAAAAATAAAAATTGCCATTGTGGAGGCACGTTTTGGAAAAAAAACGAACACAGCACGACAATGCGTGGATAGTCTATTAGTTGTTTCTTCCCACTTTTTGAATCAAACCTTTGAAAAATCACCCCATTTGTGATTTGTTTGGTTGTTACCTTAATGTCGTGTACCATATGCGTTTCAAAAAAGGACATCGTTTTTGGATAAATTGAATTTATTACATATATAAATTATGATATATAATTAATAATTAAAATGAATAAAACAAGGAGAATGTACGTTTGTTGGTAATGAATACCTACTGAGAAATAGTTCTGACGCAAAATTGTATTACACTGAGTGCGCACGAGTGCGGGGCGCTGTCACTTTGGTGCAATTTTCCAAACTCGGCCTAGCTTTGTTTGCATGAGGCGGAGGAATATCCTGGAAGTGGAACTTTGGCAGGGCTTCAGGAAAGTGTGAAGTAACCGTGAATATCGTGCACAGGCACGTGCGTCTACGTAGATTGTCGAGTGAAACATTCCTCAGTATCTTGACTAATCACCAGTTAATCTTTTTGCTCTGTTGTATGTTCCCGACTTATAGATGCGGGCCTATTTTGTGTTACACAATATTAAAACTGTGTCAGAATCCTCTAACGCAACGTTTTACAAAACGTTGTCCAGTTAATAGAGTAACACAATATCGATAATATTTCGGATTTTTAAATGCCACAAAAGTGTGAAAATCACCGATTTTTTTTTTTTTTTTTCCACTTTCGTTCAAGGTATTGTCCTAACTAAATGCAGCAGTAGGGACTAATGGCGAAATTACGTTTTATAGTAGCTTGTTCACAGTGCACAATTGCCTGGTCTTTAACTGTGTTGCCGTGTGTTGAAATCCTTGATTTTTATTTTTAATGAAACTGTTAAAGGTACCCTCAGTATGTTAACCTACGGAAAGACACATCCCATACGAGGACGGAAGGGTAGTTTAAAGTTACCACGCATGCTGTAAATATTATTTTCAAGCCCTCCAATGTAGTTAAAAACTGCTTATTCAGACTGCAGTATCTTAAAACATACTAGTCAGACATGAGCAAAACTACGATAGTAGCCTGTACTGAACTTTGCTAGAGACTTTTCATTAATAAAATGCTAGGGTTGCCACTGAAAGTGCCATAGGTACACTCAGCACTACGAGAACACTGCACGCCAGTTAGGAGCCTTGCGCGTAGCGGCGATGGTGCTCTTGTAGCTCGTGCCAGTGTAACCCTTATAGCTCCCTAGCTTTTTAACTGTAAAAGGAAAAAAAAAACGATTCTGGCAGGTAGGCCTTTTAATCACGACATATTTGGTTATTTACATAATAGGAATATTCCTAAAAAAAAATTATATATATATATATATATATAATATTAACACGTAAATTTTCTACGTACGAAATGAAAATCATATTACAAAAACACATCATTTTTTGTGAGTTGTAATAGGATAAACCGGTTTATAATACATTAATAAGTGGTAAATAAATATCTTGATTTTGCAGTACTGCCAAACCAGTTGTATGTTTTGTTTGCCATGAATAGGCAAATGTACGTTTTAATGCAATAAGTAATGATACTTTAAAACCTCTGAATGCATATTCTCTGAGTGAACTTAGACTCGCGCAGAAGTTTGAGAACTCTCTCTCAGTGAAGAAAGCTTGAATGTTGAGCAAATGTAAACGCGTGCGTTCCGAAATGCGGCGCTGAAGATGTCCGTTATTCACGAAGGACACCTGCGGGCCGGAGGAAGACCGTCGAGTTATTTCTGTGCCATCATATCCAGGAAAGTCGGCAACGGGGTAAATATAGCGGCCGGAGGGAGCGCAGTTTTATATCGTGCGGTATCTCGGAGACGTGACCACGCACGCAGGCACTCGACATCACGCACAGCCGAGCCATCGACTGAAGTTGTCTTCCAACGAACCAGCACGCTCTCTCGCGTCCGCACTCCCTTCCACGACTCCTTGCTAACTTCTCGTGTGGAATGCATCCATACTGCCGCTCGCCTTCGCCAGTAGCTTCACCACACGCTCGGGATTAAAAAAAAGGCCGTTCACTCTGGAAAAGAATCCCCCTTTATTAAAAAGTTCAGTGGAATTTCGTTGTCGCTGCGAATTATTTCAACTTGAGAACCACAGATTAAACGTTTTTTTTTTTTCGTCCATAGTCTAATGTGTTAATAATCTTTAAAAAGCATTTTAATCAAGTCATTAGTATTCCAAGCAAACTGTTTTCAAAATGCTATTGTTAATTACAAATTATGTTCACATTATGAGTTAACATAAATTATGAAGGCTTAATTCTAGAAAATCATACCTGTGAGCTTACAGTTGTTTTTACATAGCAAAAGTTTAATACTCACACTGAAGTGCAAAAAACGAATTTAAATAAAAAATATAAAACAAATTGTAAACGCAGTTAATATTAATTATCAAAGAACATAAAACCTTTTTATATCTAATTAGTTATCTGAATTTTTACAAAATAGCTCTAACACTTTTTTCACACAAAAACTTAAAATATCAAAATAATCAGTACACAAATATTTCCATTCATCATGTCGAAATAAAAACCCGACATTTTTGATCATAAAGAAAAAAAACTGTCAGTTAAAAAAAAATTCAAAAATACATGTCCTCTTTTTCCAGGACGTCTGGTAATCCTACTGCGGAGTAAGTGATGATCGTTGTTCATCAGGTGCACCTATCGATAAGCACAAATTAATACATTTAATTTAATTCGGGATTTATTTTGCAGTTAGGTACGATGTGACAACAGATGATAGGACTTATGATAGTGTAAAACGCATATGACTTCGGCGAGAAGAAGATTGTGAAGTTACAGATTCACTGCTTATATTTGTAAATACTTACAATGGAAGGTTGGAATATCTCATGATCATTTGGCATTGTGTACACTATTTCAGATGGAAATGGGTGTCACTAGTAAAATAGTGTGTCTGTTCCGTAACACATAAGAGTAAGTCAGTTCGTTTGTAAGAGTAAGCTTGATTCTTGATCAAGTTTTATCACTTTTTTTTTAATTTAGTAAGTGCGAATTATGTTTTTATAACACAGAATTTAAGCGTGCTACAGTAAATTTATAGCAACGCATTACATTTTTTATGATTGTGAAATAAACGACTTTGTTTCCACAATAAATGTGCGCGATTTTGATAGTGGTGTTCTCAAGAATAAAAAAGAGCAGAAATCAAGATCTTTAATATACCTCCAAAACATGCGCCCTTCTTTATCACAAATGTATGCATTATTTCAGGCACCATAATTGTTTGAGGGACAGTCATCTCCTACTTCACCGCTATCGGAATGTGTACCATAAGTTAAGAGTCCACAACAGGGTTCTTTCAGACTGAAGATCGCGTATAATATTCCGCTATACAAGAGGTTTCTCAAAATTCATACAAAGATTACACAACTGAAATCTTCTCAAATGCAGCAATTGCGATGCGCTTGTGTTTGAAAGTGCCAGCCACAAACAGAATGGGCGGAAGTTCATTTTTAAAACTATTATTTGCGTCAGTCGCACACTGAATATGTGACAGGTCATTTTCATAACTGTAATTTGTAAAGAACAAAATTCGATCTAATAATAAACGTGGCAGACGAAAGTTGTTGGTTGTAATTTCTTAAAGGATTGTGTAGGATTGGAAAGGTCTTATTAACGTCCTCCAGTGTTATGTCTGAAGGCCGGTTACGCCTCGGGAGGTTGGCAGTAGTTTCTTCAAAAACGACTTTACTGCTAAGAAGTCACAACAGAGATATCGTGGGTCAATATTACATTGTCTTATTTGAGCAATATGTAACTCATTGATTTCGAAATCATTCTATTAATGGTTTAGAACTTCAGAATTAAAACAAGGGAAAAACTTTTTTTTCTGAATAAATGATGCATGCAATAAAGTTCTATAGTTTAAATTGTATTCTTATAGACTCAATAGTATTCAAAATACACTCACGACCATTAAAAAGACACACAAGAACTTACCATCGACAAGGGGCGAAAGTTGGTATACAGAAACATCACGAGGGATATTGCTACTGATTTAAGTTTTCTGCGGTTGGCTGCGTGAAATTGCCACCAAGGAGCGCTAACTACGCTACAGTCTGGTTAAAAAAAAATTTTTGCTTAGGCATCTAACGGCCGGGCACGATTTCTTATCATCCCCGCACCTGTGCCCTTTCTTGGTAATGCGGAGGATATGAGTTGTTAATTTGGATGGTCATTGATTCACTTATTTGTGTATTCCTTCCTGTTGCTCTATCGGGCTACTTATATTTACCCTTTTTCTATTATCTGAAGATAGTCAGGCTCTTATTGTACTTTATTTATTGCCATTTTATACTTAACAGTTACTTTAACCGCTAGATTGTGTGATTACTGTATACTAATGAGTATTTGCACAGAGGTTGAGAGTGCCAAGTTTGGTCTTTACAACCTACTGCCTTTTTTACACCCTACTGCTGTGATCAGTGTGAACACCGAATGATTGAAGCAAACGTCAGTGAGTAGCTTATATTACTTGGCGACGTATTCTTAGGCTCGTATAAAAATTACTGAGTTTGAGGTACGGCGAATCGTTGGACAACGAAAGGCGGAATGGTCATCCCGTAGAATTGCCCACCGCCTAGATTGTTGAGACCGAATTGCGTGACGGTGTTGGTAGCAGTGGGAAAATAAGGGAACATACTAGCGCCGGAAAGGCTCTACGCGACTAGGGATTACCGTTGCAAACAGAGAAAAGTTTAATCGTCCGTCAGGTGCGCGAACTTTATAAGTAGTGTCTCTTTCAACCGTCCAAAGACTTGCAGTAACGTCGCTAGCGACTCCCGTTAGCATCTGAAATAGTGGAGGGCGACTTGCAGAAGACGACTTGCATTCTTGACGTCACTTACGCCGTTTTCCATTGACATCCCGAAAATGGTGACTTATTTCATCATTTTGTCCTAATCGGGTGGCGATACAAGCCCTGAATCCGTCTAGACACGAATGACGACTGCACTCGAGTATGAAGCGACACTGGAGAGCTAAACACTCGAGACTTTCTTCTTGAGCGACAGAGCAACAGAACTGGTGGCGTAATGAGGTTCAGAGCAACTTCCTACGGTTTTCGATCTTCCTTGGTAGAGATCAGGGGAACACTGGCGGTACGGCCGTACTTCCATGCGATTCTGTGGCCTCATGTGCTTTTCTTCATGTCGTAACTGAAACGGTACAGTTACCAAAAGGATAATTAAAGCCCCCTTACAATACGTGTTTACCGGGACTGCCTTTGTGCCGTCGACACTCCTTCACCAGCCGATTCTCCACTCTCGAAACATTTAACCCTTCAGCCGATTATAAATATCCTTCACGTGCAACATGTCCTCGATCATGGTCGTGGGGACTGAATGGTTTAATTGGCCTGTACCGGAAGTTTCGTACTTCAAAATGACAGTGAAACACTCGTAAAAAGTTTTTTTTTTAATACACATTACGGACCGAAAGGAAAATAAAAAGTAGTCTTTTTCTGCATGAATCGTCTCTTAAATGTTCATTCTTAAGTAGACCACGCACAGAAATGTTCAACAGTTTTAAAACGAAAACAACACGACTAGTCTCTGCGCTCTGATTAGTGGTGCGGGCAGTCGGGGTACTTACTTAACAGTCCTGACTTTTTCGAAGGAAAGCCATACGCAGTCGTTGCCTTTAGAACATCTCAACACTTTCTTCCAGTTTGCAGAGTTTGTCGGACAAATCTAGCTGTTTTAAAATGCGTCCTATGCATCATAGACGGCATGAATGACAAAGAAAATCTTTAAATATCACGAAAGCCTACATTGTTTAAATGCTAAGATTACATTCTACACATTATAGTCAACCAAAATTTTTGACGACGTTTGCTTCCCACACACAAAGACGTACTCTAAAAGCCCGGAGAAATTTTGACGAGAGGAGGTAGAAAACTTTCACACAGTGGCGTTATTTCTGGTTACTACAAAGTATTTTAAGAACTTTCAGAAACTATTGTTGGGCATTCTGGGGTAATACTTTTTCTTACGCCCCCGCTAATTGTCTCCGAAAACGATAAACTTGGGAATATTTTTAAGAATGCCCGTTAACAATTTTCTTTGCCTGCCGGGACATTCGCAAATTGCTGATAAGTGCGAGTATTCCGTGAATATTCTTACTTTACTCAACGTCCCGGCAGCACGCGACACTTCCATTTTTCCTTATCTATACCGGCCGCGCACGCGACATAACTTTACTGCAACCTACTCTTAAATATACCGCCATTGTAATTTGTGGCGCTTTGTCACGTCACTTACAATTTTCACCTCTGGAACTCTTTCGAAGGAAGACATGAATTTTTGAAAACCATGTCTATTAAGAGGGGGATGACATATGCATATATGTATAAATAAGATAATATATATAATACACATATGAGAAATTTTGTAAGATGGACCGTTCATTGTTCGGATAATGTGTAACGGAACAAAGATATTTAAACTCGGCAACATCTGTCTGTCGCTACCATCAAATTATTACATTGAAATAATCGCCGTAGCTATCGGCTATTCACGGCAAGGTGAGCAATTTCGAAATCTCTCTCATTTGGAATTATAGTCAATAAATATATTTTATTTTAGCATCAGACTTTAACTTACGAGTGCAGTGGAATATACACACTGCGTTTATTACTAACATGTAATATTTCCTTAAAAAGGTGGTTAAAGGATGAAAAATGACTGAGAGTAATAAAAGTAACTAGGGCCTCAAAAGTACCCACCTTACCGTGAACAGTTTTTAACCTTATTTCTACTTAATCTCCATGACGCTGTGGAGTACTTGGGTACTTGGGATTTGTAAGATGGATTATTAACTAGCATGTCACAATAACTTTTCACATTATCCAAACACTCAATGATCCATATACCTATATGTGTGTATATATATATATATATATATATATATATATATATACACCCACACACACGCGCGTGTTTTATAAAATAGCCATATTTCGGATATTTTTAATTGAAGTATTTTTCGGCGTTGCTTATAATGGGAATGTAATCCTTTACAAAGACTGTTCAAAAGTGCAGCCTCGTGCTCCAATACAAGCCCTGCAACTACATGCCATTGCCTGTCGAGCACGTTTAAAGCCCTTAGATTTGCGGTGTCGGGTGTAAGCGGCTGCTAGCACCCAAGCGACGAACTCTTCAGCTGATTAAATTTTAGGCTAACACTGCAGCCAGGATCTTGAAGTGCCCGCACATTACCAGTCAAGAAGTGAGGTGAGGTCGGGGGAACGAGCAGGCCATGCAGTAGGTCCGCCGGGGTCAGTGGTCTCTTTTAATATATATTTAACTTTTTAGTTACATACAGTATATGTGTTTGTATATTTGTGGAATTTGGTGCGTGTGTGTGCGCGCGTGTATTCCTTTGTACACTTATATGAAATTAACGGGCACTAAAAAAAATTATTCAAGATAAATAAACTCTTATTATTTTCACTCGACTATTCTGTTTTTGTCTGATTTCACGGGATTGTAGTTTTTTATTTTACCGACTTAACTTTGTTTCTCTAAAATCTGGCTTTTATAGTAATCTCAGGTGAAACAATTTGTATGGCATAAAAACATTAGACGAATTCTTTGGTGTTGTTTGTTTATCTACATGCTTCTATATTAATTGTTACTTTTTGACATATATTTACTAATTTTAATAATATTCTCTTCATTTTCCCACAAATTTAGCGTGTTGGAGTGAAGATGCTCTTTCAAATTTCTTGGTTTTTTTTTTCCAATAACGTTCTCTCCGTAAATTTCGCATTAATCTCCGTGAATTCACGGAACGTGTCCACAAACTTGCATGTTTGTTTTTTTATCTGTTCTTTATAAAAAAGGGTACCTACCAAACATTTTACTATCGTCATGTGGGTGATTTAATGTGTATAAAATTACTATAAAATAATTAAAAATTTGTCCGGTGGCAAGATTTAAACTAGGGAAAGAATTTTATTAATACAACATATTATCCACTCACCTACCACACTTTTACTCACCGTAGTGTTGTAAATATGAAATTTATTTTGAGTCACGCATGTACCTCTTATTTTCTAGTAATGATAGAGAGTATGTGATTTTTCGGTAGTTATTAAGTTTAGAGGTTTTTGTGTAAAAAAAATTCACGGAAAATAGTATATTGCCACTCTACTAATGATGCAGAACACGAATATACAAGGGGCATTAACGCCAGACTAATTTCTTATTATGTGCCCACCTAACATAACAGAACCTAACCCCGTAATGGGTGAATCACTATTTTAAATTTTTTAACTAACCTAGGATTGCAGGGTTTTAAACTAACCTAGGAGTTTTGGGTTTTACACTAACCTAGGATTGTAGGGTTTTACACTCACCTAGCATTTTGGTTTTTTTAACTAAACTAGGATTGTAGGGTTTTCAAATAACCTAGGATTTTAGGGTTTTGCAGTAATGTAGTATTGTAGGGTTTTAAACTAACCTAGGAATTTAGGGTTTTACACTAACCTACGATTGTAGGGTTTCACAGTAACCTAAGATTTTTGGGTTTTATACTAAACTACGGACTTAGGATTTTAGGGATTTAAAGGAACCGTAAAACACACCAAAAGAATATCAATTTACTCACCTGATATAATTCCTCTGTCAACAGCCAATATAACGCAATGAAACACTCGTTTACAGTCAAATATAACGCACAGAAGCACTCGTTATTGCTTTCTCCGTTTTTAAATCCATCGGATTGGGATGGCACAACTAGACCCGGCAAAGACGCAATGGCGACTGATTTTATTTAAATTGACCTTTAAAATGCCCGTAATGACGTCTGTGGCTGCTACGTAGCGTGGGATCAGCAATGCGCGGCCATTAATAATGGTGGTAGATGTTAATAGACGTAAACAAACCGGGCAAACTGCTCGTACATTTCGCAATTTTTTAAAATATGTTTTACTTATTTTAACATTACGCCCTCTTGAACACGAACAAGGTAAGCTGTGCAGAACCCAATAATACAACTTTTGTTGGTCTAGGACGTTTCGTTCAGAAAAGTCTCTAAACTTAATTATTACCTTTTTTTCATGTTTACAAACAGGGGTAAGGAAATTATGCTTATATTCGTTATGTACTTCGCTGTGTATAACATAAATTAAAAAAAGTTTAAAAATTTTGTCCTGTAGTGGGATTTCAACACGAATCAAAAAATTTACATAAAATAACTCGAATCACTCACCTACCACACCTTTACACGAAGCATTCGTAAGTAGGATTTTACACGAAAGTGGCGAACGCGTCTGTCTTAGTTTTAAGTCGTGTTCGAGGGCTTGCTATATTTGCGGTTTATAAAACGAGGTTACGAAAACATTGTCTTATTTTCGTTATGTGCGTATTTTACTGTGTTTACAGAAGGTTATGTCCTGTAACGGAGTTTGAGCAAGAATCAACGAAGTGGCACTCCATGAGTGGTTTGCCACTCGCCTACTACTGTTTTACAAGAAGTGGTATTGTGAAGATGGGATTTTATACGCTTCGGGTATCACCTGCATTGTTCGTGTCTCAAAATCGAAGCCATAACAATACGGAGAGCTTCCGTATTTTATATTTACGGAACTCATTTCCGTTATTTGTCATTGTGGAGTACCTTTCCGTAAATTAACTCTACGTCTCTTAGAAGTTTTCGTAAATATACAGGTATTTCTAACAGTGTGGTTACAAGAAAGAGACATGTGGTAATTAAGTGGTGGTACCGTTGTGGTCAAAAATAATTGGTTTGAACAAACAATTCATAATTAAACGTGGAACCGAGCAGGTAAAAAGCTCAATCACTCTTTCAATCAGATAACTGGAACTAAAAGAAAATTTAATATTTAGTAGTCGGTGATTAACTAACAAGTTGAGTACACTGATAATCAGTACATGGGCTCTGTATTTTACTTAAATTCGTTATAAACGGCCATTATCACTGACTTTCATCTTCTTAAATATTCACATTGATTTAATATAAGTGATGTCGTTAATTCTAATTTCTGTAAATTTCGTGTGATTTACTGTTTTTTTCCCTGCTTCGTTTTAAGTTTACTATTTTATTTTTTCCTTCCAGACTGAAAAAGATTCACCGAAATGTACATTTATTTTGAACGTAGGTATTAAAACTATACTCAGAAATAGCTTTTTTTTTCATGTAGAGTGAACCTATGCAATTTTCAAAATTCTTGTTTGATTTAAAAAAAATTGCGATTCCTTTAATGTAAAATAATTTTCCCCGCCGAATGAAAAAAGGGAATGGATCTTAGTGTGGTATGTTGCTGTAAATATTGTTAATGGAAGTATTAACTTAATTAGAAACTGCTGAGAGTATAAGTAAACGCATATTTACAAATGTTTAAAATGGTCTTCATTTATAAAAAAACAAGAAATTTTCTATCTGATAAACGAATTGAATCGAAGTATTTTTTGTATAACTCGGAAATAGCAGGAATTCTAAATTGAGCACAAAAACACTAAACGTATAAATTTGTACACCCGTCCATGTAAAAAAAATTTTCAATCAACAATCCTTTCGCGTTTTACATTATATACGTATAATGTGTTCAGATTGAAGTGTGATTAACCTATATTCTTACAAGGAAAACAGCAAACCACAAAATGTTTCAATTTCCCATTCTATGTATTTTTTTAATGTCATGGATGTATATTCAAGTTCATGTGAATTCCATTGACAATGGTCCAAAAATATAAAATTAAGACAGATACTCTGACCAAAATTTAATTAAATGCAGTTTTCATCATAGTGACACAGACGTGTGAATTTGCGAACATGCCGTATAATCTGTCACAAACATAAATCTCTGTCATTTAATGATTAAATGTTTATAAATTCTCATACGTATGATCGATTTTTTTATTTTAAACAAACCAAAAATTTATATTTTGAAACAATATGAATTAATAAATTAATAATTTATTCACCTTGTCACGATTTGCGTTCCTATTCAATTATTGAAAGATCACGTATCTAGTTAATGAAGAAGCACAACTCCTAGAAATTTCATCGTTGCATGATAAGAAGCCACGAGTCTTTATCGCAAGATGTATGAACTACAGATCAAATTATTTCACAAACGTGGCATATAATTGAAACTGCCGTGCGTAACGAATTAATTTTCGCACGTTGGAATAGCTTTTTTAAGTTATATGAAAGCGATTGATTCATTTGTTTTGATTTGTTTATTGTTCATGCTTTCCATATGTTTGCTTACGATGAAAATGTTTACACTCCAATTAGTATGATTCAGAAATCAGCTTATCTGCAGTTTTTAGTATGTAATAACTAAACAAGTAAACTCCAATCGGGGAAAAAATTGTAAGTGGAAAGTTGGCAGCTCTGAAATCCAGCATATATAAGCGTTTGTGTGTAAATACAGGTAGTTTTTAATTAGTTCACTAAATTAAATTCTGTTTAATTTTGTTGTTTGCGGACTACCTATTTTTTCCTGGGGGTGGGGTGAGAGTGTGTTTTGTCATATTGAAAAAAATAATCTGAAATTGATTATATAAACATTAATTAACGGGATTCCAACATGGGTTCCAGAGGAACGTCAGTTACTCCGTAACGACTTCAGTCATGGGTATAACCCGTTAATTAAAATAACGGGATGAATCTTTTTATTTAACTATTATATTATGTATCTTGCATCCAACAATCCACAACCGAATAGCCATATATTTTTTTACCGTCGAATTTCTTGTACCATTTGAATGAAATTATGGAAAATATACCAATTTAATAAATATGCCATTTAAACTTAATTTTTTGACTCTAGTGTGTAAATCAGGAAAATAATTAGTTCACTTTCTTTATATTTGTAACTCTCACCAATCCTCCTTCCACCCCCTTCCCCCCTCCGCACTCAGGCCATCAGCACTTTAGAACAAGGTTTTATGTTTCATTATGAATTGCAGCTAATTTTTCATATGTTATTTCAATTAATTTGTTTGGAATTATCAGAAATTAGAGGCATTTCTTCAGCTCGGGACTTTCTTAGCAAGTCCAAAAAAAGCGGCTATCTACAGTAGACATGACAAGTGTAAGAGGAGTTTCCGTGAAAGATAAACAGACTTCAAGATTTACAGTGTAGCGGGAAAAAACGTATCTCCCATAATCGTTAGCCTTAGCAAATGATCTCCCAAAATTCGCTATTATTTCTTAAATATACAAGTTTTGTCAATTTGGGGACGATGATCGATTTATTGAAACCAGAATAAATCGTTTCTAACACGTCAATTGTAGGCTTATTGCCATATTAATACTTGGAAACTCTCCACAGACGTGTTAAATACGCGACAAGAGTTCTGACGTGAGTACGTTTGTAAAATCAGACTTACACACGGGGGTACAAGGAGGGAAACAGCGATGGCGATCCGCATCCACACCATAACATCACGAATACGAAGCGAGCGTGACCTTGAATTGCCGTCGCGCATGCGCGAAGGCGCAGGTGAGAGCCCGCGACGACTGGCGGCAATTTCGGGCGTCGGTGAAAATTTCCGTGCACCGTATAGAACCCACTGTTTCCCTTGCTAGTGGACAAACTTAGACGGGCTTATCTCCTTAAGGCTGAGTACTTGTCGGGAGAGAGTTAATCACTATGCTTTCAGAAGTGAGCATCAAATGCACAGCCACACAGTCACACACAGACTGGCCTTCTCTCAAAATAGCGCTTAGGCCTACTGCTGAACAACGAGGCATTTATATGACGAGAAAACCAGCGTAAATAAATTATTTTTATTGCTTTTTGAGATACGATCCTCTTTTACGTATTGAAGCCATCTGTGACCTTTTCTAAATTTACTGCAGCTAGACCTAATCCTTGCGCCTTAACTTGTAGGTTTGTTACAAGACTTTCGACATACAAACAATATCTGGAATGTTATAATCCTCCTCCCACTCCCAAAAAAAAAAAAAAAATTGACGTTACGTTCATAACACTACGACTGCTAGCTTCGGTTTGGACTTATCTGTCCAAGCGAGCATACCATCGATTTAAATCATTAGCAATAGTAACTTAGTTAGAGCGTCATCGTCAAAACTAATTAAGAAAGTACAGATCAAAATGGTACAGGTTTAAAGCTTGCAGGCTAAACTGTAAAATGATTCAAGATTTGTCTTAGCCTACTTCATCCTATCGAGACGATGAAATAATGAACGGTAACTGAAAAGACAAAGTAAGAATACAAAACCCAAAACTTTATCTGGAGTCAAATTTCTGAATCAGTATATTGGATTAACTTCCTTGGCACGAATAACTGTCATTTTAGGGACAGCGTGTTAAGTACAGGTTTTATATCTAAGATGTGATATCACAGCGAATATTGTGGAGTTGCAAAAAAAAAATATTCAACAATTTCTGAAAGCTCAGTGTTACTCCTTTCAGGAAATTTCAATTAATTTATAGCGCAACTGTGCAATTTTTCTTGAAGTGCATTAAATTACGATATTGTGGTTTAAGCAGAAATTTTTGCTCGCCAGTATATTATATTAGCCGTTACATATTCTGAAGTCATTTCAAGAATTAATAACGTAAAAATAAATTATTTTTAGGAGAAAATAATGTGAATGAAGATCTGTGTGTCATTTATTAGCAACTATTTCATCACATTTTTTTAAAATGGTTGACTGATGTTCCAAACACATTTACTTGAGGAAAAAAGGTGTTTAAAACGATTTATTTTTGACTGCAAAATAAATATTTCTAAACGATTTCGTAAAATCATTAAAAATGTACGCGTTCGTAATTTATGTTTTCTATATATTCCGTTTTAACGCAGCGTTAAATTAATTAATTGCCATGTAGAAAGATTGAATTGGTGTGTAACAAAATTCATTATCATTGTAGCAAACCGGCATATCAGGTGATTACGGTCGTGACATCAGTTTCCAACAGAGCTCCGGGTTGCTTGTAAGTCGTCTTAACGATATTTGCAGCACCACTAAGCTTCATTACGTACACATAGCTTACCTAAGGAAATCAAGTTGCATTGATTTATCGCTCTCTCGGTTGTTCGTTTGCTGCGCAGACAGCTTGAATTCCAGTTGACCCTTCGTTTGTCTCAATAAATAAAGTTCTCAACAAATTTCCACTTCAGTTATTCATGACAGAATACTAGCTTGTTTATCGAATCATTTGTGCGAGACAAAGTGTTGTTACAATGAGTGAAATGGTGCTTTGTAAAATGTGGCTATTGTTTTCGCTATTTCGTGACTCTACTTACAAGGGTACAGCTAACCTCACTTAAATTTCCATTTTTTTATATAACATCGTTATCAGCAATTAAAGAAACAAAAGGATAATGGATCAGTCGGAATCTACGTCACCCAACTTGCATAACGAGCAGCATACTTAGAGCATGCAGATATTTCTAACACTCACATTTTGAACTTGTTTAGCTGAATTTTCGCTGATTTTACAAAAGTTGCGTTGCATTAGCGTTGCATATCTTGTAACGCCAGTTCATTAATTGTGTTTCATTTCATAGTAAGAAGCGATGCTATTATTATAAACAGTTAATTTTCTAAGATATTACGCAAAAGTAAGTAAGTAAGATAGGATGCGGCCCATAAACGGATACACAGGTAAGGCGGCGAATGAGTGCTCCTCCCCCCCCCCCCCCCCCCCCCCC
>NQII01001676.1:156010-190626 GCA_002778355.1 Clitarchus hookeri
AAACAATCATCAACATTTCCGAAAACTTCGTAGCATGGCATTTTTTTTCTTTCAGTTTTTACAGTACTTTTGCTTTTCTAGAATTATTTAACGTAATTAATCATATTATGTTTTTTTTACCCGCGCCTCCTACCAGGGTAGAGTCACTTTTCGTACGTTTTCTTTGAAAGTTTCAATTTAAATGGGATTTTAGTTTAAATATCTCATCATGACTTTTTACTGTGATATCCATTTCGTCTCCAATAGAAATCACTCTTAGGAACTTAGAACCAAAACTGAGGACTGGAATTCAGAAAGTCCTTACAGGCACCCAAATACACCGGAGAACTAAAACAAACTGTTATAGGCATGCGTATGCAAATAACAGAGGTATGGAACCAATCAGAGTAACGCCATGCGGTCGGCAGTGCCTATATAAGACAACAAGCGTCTGGCAAAGTTGCTAGATCGGTTACTGCTGCTACAATGGCAGGTTATCAATATTTAAGTGAGTTTGAACGAGGTGTTATAGTCAGCGCACGAGAGATGGGACATTGCATCTCCGAGGTAGCGATAAAATTTGCATTTTCACGTACGACTATTTCACCGGTGTACCGTGAATATCGGGAATCCAGTAAAACATCAAATCTTCGACATTGCTGTGGCCGGAAAAAGATCGTGAACGAACGGGACAACCCACAACTGACGAGAATCATGAAAAGTGACAAACGTGCAACCCTTTCTCAAATTGGCGCAAATATCATTGCCTCCTGCATACCTTCAGACATTAGTCGAGTCCATGCCACATCGTCTTGCGGCACTTCTGCGTGCTCGGGGGACCCTACTCGATATTAGGCAGGTGTACCAGTTTTTTTGGCTCTTCATTGTCGGAAAGCGTATTACAAATTTTTTTGTGACCAGTTAATTTGTTCCATAAATGTAATTACCAGGTCTGAATACGCAATACGCCAGATGGGAGAAAATTCTCTCGTCGTTTATAAACTTGTTCTCAAGATATTCGGAATGATAAGTTTATTGGAACTCATGTAATAGAACTGTAAATAACTAACGTATAGGCCTATAAGGATATATGGGCGCCGCGTTTGTGAATTTTTATGTAGTCTTAGTTCTAAGGTACTTCGCCGAAATAAAAAAAAAACTTGAGCAGTGAGATGCCCACAGACACGCACGGTCACACACGAGGTGTTTTCGTGTACTAATTTCCCTTAAATATATATAATTTTAAAAACATGTGTATTCTTCCCGCTTAAGTTATTTTTAACACAGGTGAGCTGAGATAACGCTATGCTTTAAAATAACTGTATAACGTAGTTTACTGCATGCAACGCTTGCAAGAATTCTTCAGTCCTGAGAGTAAAAAAGGTGCCGCTGTGTCGTAGTGGTTAGACTACTCGCCCCCACCTAGGTGAGCTGGGTTCGATTCCCGGCGGGGAATGCGCACCGATTTTCGCATGTTGGAACCGTACCGGAAGATACCACTGGTCTGCAGGTTTTCTCGGGATCTTCCGTTTACCCCGCTCTTGTATTCCTATTCCGGCGCTGCTCTATTCTCTCCTCGCTTCACCTTCCTCGGCTTTAAAGACCTAGATGTTAATAGCCGCCTAAATCTCTCCACTCCACTTAGCGTAAAATACAAACTGAGAAACCTCGAAAAAAAAATTTTAAAGCACGGTGTTTATTTTACTTTTGGTTTCCGTATTCTCTGTAGCACAAGTAATTCACATCGTTACTAACTAAGCGATTACTGCTAAGAGCCTACTAGACTTTAAAAAAAAAAAGCGTTGCCCTGTCTTATTTGTACGTTCCGGCAGTCTCAATTTTCTTTGGGCTATAAGTGAGAGGGATTAGCAAACTTGTCCGCGCGACCTAATCTGCAACAGAAACGTATTCGGAATTTGCAATTGCCGACCAAGGATAACCACTGCTTATAATATGCAGGTGAAAAATGTTACGGTGAACGCCCCACGNTTCTAAAAGGTCAAATTCTTGGTCGATCACGGCATGAAACTTTTCGTGACACGGTTTTCAGGAATTTTCCGACCGCAAAGTCTTGTCCCTCTTTTTTTTTTTTTATGGCTTTCTCGTACGTTTTCGCAGCGAAGAGAGTACGCACGTAACGAACGTGGAGTATCGACGGAGGCGTCGGACCGTGGTCGGACGGCGAAATCTCGGCCAGGAATCTGGCCGTAGCGAGCCGTTGGCGGAGGATGTATTGGTTTGGTGAAGGAGGGGGAGGGGAGGCATGTGGAGGGGGAGCTCCTAATCAATTACCGGCACGCGAGATCGTGTCGCGTGACGCTGGTCCTCTTCGACCGCCATTACCGAAATGATTTATCGATTCCGGTCGACCTTCCGGACCCTACGCCCTACCAGCAACAATTCGCCGCTGCAATCCCCACACGGTGATCGCGTGCTACTCCCCCCCCCCTCCCGGGTCACGTCAACCCTTCTCCAAGGTCTTAGCAGTCCCGGATTCCGAACTATATTTCGGTGGTGTGAAAACGCAAAGGAGAAAGCAAAGTAGCACAAGGACATTGTAATTCACCCGATGAAGCACACTGGACCGCGGTTGTGAAGAGGTTAGACTATTTTCCTCCCACCAAGGTGAACCGGGTTTCTCCCCCGGATTTTCTTATGTGGGAATTGTGCCGGACGATGCCACTGGTCGGTGGATTTTCTCGGGTATATCCGGGTTTCCCCCACCCTTACATTCCGGCACCGCTCCATATTCTTCTCGCACAACCCTCCTTGGCTCTCAAGACCTCGATTTTAAGAGCCGCCCAAATCTCTTCACTTATTCCAATTTTTAAATCAAGCTATTGAAAAATCACCCAATGTATAACGTGTTTAATTGTTTCCTAAATATGCTGTGTGTCACAAGCCTTTTATACTTATTTAACATAAAAATATCTTATTTCTAGTGAAATCTAATATTTCCGTATAATTTATCTATAAAATTGTAATATTTAATTTACAACCAATATGTCTGAAACAGAGAGAAAATAATTTGTTGGTAAAGCATAGTAAGAAATAATTCGCATGTAAAATATTATTAAACTTAGAGCGCACGATATCATTGCGTCGTCGCTCTGGTGTTATTTTCTAGGCTTGTTTTAGCTTTGTCTGCATGCGACGGAGGAATAGCCTGAAAGTAGAACTCGAGCAGGGCTTCAGAAAAATTGCAATTAACCGTGAAAGCTTGGGTCACGTCGCAATGCTATAAAAGGAGAAAGACAATAGTTTCGATGGAAGGTGAATGTGACCTTCAGTATTATACAAGAGTTGCGATGGAGGGCGAATGTAACCTAGAGTAGTATACAAGTGTTACGATGGAGGGTGAATGTGACCTACATATTGGTCATCGGTTACCAACAGTGAACGGTACGTAATCGGGAATTGAGTTCATTTGAGCTCGGGAAGTTTTATTCGAGGCTTATAAGAAAGTTTCCCTGCCATTTTGGATTTACATAGCTATTTATTAGTAACTTTATCACCAGAGTCAATATTTAAAAACCAGATTTGTCAAGATACAGGGTATATCTAACAGTTATTTCGAGATCCAACTTATTTTTATTAAGTGAATCGTTTCTCATCTTAAAAATCAGTCAGTGTCCCTCATTATACAATAATTTCTGTCTCACATGGAAAAATATTAATATTTATGTAAAATAATATAATCTTAAAAATAATTATGTTAGGTATTCTTATCTTACTTCATGCTGCGATTTTAAATTTCCGATCACGAAGTTCGATTACGAAGTTCGATTACGAAGTTCGATTACGAAGTTCGATTACGAAGTTCGATTACGAAGATTTGTAAAAATAACTGCAGCGACGTCTTGAGTTCCAAAGATGAAACGAGGTGCAGATGTAGAAGCGGCGGACTGCAGGGGCGGGGAAAGCGAGAGTGTCCTGAGAAAACCCCGTTGGTCAGAAGAAACGTCTGCAACGTTTTCCCCATATTGAAACTCAAAGTTATCCCGCTGGGAATCGATCCCGTTCCGCCTTGTTGCGATGTGGGTGATCTGACTACCAACTGCACAGCTACCCCATAGTCAGGTATTGATATCCGGAGTGGAGAGATTTCTGCGGCTCTTAACATCGAGGTCTCGAGGGCGATGAGGGTGAAGTGAGGTGAGTGTGAAACAGCGCCGGAACGCATGGGTGGGGGAAACGGGAGATCCCCAAGAAAACCCGCCGCTCAAGAAAACCCGCCGACCAGCGGCATCGTCCGGCACGATTCCTACATGCGAAAAACCGGGAACGACACCGCCGGGAATCGAACCCGGTTAGCCTATGTGGGAGGCGAGTAGCGTAACCCCTACACCACCGCGGCCCCTTCTCCGAAGAATTAAACAGAAGCTCATCAATAATATCATAAAATCCTTCTGTTTAAGCAATAAGTTTAAATTTTTTTCTGCAAAATTTACACAATGTCTTCAAATGGACAGATCGTTTCAAATTTTTTTCTACTGCAATAAAGTACGACAGACGCCTGCCGCAAAGGTTGTCGTAACATCACACGATTTATTTAAATAGTTATGGCACAAGTGAAAACTAATCACAGAACAATACAAGAGTTACTAAGATGAAATCGCGAAATATATACTGCTCGTGCTTCAAAAACCTACAAACATTCCCTTGAACCAAATAGAGCATTTGGTTCAACTTCTCTGTTAGCAGGTCGTAAGCATTACAAATACCCTTGGTGGAGTGAAATGGATATTTCGTTTGGAGTGAATACGAACGTGATTGACTGGAACTATCTGATACATGTAATACGTTTTTATAGAAAATGTGGCGGCTTGGTCCGATACCGCCATTATATGATTATGTGTAGGGTTTTTGAGCAGTTTGATTGTCTTCGTTCGAATCCACAGCTCGAGAGTGTGTTTATAATTAATGTTGCAATTGGGTTTGTAACGCTGTTTATTAGTGTATTTATTATTACTCAATAACGACACAAAGAGCCCAAGTGAAGCAATACCAACAGAAAACAAATAAAGTGAAGTCATGAAACCTTAAACTTTCTTACGTATTTATCGTGCATTGAACACTCTATTGAACGGAAGTAACACACCAACAGTTATCGTGGTGGAGATCTCTAAGGCATGTCGCTCAGGCACATGTATTCTGGGCTTCTCCTCCTTTCGTACTTTATTTTAATGACCGAAACTATAATAAACTATAATACTCGTACAACCATGCAGTTCTTTAGTAGCGCCAACCAAACCTTCCATGTTTGGTGCAACCAAACAGAAACAGAAAAAAATTGTTTCGGCAGCATAATACTAAACTTCCCCTATACAAACAATCAGTTTGGTTCCAACAAAAACACGTTCTTTATTCAATAATGAATTTTTTAAATAGTTTAATATTTAATTTCGGTACTTGCTTTAAGCAAAGCGCATGGCCTGACCTTGCAAACAGATTATTTCCGTTCCGCTCCAGTAACTGTCAGAAGAATTATGAGAACTTACCAACACCACACTGCATTGTTTATCACACCAGGGACTATGCAATGAGTGACAAACGAATAACAGGCGATAACTAGGGTCGTCGTCAGTGTGCATGTATTTTATTTCTCTAGAAATAGTAGTCTCATAGGCACATTTGACAGTTCAAGCACACACATTTTTCTGGACCTTAAATAACTACAACAAATATTTAAAAAAAAATTTAAGAAAGTCGAGATAATTTTTAAAAAATAAAATCGAAATTTTAATTTAAATTTAGATTAAAATATAATTTAAAATTATGATTTTGTTTTATTTTCTACACGTTATTTCCTTTTTTCATTTCTTCAGAACCGATGTTATTAAACGTGACAGATTCGTTCATTGAAAATAACAACTATTATTTCTAGTAGAAAACAAATATTTGGTTTATATACTTCAAAATAATTTTGTTGCTACCAAGAAATCTTTTACAGTATCAATTTTACAGAGAAAAAATTTTTAAGATACCAAAAATTAGTTTTCAGTATAAAAAAGTAATAATTTAATTTCACCTTGAATCTTAAAACACCAGGTCTGAAAATAATTATATACGTAACTCCCACGGCGAATACGATAATAAATTCTTAACCTTTATGTTTTTACTGAAGCTTAAACATTACGAAACAACGTCACTCATATTTTCTGCTCTAATAAGATTTTTTTTCATGTTACTACACATATATGTATATATTTATATATCTCTCTCCTTCTCTATCATTTTTTATTACTTACTCCAGCGCTTATTCTAACACGTGTCGTAATATTACGTATTTCTCTATTTATTTGTTAATCAATTAAAAAATACCAAGAAAGCCAAAGGCAGATGTAATAAATTATGATTAGTAATTTATAAAGTCTTTGTTATGAACTAACCATTATTTAAACGTTTTCGAGCAAAATTATTCTGCGGAAGATACGTAGCGCAGTTATGCCTTCAGTTATACAGATTTAAATAACACGCACGCATGCTTATGTAAATAAATTAGCAGTAGAAATAAGCGCCGCTTGAGCAGAGTGGCGGCTAGGCAAGCATGTGCTGTGTGTGCAGACTAACAGATCTTCAAATTACAGAAGCTCGGATCTCGCGTGTGGCATCAGTAGCGCAGTGATTGAGGATACACATCATTAGCGGGGCAATGGTATTCGGCGTTACGTGCCTGACCCGGTTAGCAAGATGGCGTCCGCCTGAGTAGAGATCTGGGTGCCTGATGCGGCACATGCAGTTCAAATACATCGAGGCCTTCCAACGTCACGCTGAAGGTACGCACCCATCATATCCACGAACAAGATATGCTTACGTCACTTCGTATCCACATGAAACTAGTAAAAATTAACAAAGTTAAATCGTATTCTCTTTGTCTTTGTTTATTATCGGTCCAAATTAATTGATCAAAGCTGTTCGCGAAGAGAATATGATAAAAATAAATGTTAAACAAACTGTATCGAATATAGGAGGTCTAATATTGACCTTAACTGTTGTCTTATTTTTAAATAAGCCCTGCATCGGAAAAAATTGTGGGGGAAATTTACATTTGTACAAAAATTTGAAAACCAGTGGATTATTTTAATTTTTAAGTAAATATTTTATTGATTTCTCATTTAAATTTTTTATTCCTTTTAGGGAATTATTTATAAATCAAGTAGAAGAAGAATATTTTTTTTAATTTTAGAGTGATGTTACTGCATCAAAAGTAAAGACAAATTTTGTTGTTTATTATTTTGAATGCACATGTTACATATTTTTTTTAAAACCTATGTAACATGCGCATACTTAAAATCAAATTTAAATTATTTTTTTAAAGTTACGAAATATTATGAAAACGGGCCGAGAAATTGCGTATATCTATCGCGAGAAATTTTTGAAGAACAGTGGAACAAACCATGCGTGAAGTATATAGACTATAGGAAGGATAAATTGGTTTTCTTAAAATACAGATTTAGGTCCGTATAAACTTAAACTGTTTAGCTAAAACTGTGCGCTTCTTGCCATCAAAGTGTTGTATCCAGTCTCCTGCCTTGGAAAATTTTTTTATTGTATAAATATTCCTGAAAATATTTCAGCCCGGAGATAAACAAAATTAGACACGCCCACCGCATTTACTGTACAATCCCAACTTCATTTTGGGACATCTATTTACTGTACTAGGAATTGGTAAATTTGCTACCTATTTATGATTATTTTGTACTTTCTACACTTTATCTTAAGCTCTGTTTTTTTCATTCGTGCAATTAACGATGCATATTGAAAGTTTTTCATCATCGTAAAAATGCAAAGAATATCTCTTAGATATCTAATAAACGCCATCTTTGGTTTTTCACAATTTTTTTCCGTTTTATGTAAAACGTTTTTTTGATAAATGGAATTAGAAGTAATCAGTATCTGCAGAAGGACCATTCACAGGACCTTGATGAGTAATTTGCAGTACAAATGGAATACATTTCTTCTCCGAAATCAGGTTCACTCGAAAGGGGAAATTTCCTTTTGTCCTGAGTTACCTATGATATTTTTCTAGACTGCTGAGATATACCACATTCTCTTGGAAATAGCACAAGGTGGGTTCGCGTTTAATTGACAGTTGTGTGTGTGCCATAAGAACCTCGTAAAACTATTTGTTAGCCAGTTATTTGAAGGTAGACTTTTTGTAAATTTTGACTTGACAATTTGAATTAAATGAATGCTTCAACAGAAAATACTTGATTGCCATGCAATTTTATGAAGCTCCACCAAAAATCGAAGACTCTTTCAATATAACATCGATGTAAACAGTTTGTGCCTGTGTTATTTACGAAAATCTGAAAATCTCTATAGAAAGTAATAGAAAACATTTGCACACAAGTGGCAGTCATTCAGTATTCGTGTAACTCTGATATCACTGCAAGTGCTATCATTCTTTTTTAGCCTTAGTACTTATAACATATTTCTGCCAATGAACAACTTTTATATTTGATTAAATATCCAGTTGTTTCCTTTTCAAAATCTCTCGCGGGGTTTGAAAATGATCATTGACAATGAATGTGTGAAATGTTAAAGAATGAACAAGACTCAAGCCTTGTTCTTTTCGCAGTGCAAAGTTCGGATGTTGTTTGACGAAGAACCACGCAGCTATTTCCTACCTATTAAAAATTAAATCTTTTTAAAGGGACGTACACAGTTTTTCAGAGCCAACCCCAAGACCAACTTGGCTTCACTGGAATGAAAGAGGCTCATTCTATTTTACTATAAAAGTTAAACATATTTTTTAATGCGTTAACCGTTCACTTCCATTAGGGACCTGTAGGTAAACTGAACCATTGTCAAAAATAAAATCTTTCATAAACCTTAATGATAGAAAACATAAATATAATTTACATAGAAATGTATTATTTTAAATATTTATTTTGAAATTCAGAACAGTACAAATTTACCAAAATAAAATAATTTTCTTCCAGAATTTCGCTGTCAAATTTTATGTCTTTATTGTAACACAAAAAAAAAATATGGATATAAAAATCTATTTTATATGTCACGGGTAGTAATTTATAAACAGCGTTTTTCTTACAGACCTCATAAAATGTGTCTAAGTAACTAATTATTTGCTTAAAAGTTTTTATTTGAACCACAAATTACTTGCAAAATTCTGAACATACTGAACAATGATCGTAAATTTGTCTCGGAGTATGTAGTTATTGAGGACCTGGATAACGGTTAGTAGAGGACACAACTGCACTATCCCGTTTGTGCTGTAAACTTTGTATAAATGCCTTTGAAAAGTTGATATGTTTTCAGAACGTTTCGCTCTCTCATTTGCACAACCACATTAATCCATTCCTCCTGGAATGTGTTCACAACAAGAATGACGTGACATCAGATAAACATTTCATTAGCGTGTGTACATAGCTTTCAGCTGATGGCCCTTCTACTGGAGTATACTGTGCATACTAAAGTAATCGCTAGATTGTTCAAGCATGAGTTTATTTGGTCCTATTTTTTACAGCTGGGACCTATCTGTCTTTTTTAACATAGGCAATAATCAGTACATTATTTTCGCAGTATCTTTACACCTTTTTAAAACAAGCATTTGAATAATTACCCTATGTATGAAATACTTAGTTTTCTCCTAAATATGTGACGTATCACATGCGGTTTATACTTCTGTTGACATAAATGTATTTTGTTTTTCGTTTAAAAGGACGTTCACTTATATTCTACCCGTTAATTGTAATATTTCATTTATAATCAATATGAATAAAACAGGGCGAAAAAAGGTGGGTTGGTAATTCCTTGTAAAGAATAGTTCCTATGGAAAATACTATTGAATTAATAGCTCACAATCTCCGTGCGTTGTCCCTTTGGTATAACATTCTGCACTTAGTCAAGCTTCCTCTGCATGAGGCGAAGGAATGGCGTGAAAGCAGAACATAGTAACCAAGAACGAGCTATATAGGGTATTTACAGAAGTGTGTCTAAGCCTCTTTATACCAATTTAGGCTACCTTAGTACTCATCTCTCACCACAAAATAAAATGTGAGGAACACAATTAATCGTCCATTTCATTCTATGCATCATCTAATAATATTCTAAACACAATAAATAATATTTTCTACTTGCATTAGACCTCCGTGGTGATGTAAGCAATGTGTCGGCCTTCCACCAGGTTAGAGCAGAGAGAGGACCGTAGAGGAAATATGCAGAATGTTCTCAATCATGTGAGTAGTAATCGAGGAGTGGATACTACACCCCACAACAACACAAAGTCTCCCTCTTAACATACGTCTTTAAGTCAATAGTTTCCTAGTTACAAACCTCCCAACATTGTACAACTCGTATGGTTAATAGCCGATCTTTTACGAGGTGTGCCTGTTAATGTGATAAGCTGGAACTGTGTGAGTGTTTCTACCTGTCGCGTTCCACTGTTGACAGCCGACTCACGTCGAATGCCGTGGGCTTAGTTCAGTGTTGCTCTGCACAAGATACAGTACGGGTGGAGGCTTACAGCAATCAGAACTAGTGCACATTTTGAGCGCTTCTTGTAGAGTGACGTATCACTGCTGGCACACGAACATGGCTGCAGCTACTCGAACTGGAGTGTGTCAGGAAGACTGTTACGAATACATCCAGTACACCATCGGATGGTATGTGACTGAGAAAATATCGAACGTAGGACATACGTTCACGGGGACATTCTAGGGGTGTACTGTCCCCACCCCAATTACTTCCCTTACATTTGGGGACAACCTGTATAGTTAGCATGCAAGTCGCGCAGTAACCAGCTTCAGGCCTCCAACACTAAACGGCTCTTCTCTCGCTTAAACTGTTAAAGCCTTGTTGCTTGAACTTCTTGCACACTACTTGATATATAAATGCGTGTGAAGTGTGAGTAAACTGGCTTGAACAAATTTTTATTAGAATTGAGGTGTTAGTCCATTCATGGTTAGACCCTAATTCAAACTTTTCTGAAACTCTTCTAAAGTTCTACTTTTACGATATTCCTCCGCTATTAACTTAGTCTAGACAATTACACCGAAGGGACAACGCATAGAATTCGCACTCTCTCTCTGTTTAATAATATTTTGCATGAGAAATGTTTCATACTAGGCATTACCGACACACGTATTTTCTCTCTGTTTTAATCGTGTTAGTTATGAATTAAATGTTATAATTAAGGGATAAGATATGAGTAAAAGTCGAATTCAACCAAACTAAGATACTCTTATGTTAACAAAAGTATAAAAATGTTGTAACACATGTCATATTTGTGGAACTAAACACGTCGTGCATTGACTGGTTTTATAACGGTTTGATCCGAAAAGTGTCAAGGTAGTGTGATCAGACTATGTTCAAGTTACGGTAAATAAGATTTCTTTGTGAAGCATAAAATTGTTGGAAAACTATCAGTGGAATCCATGCCACTGTGTTTACCTTTCGACTTTACACTACTGTGGGTAGTTCGCGAGATAATGTCGGGGGCTCGCGAAAAGAAAGAACAATCTGCGTAAGTTACCTTCCGTCTGTGGTACGGACTTTGCACATTAACGTTGTAGACGTTGCTGAGATCCGGTGGGATTTGTCGAGTTGTCCTCTGCCACTCCTATGCCTCCCCTCCGCTCAAACCACTTCTTCCCATTGCTCTTCCATTGTAGGCGTCGCCTTATTTCTGTTTTATGCGCGGTGGCTTCTACAATTCAATTAATTATTCCAAGGACCTTCACATCGGTACGAGCCACATTAGCATGTTGTACTGTTGACATTCCTCGCAGTGTAAGGCTTGTACGTATGTATGTACAAATGCGTTGCGAACTCATATTTCTCGTTGTTAGTATTCAAATTCTATGTACAGGCTTTTCACGGTAAAGTGAGCACTTCTAAGGCCCTTGTTACTTTTTCCTTTGAGCCATTTTTTACTATTTAACCTCCTTTTTAAATAAATATTTCCATTTAAGCAATAATTGCAGTGTGTTTATTCCTCCGCAATCGTAAGTTAACGAGAGGGCTTTCAAAAGTGCTCACTATACCATGAATAGCATATACCAAAATTCGATGGATTATTGTACTTGAAAAATACCCATGGAAATTAAAAGTATAATTGGCGCCCGGCAGGTTTACTTTATCTTAATGTTAATAATTCTGCACTCATTTAATTTGCACTTATGCTGTTCTTGCGAAACTAGTTATAGAAGAGTTTGAAGTTAGTGCGACCAATTGAACTCTGTGCAATTTAAACAATGCTTGGTATGAATGTACAACTGGAAAATGTTTTTTTTTTCTGAACAACTCTCCCCTCTTCAGAATGGCGCCGCACGTGGTATTTACATTGTAAACAAGTAGCATGGGAATGCTCTCTCAAAGCTGAAAAATAAAGTGAGTTAGTTCTTGTGGTAGTTCGTACGATGTGTCCTGGCAGACTGAAAAGCGAATGAATTTTTCCCAAGTTGCACTGCAACGCTAGGGTTGCCACCTTTTTTTCAAGCAAATAGAGTACATTTCCTTTCTAAGGTAAAAAAAAGTACAACATCTTAAAATAGAGTATTATTTATTTAACCTACTATTTTTTTTCCATATATATTTTTTGTTGCTTCTGGCAACATCTAACAAATATTTATTTTCAAAGAACGTTTTCACGGCGTCTTTACAATCTATGATCATATTTAAATATATAAATAATTCATTTTTCCCACAGGCTTTTGTACTTTTGCCTTCGTTTTGTTTGCTTTGTATGATCCGATTCCAGTAATCGTTTTTTAGGTGTACTTAGAGATATACAGTTATCTGCATCCATAACTGAAGAATTATCACACACAATTTATACGTACAACACTACACACCAAGCAAAAACGGAAAACAATAATTTGAACTTCGAAATTTTCCAAAACCAACAGCAACACAAGTTACACACACAAGTGGACAAGTTGACATGATAATGTTATTTGACATTGACATTTTAGGTTACGTTCAAAAGCGACAGTGCTGCTTTGCATTTAATTTTATCGACGCGATGCGTTCTGTTCCACGCAATATTCGCTTTACCTTTTTATTTTTTTTCGTAAACAATTAAATAAAACCTTCAAACGTCGAAATAGGTAAAATTAAGTATTTTCACGTACTTTATTGTCGAGTATTTCATATTTGTACGTTTAACCGAAATAGAGTACAATACTTTATTATAAAGTACGGGTGGCAACCCTATGCAACGCCGACCCGCGAAGACGCTGGTTAGGTCTTTGTTTCGAACATGAATGTATTGTGGTTAGCCTCGGAATGAAAGGAAGGCTAATATTCACGCTTATAACGCCTTCCTACTTGTCCGTTTCTAATGACCTCGCTGTCAAAGAGACGTGGAACCCCGTCTGCATACATTACTATTTCACTGTTATTTTCAAGAGTTTACTGTACAAACCTTCGCGCATGTAATTTTATTGAAATATTTTACAACATTTTGATTTTGCTATCGGTATACTGCATAATAGAAAGAACACGTTAAAAGTTTTTAACATAGACAAATTAACTGTATGACGATAATTAAAAAAAAAAAATGTTCAAAATGTTTACCGTAGACCAATTCACTGCATGACAATGCAACGTGCCTTTGAGTAATAGGAATATTTTACGTTTGTAAAATCATTCAACGGTGTTACACTTGAAAACAAGTGCGGTAAAATTAAACTAGACTATGAAAACAGATTGAAAGTGTTTCTGTGCCTTATATAATGTATGTCACTTTATTTGTATGTTAAAATGTGCAATAATTCATCACATTTTTAAAGTAGGGTTTATGTATAAAATACGCGATGTTTGCATCGTCAAACCACTGACCTCACAAATAAGCGGAATTTCGAAACAAGCTCGGTTTCCGTCCACCCGTAAGCCTTTTTGTTTTTTCCCTGCGATCACTTCGTAAGTTATTTAGCCGCGAGCCGGCAGCATCTTCGGGACATTTAACCAGCGCGCGGTCTTTGCCGAACTGGACGCTCGGCGCATGAATAATCCAAGGTAAGTCGTGTCGCTGCGTTCCACGTCCCGCGGCGTGTGAATAAAACATCCCTCCGCCGATCGGCGCAAGTGGACGTCGTCAATAAGTGACGGCCGGCCTCGGGTTGTTATTCATGAGACGCGCTTTTGCCAGGGCGTATCAGCGCGAGCGACACGGCTTGTTTTTTTTTTAGTTCATTCTCGTACGGGTTGTCCCACAGACTAGTGTATTCACTTTTGAGACCCGAATCCTTGTTGGCCAGGTATTGCCTTGGACTGAACATGCAATGTTAAGGGCATCATTGCTGTTGTTCTTCACTTAACCGAGCGAGGTGGTTGAACTTTGGACTCACGTTCGGGAGGACTGGGGTTCGAATCACGGACCGGCCATCCTGATTTTCGGTTTTTCCTTGATTTCCCGAAATCTCTCCAGGCGAAAGATTCCTTCCTCAAACCCTAATCTCTGAGCAACTGGATCTGTCTCTAATGACCTTGCTGTCGACGATACGTTAAGCCTAACTGCCTACGTATCTACCTACCTTGACTGTGGTAATAGGGTGTACTCATAGCACATCGCAAATTGGAGAATGACTTTATCGTATCACTTCAATTTCTACTTAGGCGATTTCCTACCTGACTTTTTTAATTCTTTGCAGTGTGTTCGAAATATATATACATTTTTTACGAAAATATTAAATGGGCTGAAATAGGTTTACGTATGAAAATAATGTACTTACGAAACGACGATAGGATGGTACTTTCGGAACATTGCGTGCGTTTGAAACATTATTTTTATTCCTCTCGACATAGCTAGCACCTACTTTTTTCAGACTGCTATATCGGAAAATATGCGAACCGGATGCATGCGAAACTGTGATACAGGCATGCATTGAACTAAGCAACAATTGCATGTTCAATGAAATTAGTTATTGGGTTGCTGCTTAAAGTCACGCTCAGGCGAGTCGTCGACAGAGAAACTACGCGCCAGTTGAGATCTTCGCGCGTAGAGGCGATACCGCTTTACATACGCCGGTCGGCGTCACCCGTGGCGCTTTATCGGCTTTTGCCTCACTCACACAAACAACTCACGTCAGTAGGCGACAACCTTAGCCTATGTATTCCGTGAAGCATAGTGCGGGTAAGTATAGAAAAGTTTCGAGACTAGCTCTGTTTACGAGAAAGTAGGCCTATCCCACCTATGTTTACAAGAAATTAGCACTATCATATTTGTCGACGTTTTCGCACCGTGACCTTAAAAATACTTACCTTGCACAGCAATACAGCGCTCCCTGCGTTCCTGCCACTTCTGTAATGTGTCCTGGAATCCTATTCTGTAAATTTTTGCTGCTGTTATATGAAGACATTTACCACTTAACTATCTTTACGAGGCGAAATGGTATTCCGCAACTAAATATATTTCCATGATGGTTTTTCGAATGGCTTGTGACAGTCTTTACGTTAAGACAAGCCAACAAAGTGTATTCTTTAACAACAGTGGAAAGAAATCGCCGACAGTAGTAGGATAATGTTCCGCCGGGCAGAAGGGCTGGGACTGCGGTGCTGTGTTGCAGTCCACCATTTTGGATGACGTCACAGCCGCCATATTGTGTCCTTGACCTTGGTGAACCAACTTGGTAGCCAGTATGTCACTATCTTGGATGACATCACAGCCGCCATCTGGTTTTCTTCATCGCCTGCTAGGGGCGCTGGTGTCGCTCTCGCTTGGCCGCCATTTTAGTTCTAGGGATGGCCTCTAGGGAGCTGCTTTTTTATTTCGGAGCTCTAAATATCGTCTGAAGGAGAGCGGGGTCGAACTGTCAAACATTCGGTGGGCATGCAAACGCTTTAGACCACTTGGCTATCGGGACACGTACTTCAGATAGGGTTTAAAGCAAGTATATGTAATATCGTGTGTATGGGTAAAAAAATATTGTTAAAAAAAATTAAGTTTTGGTTGTTATTATTATTTAAAAAAAAAATTTTTTAATCGCTCTTTTAAAACATTTTTTTTATAAAAATTATGAAAAGTTTTACTTAAAAATAAAATATTTTTTTTTAATTTAGGTTACTGGAGTTGAGTTTGCGATCATGCAGGGCCAGGTAGGGCAGCTGACCTTGTCATAGTTTAAAAAAATCTGTGTTTGCATGGCAAGAGCAGTATTAGCATTTTTACATGTCTGCGTCTGCACAGAGCTATCTAGCTATCTCCAACCCAGCATTGTGTTTGATGACAGGCAAGTGCAAGAATAAAATGAATGCAAAGTTACGTAAACATACATTTATTAAAATACAATACATGTACATAAGAATATGTGTATATACATACATATATATGTATCTTATATTTTTAAAACATTGGGAGTTCCTATTTCAGAATGTCCTTCTCGTCGACCCAGGAATCGTCACCTTACAAGTGTCTGAGCCACCTCAAGTTCACACGTCCATTACGTCGGTTCAACGCCTTCTTCACCAAAAAAAAAATAAAAAATCGGGAAACTTCGTAGGCTGGATCTCGTCTGCGTAAAAGCCTCCGACGATGGGTTCGCCACGTAGATCCATGCGCGGGAGCCAATGTCGTATGCGAACAACCTTGTACAATCCCGCAGACTAGCTGTGAAGATAGGCCTTGTGGAAAATACCACGCTGTTTGGAGATGAGCACCATGTCGCCGATCTCAGCTTTAGGATTGCGCGGGATCTATCTCTCAAATTCCTTCGAAATACGAATTGTATCAAGGGGACGAATTTCAGTTTGACATAATTTAACTATAGCACACATGACGAAACCATATCCTAAAGAGCGACTTCTGTTAATGTGATCTAGTAGCTTAACGTTAAAATATTCCCTGAGCTGCCTTGCGTTGAACTAATCCTAAATTCACTTGATATAAAAAAAAACACTGGATGCATCTCTTATTTCAAACCTATTATTTTAATTATCCAAGACTAACATATTGTCTGAAAATATGGGGTTTTCATCTTGTAGATGTGTATTCTGAGAACAATTACTTAAGCTTCTATTCAGCTCTTGTGTATTGAATAATTGCTTCAACTCGACGCATGCGCATTATGTGTAGTTCCACAAGTGCTGTCGACAGGTCTGTTGGTATAACTACTGACTACAAAGCGCTGGAATAAAATGCACAATCACTCCTTCATATGATGAAATCAAACGCGGCTTAAAAGATCTGTTTGCAGCAGCATTACTAGAGTATCTTCCTGTAACAAATATGTCATAGCACATCCTTATTTTCTTGATGGTAAACATTGTGTGCAATACTGAAATATGATGCGTTCAGTGACAATAGTTTCCATTAAATACAGAAAAAAAGGGCGGAGAGAATATATCGATATTATATTTGCTAACATAAATTTTAAATTTATATTTAATAAAGATATTTTACATAAACTATCCATTGTTTCGGTCCTTAAATTAGAACAAGGAAAAAATCTTATCAATGCACATGTCATAATTATTCCCCTTACAAAATGTGTACCATTGTAGGTGATCTGCTGGCTGACGGCTGACTGTATCCTAGGGCAGGACTCTATCATAGACAGGAGCGTGACAGCGGTGCTGCCAGACATTGCTGGAAGAGAGACCGCGAGAGAAGTGACAGGATCGTAAGGCACGCCCAGCATATTCACTCCCCGCGTGTACGGAAGTCTCCAGGCTGGTCCCCAGACGCAGCGCTGCAAGAAGCTGGAGGGATCGGATTAATGAACTCCCCCGGGCGGGAAATCGAGCCGGGTGACTCGCTCGGGCGGGCACACCCACGCCTCGGCGCCCTTTGTTCTCGACGTCGGGGTACGCCGCCTGGCTGGCGGGGGTAATTAATTAGCGGCCACGGAGCGAGGGAGGAGAGCGTCGTCGACGGCGGAGGACGAACACGCAGCACGTCGCCTCGCCGCNTCGAAGCACCGCCGGCCGCGTCGCCCCGGGTACCTCGGCCTGAGGCGACCAAGTACGGCGTGTCCTCGGGCTCGCCCCTCGGCCGGCGGCGCGAGGCAGCGCCAATGAGGTGGCTCGTCCTCCTGGTCGTCGTGGGATCACTGATGCCGCCAGCGCGCGCGGAGCTCATGTGGACGGACGAAGAAGGTAAGCGGCTTGTCTTCCCCTTCTTCTCCTTCTTCTCTCGCCTCCTTATTCTCCAGCCGTGTCCTTACCACTACAAGGCGACTATTGTCCGTTCACTACTTCCAACTTTTCTGAAGCGCTGCTGAAGTTCTACTTCCAGCATATGCCTCCGCCTCATGCAAACTAAGCTTGACGGAGTCTAGAAAATTACCTCAAAGGAACAACGCACCGCGTTCATGCGCACTCAGTCTAATAGTATTTTGCATGAGAACTATTTCTTACTAGACATTACCGACATATATTTTTATTATAATTGAAATACTGTAGCTTGTACATAAAAATACAAATATATGTTTAATTTAAACAAAAATACGTTACCTTTCTGTTAATAGAAGTATAAGATGTTTTTGATATATGACGTATTTAAGAAACAATCAAAAAAGTCATACATAGGGTGATTTTTCTAACGTTTGATTGAAAAAGTGTGAATAAACAGCGATAACACTTTATAAATTTTACTTAATCGACCACGTGACCAAGTTTAGGCCCAAAATATTGGGGCGGTGGGTGGGTTTGGTGGAGGGGGGAGGGGGGTGTGTTATAGTCGAAATTCACTGAGCGGGAGAAGCACCCTAAATCCCTAAATACGTACGTAAAAGCGTATACTGTTGTTTACGTATCTCATCTCAAGCCTTTTATCATGGAGGTTACGCGAGTTGAAACCAATAACAAAGTATAAAAAAATAACGGTGTATCACAAGCGTAATATTGATCGTTAATCGTTTTATTTTTACTGGTAGAATTTATATTTTAGAAAAAAATTTTTGCAACAAAAATTATAACTTCGCAAACTTAATTTTTATTTGAAGGTTTTCGCTAAGAAAGTGAATAAATAAAACTATTTTATAAAAAGCGCTTGTAAATCATAATTTTTTTTCCGTTGCCTAAGTAACAAAGAAACATTCAGTAATGATGTCCCTATACTGAACACAAGGAACGCTGTTCAGTGTCGCTCTTGTTTCAACACCTTAATTTCCTAATGCCCTAAATTACCAATTAACGGATTCAGGCACGGCTTCTGTTGCCGAATTTTGTGTCTGGGTCTTCTGAAGACTTCATAGGTAAGGGAAATGGTGCACTAACGGGTTATATTCACCAACATGTCGTCGGAGATAGGTTTCTAGAGGATCGAATTTGTTTGCCTTTTGAGATCCTAGCTATAACCCTGAATCTTTTTACAATGCTAGATATTCACTAACTCTTGTTTGAAGATAATAAATAAGATGTTATTTATTAACAGCATTCAGTAGTCAGAGATTAATGAAGGCAGTGAATATCTAACAAAATAAAATTATGTTGACGACTATTATTTAGCTCCTAAAATGTCAATAACTGCAAGAAAGCCTCTGAAAAACTAGTTGCTGCGACAACTTTGTAAATAGTAGACGCTATCTCACACTCATGCAGTGAGGTTTCCGGATTGGCGAAGGTTCGCGCCAACCTTAGTCGTGACTCACTTTATGAGCATCGATTTTGGAATGTTGTGGTTCGGATCCCACGGCAGTCAGGAGGTTCCGTCGTCTTCAAACTCTTTGTGCATGACCATTACCGTCATCCAAATTTAAAATTGATGAACTCTTTGTACTGAACTTCACTTTTTAGTGAGAACCAGAGATCGCCTATGAACTTGATTCTATATATTCGAGTCTACCAAAATTTACACTTGCCAGTTAGCAGACCTTAGTACACTTTTGCATCATCCTGAATTTTGATGTCCGTCGTTGACCTCAGCCTTGATATCAACACATCAACTTCACCCTCGATATTTCAACATCGGTTTCAACTTGTCGATGTTGACTTCGACACATGAACTTTAGCTTCTTTTAAATCTTAATACCCAATCTGTGACGTGGATGTTATTACTTAACCGAGAATCAAGTTATTAAATTGGCTTGTATTTGCCCAGTGCGAAGATAGTAACATCGATGCAGATTATTTCTGATTATTTGATGAACGTATGAAAGCATTAGAAGTCATGATGAAAATCTTGAATAAAGAGTATTATAAATACGCATTTCCACTATAACACGTCATCAACCTTTTAAGTAATGATTCACGGACATGTGTTACATGTCTAAGTGTAATTCCACGTGTCGATATGTCTCATATAGCTATTGTTAAAAATTTAATTGGTGACAATAAATTCAGTGACCCAGTTCCGTACATTTGTCTGTGGTTTTTACAGTTTATTTTCCACTGAATTATCCCGTTCTAGATCACTGATTGTTAATACAGTTCACTAAAACTTTTATACGTACAAGCAAAAAAAAAAACTGGTATTTGCTATGACTCTGAAGTAATTTATTCTGACCACTCAATCGCATTAAAATTGCACTGAAATAATCGGTTAATGAGAGTTCTCTATATACATTTTTGGATCAGTCTTAAATATACCATTTTAGCAAGTAATGTCAATAAATATGGAATTTTACATTTAACGGAATATCTGTAATCAAATGTATATTAGTTAAAAATTAAGGTGAATAATTACTGAAAGTCGCATTTTGTCAGCCTTCATGTTCATATTTGGAATATTTCAAAAAAAAATTTCGAATGGGTCTTTAAGCCCGTGGAACACAAATATCAACATTGAAAATCTATGGGCCAATTTTCATACGTGAAAATTTTTGAACCACTATACACATCGTGTGATAATTTGCAAGCGTTAATTTCTTTATTACTCTAACACATGCTTTTTGAGCTATTATAATGAATATTAATTCACACGTAATGGTTATGTTTTACAGGCCAAATGTTATCATTCGCATAATTAATTTTATTTTGGGGCAAGATTTATTACTTTGTTTTTAAACAGAGTGTATAATATTTATTATTTTTTATTTTTATATTATTTTTATTTTGGAAGCGTATTTATATGTCTTTCTATTTTAACATTGTTTACGTGTGCTTACAAGGCCATATGACGCTATGCATTTTGAACGTTGAGCAGTTTTAAGTAGCAGTACATATTAATTAAAATTGTAACCCTAGTGATTGGCCAGTGTATAAAAAACATTCTTAAGTTAGGTTTTCAAAGAAGAAGACGGACATCTAGTTACGCGACGTGAGGCAGCCAGCCCGGGTGGACTGCGCACTTGGTGTTAAATTTAAATTTGTCATAAGTAAGTTTGAGTTCGCACCTCTGAAAGTACAGACCGTCTACTAGAGTAGATGACGCGAGGTGTTTGAGCAATAACTAGGCCTGCATGAGCCCCCTCCTCGTGGCTTTCAGAGAGGTTAGCTAGAACTCGTGAGTCGTCTGTTAAGCTGCCTTTGAGCTGTATGCTAGCACAGTAAGCCGTGTGCTTGCGTATAGGGAAGACGTCACCCAGGGCTGCTGCGCATCCGGAGAGATGCCCCGTTGGCGTACCTGATCATCGGGAACTACAAGATCATCGAAATTCTACGTCTGAACACTTAATCCAGCTAAGAAATTATAAATAAAGTTTTTCACCGTATTCCGCTCATAAGACCTTCTAGAACATTTTTTACGCCGCCGTGTTGTTTTTCATACGTACATGACTTATTTAAGGTAGTTATTTTTGAAGGAATTTAAAAGAATTGGAGTGATTTCTGAACATTTCCGATTATTTTAATTCTTAACCATCACGAAGGCACTAGTGTTAAGCCTTAAATAATCTGCTAATTTGTATTGCTATCTGGATGAATTATTTTGTTTACTGGGACAAGTCAAGTTATTCATAGTTCAATGAAACCTCGAGATATTTTTTTCAAACACAGTTGCCCATTGTTGTAATTTCATAGCAGTAGCAAGATTTTATCCTAGTGTTCCTGTTTGTGCATGTGTTTATTCTGTCCCCAAGCGTTTTTACTACCAGATTGCTGTGATGCCGGATGTACAAATGGTACACGTTACTTTAGATCGGTAAGACCAAGTGTGTGTGCATTCCTACTTACAGTCTGGACGGGGCCGGGCAAAAGTAACTCGTCAGACTGCCTTCAATCGTCACTAAGGGGATTCTAATTTCCAGTTCTCACACTGTTTTGTGTTGTCAAGGAGTTCAAGGCGCATTAATTCTGATTTTAAATAAGCATGCGAATTCAGTACTCAATTTGGACGACCATGACTTCACAGCTAGGGTATGCACTCTACCCAGAAAATTCGTTGCACGTAATCGCAACGTCATCCTCATATACACAGAGGTGCGAAGAACCATTTCTCCTTCAGTTTATTATTATTTTGCATTACGTTTTAGTGTATCCCATTGCTGTATACTGTTGTGGGTAGCGTGTATTAGTGAGTAGTTTCATTATTACGTTTTGTACATTACTCGCGCTACAGTACGCACAAGTAGTCGATAATACCTGCTTAATTTTGTTTGAAACTTATATTACCTATTAAAACTTCCTCTAACTTGTAACTTCGTCTTGTCGTCGATGGACATCTTCCGTGGTTTCTTTTACTGGAATGGAAACATTTTTGTACTTAAAGATGCTGTCAGACATTTACTAAGTGTCAGTATTAATGCTCTCTATAATAAAGCTGAGGGGCTGCTGTGGTGTAGTGGTTAGACTACTAGCCTCCCTCCTAGTCGAGACGGGTTCGATTCCCGGATGGATCGCTCCCGGATTTCCACAGGTTAGAATCGTGCCGGACAATCCCGCTGGTCAATGGGTTTTCTCGGGGATATTCCGTTTCTCCGCCAATTCATTCCGGTGATGTTTCGTACTCGCCTATCTTCAACCTCAGGCTCTCAAGACATCGATGTTAACAGCCACCAAAATCTCTTCACTCACTCATCTAATTTTAACAGCTGTATGAAATATAATTTTATGAATTCATAAAATAATGGCTTTTGTCGTTACAAAAACAAATAATTCCGCCCGCAGTTAGACACATTTTGACGGCATAGTTGTTTACGTCGGTGTTTCCTTTTGTCTTTATTTTCGACGAAAGTGCGAAAGAGCCGCAGGTGGTCGGGGAAGACCAATCACGACGGGAACAGACGTCGAGGAACGTAATCGTCGCTGAGCGGTCGCGATAAAGTGATCAGCTCGACCAAATCCAACGACAGCAGTTAGTTGCCCGCGCGTTCCACACACAAGCCTACACTGACGGCGTGAGCTCCGGCCATTGTCCGCGGGCCCGACAGTCGTACAGTCGTCGCCGGAGAGATTAAGGTGGCCGCAGCCTGCGAGAACGAGTAACCAGATACCGCAGGGATTATCCGCCGCTACTTGCCTCGAGAAAAAGGAGTTTCTTATTACCTAGCGGGTGGAGCTAACTCGGCGTGAGCCTACCTTGCGCTTCGACTGCATTGTAGGGTGCCATTGCAATCGGAGATCTTACACGACAATACTGAAAGTCCACTTGCAGAAAGAACACGCATTTTTGACGACTTTGTAATTGAACTGTCGATACAGCACTCGAAACATAAATACGCTGAGGAGCCCTCTATACAGAAAGCGCACGTGACTTCTGCCGAAGAGATTTCTCAGTTCCTGTAATTCTGATATCCTTGACTGGAGTGTGCATCTGGGCGACTTTACCTCTGCGCACGGTAATGCGCACGCCAATCACGGACGTGCGTTCTATCTTACAGTATTAGTGGCTCAGCCAGATAAGCACGTAGATATTCATGGCCACAACAGCCAGAAACAAGAGAAACCTGCAAATGTCTACGTAGGGTATTGGAAAAAAAATATATATATATATATCCTGTTGTCAGAGTATTAACTGAATTTAATCATAGAACAAACGTGGTTGTCCAGACTTGCAGTTGTGAATTATAACTTGGAAATTTGAACAGACACGTCAGCACTGAACTTTGCTACACGTTTCCTTCTCGTCCAACCGAACGAGGTGGCGCATTCGGGAGTACCTGTGTTCGAATCCTGATCCTCCCATCCTGATTTCGGTTTCCCTTGATTTCTTGCAGTCACTCCAGACGAATGATGGTATAGTTCCTTCTTCATTGAGCTAATTACTCCGTCCTTAATGACCTCACTGTCGACGAGATGTTAAGCCCTACCTACCATCTTTCTCCCCATTATACACCATTTCAAACATTTGCACTCAAAAACGACGCCACTTTAGATGCGCCGAACAAGATACTATTTATCCAACCATTTAGTCACTTTCACAAATACGCACCTGGACGAATGGGGCTTTTAACACAAATGTGTTAATACAGTGGGCACTGAATAAAACAAATGTGTAACCGATACATATGTCAGAATAGTATGTAGTAAATTTGTGTGCGCTGAAAAACAATTCCATCTTAACTCAACTTCTAGGCTCCTTAGTGATCATGTTACAAAGCAGTAAACATGCTTCCGTTCCCACAGTAAGCGTAAAACATTATTACATTTTTATTTTTTTAAAGATGTGCTTCGTCATTGACCGTAATTCCTTTCGTCAGTGTTTCGCTGTTTCGTGTATGTCCCCTGTTTAACCCAACTCCCCAAGTAGTTGGAGAGGTTTAGGTTGACCAGCAAACGTATTCCACATCCCTAGCATCATAACTATAGTCTAGAGTTGTAGTGGTTGTGCGTCGGTTCATTCAACTGTAGGCTGTTGACGGTTAGTTGACCACTTTTGAGATCAACTATTGAAAAAAGTCACTGCCCGTACCTGGATATATTTTAATGGGCACACTAGCTGGCATGCGCTTAGTTAGGTAAGTTGGTAACGATAGAGGAAAAGTAGTTCCTTGTCTTAGCGTTGAATCAAAAGTGTTGAGTAAACATTTGTGAACACTGAAATTATTTCCTAGGCGTCGCATTTTTTAACGCATATAAATGTAAAATTTAACAATTTGCAAAAGATTTAATTTTCTACTAATTTTACAGTTTCACTTGACCCGCGCATGAATAAAGTGATCAGGTCTATGGCAATGTTGATTTTACATATGGTAGAAGAATAAACAATGTGCCTACTAGTATATCTTATGCAGTGCTTTCAAATGTGCTCAGTTTACTGTTGACATCCTATACAAGAGTGCATAGTAATAAAAACATTTCCTCTGCCGTAGACTTTAACTTGGTTAACTTTTTTGCTTTTACTGTCTGTAATTTACATGCGTAGCCGATAAAACGTTATAAACTAAATAACAAAATGGACAAAAAGTGAAAAGACATTATTTTGTTTGAATTATGCCAGTCATTAGGTATTACAGCCAATAATTTCGTTGGACGTAGAACGTAGATTCCGTCGTTTTAACTTTTTATTCACATGGCAAAGTAAAATAATGTTTATAGTCCATACAAGTTTGTTTAATAAACCATAGTGTCAATTGTTTGGCATAATTTAAGGAAGATTATAGACACAAACAATATGTTCACACTGTCTGTATATACTGTCATCCTGCGTTGTTTGTTTTCCTGAATTTCCCTGTTTAAGAATGTAGTAACGTAAAAATTTTAAATGTTCTATATGTTATGATATTTTATTTGATTTAATAAAAAAAAGCTAAAGTTAGTATATTATATTTGAAGAAATAATTATTTATGGAATCAAATTACTTCATCTGCTGTAACTCTCATCACGTAAAATCGTGCATAAAATAATTAGATGCAATGAGATCTAATTAACATGGATGAAATGCAGTAAGTGCGAGCGCGCTTACAATGCATGCGCATTTATAGTTTAATGTGTACACGTGTTCTGTGTAAGGACTTGTTCTCTTCAAACTATGTTGTTACGCAATGTAATATGACGTTTTGGCTACCAAACTTAGCATTCCCAATTTTAAACACATTTCAGTACCAAGAAATGCAGGCTGCGTATAAAATAATACCCAAAATTTAAAGATATATTATATCAAAACCAAACAACTTACAACCTTGATTGACCAATCAAACGAACCGCAGAACTGTGACGTTTGTTTACCATACATTTATAAATGTTCAATGTGACCACCATGAGCGGCCCGAATGACATCAACGCAATAATGAAACTCGTTTCACACTCTTATCAGCATGTCCGGTGTTACGGTTTGGATGGTGTCTGTAATTCTCGTTTTGAGGTCGTCAATGATAGCCGGCAATGGTGGACGAAACACTTAATCATTTATGTAGTGCCATATAAAAAAAATCGCACGGTGTAACATCCGGGCTTCTTGGGGGCCAGTGATGAAGAACCTGGTCACCAGCTGCTCCTCGACCAATCCAGCTTTGTGGCAACGTCCCGTTCAGGTATCCGCGAACAGCTAGGTGCCAATGGGGTGGCACACCATCCTGTTGGAAAATGAGGTACCCCGCCGCCTCTTGTAACTGAGGAAACAACCACCCTGTAAGCATGACCAAATAAGGGATTCCACTGACAGTGGGCGTGTGAAATAATAAAGGGCCGAAAAAAAGTGTTTTTGGATACAGCGCGAAACAAGTTCACTTTAGATTAAGCACGCTCGTGTTCGGTGTGTTATGAAGTGATCAGGCCTTAGCAGAACGGACTGCCTGATCCCACCTTCAAACATTTCACAAGAACACGAGCGTGATTGCAATAACAGCTTGCGAAAGACAGTTGCAGAAATCCCCTCCACCGGCCAGTAAACGGGGCCGAAAATATTAAACAACGCACTCAATATAGACCAGCGTAACACCGGGAGCAGCGTCTTTTGTCATTGGGCCATTGGAACGAGAAGACCACTGAAGATGGGTGTGTCCGGCCGTCGTTACCAGCCTCCTAGAATCAGCCTCCGGCAACATGAACAAGATGGGGATTTTCCAATTAAATTGTAATATTAATGGCGTGAGGTAATTATATGTAATATATTTAATTAGGAAATTGGTATTTCCTTTAACATTCCCGATCAATAGTCGCATAAATAGTAACATAAATAGTCTCCATTTTACACTGCTATGCTCTACCTACTCATGACTCATTATTTAGTATATCCATAAGTCCATAACCCCTTTCAACCATGAATTACCATAAAAAGATAATTCGTAACAGGTGGTTTCAAGTGGAGGCTCTTGATCCCATATCCGCACGTCGTGCCGGTTCACCTTACCATTTGTATGGAACGTTGCTTCATCGCTAAAAACCAGCTTAGACATGAAGGCATCGTCTATCTCGTTCTGGGCACATAAAGGAAACATCAGTCCGTCCCCTTCACGTTGACTTGTCGAATGCGAGCTTGCTTCCCCCTTACTACCTCAAACCGTGAGTTACGAACGCCAACCAAACCGTAACACCGGACATGCTCACAAGAGCGTGGAACGAGTTTGATTATCGCGTAGATGTCGTTTGGGACGCTCATGGTGGTCACATTATACTGTTATGAATGTATGGTAAACAAACGTCATGGTTCCACGATTCATTTGATTGGTCAATCAAGGTTGTAGGTTGTTTGGTTTTGATATTATAGACCTTCAAAGTTGGGGTATTCTTTTATACTCAGCCTATATAACTGCTCTTTCCGTATGTAATATTAAAAAAAAATAACGCTGTGACTTCACCACATATAATAAATGAGAATGTAAAGTTAAAATGTGATCTACAAACTTCAAAAAAAGTTGCAACTTTTAGGTTTTGTATCATTGCTGACGAAAACCCCACAAAAAAAAATGCACACCGGGATGTCTGAGTTCCTTCATTGCTCAGAGCCCAGGATAAAGTGTGAGATGTAAACACATTCTGCCTATGTACAGGATACTACTTCTGAATATACGAAAGAAACCAACAAATATGACAAACAAAACAGAATATGTGGCAACGTGCAACCAAACTACAGTTGGTGCAAGTCATTTTTCGAGGTGTGCATTTCAAGCGCAGCTGAATTTCTCGTAAATTTGGTCAGTAAAATTAGGACATCATTACACGCGATTTAGGCTAGTCGATTAAACTACGGGTACCACTTTGTACTTTTCGCAGTTCCCTTAACGAAACTGTTCTAGCAAAACTTAAAAATTCTACATTTTTTGACCATTTTCATTATATTTTTCTCGTATTGAATATATTTGATAAGATAAAAGAGAAAAGTGACGGCTGTTGATAGTCGTTTCTTGCCTTTCCTGGAAAATCGTCGTCTTCCAGAACATTTATTTACTGAGATACTCGAGTACGCACGAACGCTGATTTCTGCAGACAATAATACAAGAAAGTCGCGTCAAGCTAAGTCAGGCGCGCAGACACGCATTGGCGACTTCGACCCGGCCTGTACTTTGGAAAACTCTTGAACACAATATTTGCTCCCGATTTATGAGCGTAGCCAAATGAGCTAATAATTTTCCACCTCCTCTACTTTCAATTAGCTCTTCGCGAATTTTAACCGTTTGCAAACAGCTTACCGTCTGAAATCTTTCGACAATGGTTGTTCAGACAAACATTTTGTGGGACTGGTGTTCGAGTGATTCGGAACAAACAGTATGTGTTTGGTTAGTCTTGAAACACTACCACCCTGTGTGATTGTATGCATTATATAAATTACTATAAGTTTACTTTACACTTAATAAGCTTACCGGTTGGTCTGCAGTTCGAAACTTAAATTGACATGATTACAATCAAATCACTTATTATAAAGCTTTCGTCTCGTGAGTCAGTAAAATAAATTACGTGTAGGATTATTAATTATAGGTGAGTGGTACTAGTAAAAATCACTGTAAACACGTTTAATTGAAAATGAAAACTGTTATAATTGCTCCATATTAGCAAAATTGACTGCAAGTCTGTTCAAACTGCTTTTCTTGAATCAGTAAAATTCTACCGAATATTTTAGTTGCTGATATTCACTGACGAAACAGTGATTTCTACTTATTCCTATTGAATGCCATTAACCTGTTAGTAAAACATCAGTGCATTTTAATGTTTCGCCAGTTGATAGCAATTAAAATAATTCGTCTAATTAAAATCAATATTTCTGATTGAGAGTGTATATGAACACAGTCTAGCGGGATGTTTTTGAATATGATTTCCATTATTAAAAATAACTCATATTATTTTTTTGCCTTAAAATAAGGGATCTACAATGTTTCCCTTTAATTTGTAGTTGGGTCATTCAATGTCATGTTATGTTTTGGAATAAGTATTCATTGCCTAATCGTTTGCCGTGTAGCCCGCAAGTTCCTTTATTATTTTTAACTGGATATATGCAAATGCTTTCGATGAACATATTCTAAACATTATAAGATATATATTTTTTTTTTTTCGGCAATAATTANTATTTTTAACTGGATATATGCAAATGCTTTCGATGAACATATTCTAAACATTATAAGATATATATTTTTTTTTTTTTCGGCAATAACCAAGTAGTATTGTGCTCTACGTGTCTTGGTTCCTGCATGGCTACATTCATGTTTCGTTTTAAAAAGAACTTATTTTCTCGCACGTGTTAATTAAATATTTATCGTTACCGTATGCATATATTAAGCCACTTAAAATATCGGCTAGTATCAGGACGTATGTTTGCAGATTTTGTGGCAACCACAAAGCTTTTTTTTCAGAGACTAGGTGTGGATAACAGAATTATTGTTTATGTTTTTTTCGTTAAACAGTTCTAATGACTTCTTTTTCTGTGATAAATATTAAGTTTTTAATGGGGAAACAACAGCTTTAATTTTAAGTAAATATTTATTAAGAAATTAAATTTTAAAAACGCCTATTAGTATTTCTCTGTTATATATATGTGTATATATATGCAACCACGGAGTTTTTTTTTAGGTCTTTTTATTCTACGCAATTCTTTACTACATGATATTGTTCCATCTTTAACGGTTTAGACAGCGTATTGCAAGAGAGCGCGCTGGTGGCAAACATTTTCCGACTTGATTCACTATTATCGTCACTGCTTATTCCTTATGTTATTTTACGTAACAAAATATATACTAAGACCTGGCAAGAGAACATAGCTATGAATTTAAAAAAAAACACGTAAATCGGATAAATGGTTCTCGAGTGATAAGCGCTCTAACAGACAGACAGAAAGAGAGACGTTGAGTTTTATAATAGTATGTATAGATGATCAACACTTTTGAGTAAGTGTTTTGTGTTTGCGATGAAATTAACGTCGTAGATTCACAATTGGTTTATATAATCACGTTCACAGTCATCTTATGCTTCTTTGATGAATCCCTAACCGAATTAGTCTTTTCTTTAGCACATTTATAGTCTGGCCTTCGAATATCCCACATCAATTCACTGTAGTCTTCGATGAATGGCAGTGCACTCAATCGGCCACTCTACTGTACACACAAGACTGCAGAGCGCATCGTTCCCTGCTGTTCTCACCCGGGTCTGAAACAACGGCGACAATGTGCAATGTGACACACGTGTCACTTTTGTGGCATGCCACAGAGGAAACATCGTGCGACATGAAGCATGCCGAAAGTGTTGCATGCTAGATGCTGCACAGTTTTTCGTCGGTGTAATCGCTGCTTAAAATTTCCAGTCCTCCTCTACCTTTCGTACGCTTTCCGATCCCTTCATCTGTGATGACGTGACACGAAAAAATTTACGCGCATGCTACTTCACACGCTGTATCATACCAGGAATTTAGGCGGAAATTAGAAATTTGTATTCTTACAAATTGTGAATTAATTTCCTATAGATAAATACCCATTTGTGGCGATGGAGATTTTTATGCCGGTCCTCTAAATATAACAAGGTTTTGATTAGTAATTTCTACGAAACGCATGAGTTTTTCGGGCATTTGGTGCATTATCTCCCTCTCGCAAAATTTATTTGAGTCTGTAAGACATGAATAAACTCCAACTGCTTACTTCACCCGCCACTACAAACATGCCAGTTCAGCAGACGGTCTTGTCTTGATGATATACTGTATCTACTCCTTGACAAAAACTTAACCTCAGCGTAACATAGCATATTCGTGGGGTTAATCGTAGGTAGAATTATAGTGTTTGCAGGGAACTGAACTTAATATACGAAAGAGCTTTTAAAGTACTCAAAGCTTTTGAAAGACTCAAGGTTACAGCCAACCCAAGTAAGCGTCTGTCTGAAATGGCGTGGGAAACTCGACAGCGAAAATATAGGATTTTTTCTGCCTCGTTCATATTTTGATGTCATATGAAGAAAATGAGTCATAGCTCTAGAGCATTTTCTTTTTATACAAGAAATCATTCCCACATCCATAAAAATTAAATTTTAAAATAACATAATGTTATGTTTGCATTTTACTTTCAGACACTGTAATCATAAAACATTTTATCCGACAGGTTTTAATGTTATAGTTAGTGTTAACGCAAGTTAACTTGAAGAAAATATATGTAAAGACGAACTTTGGTGAAAACAAGATGATGATATTAATCCCCCTATTGTCATTATGGGTAACCCTAGTTCACCATTTTTAACGCCTCAAGATAATGCTTGTCCATAAAGAAGGAATGTGACGGGCTCTCCCAAGGCAACGAGATGCGTTCATGGTAAACTGAATATCTTGCAAGGTAGATCTGTAGCAGTATTATAATATTACAGAATATGTTATCCAATGAATTAGGCGCAATCACTGGTTTTACAGATATTCGTGGTAACTTCCAACTTTTCTGAAGTCCTGCTACAGTTCTACTTCCAGGATATTCCTCCGCCTCATACACACAAAGCTTAACCAAGTCTAGAAAATTTCACCAACAGGATAACGCACCGCATTTGTTCGCATTCGTCGTAATAACATTCCGCATAAGAGCTACTTCTTATTAGCCATTACCACACCCCCATTTCCTCACTGTTGTTCTTATTAATTATGAACGAAATATTTTTATTCGCAGATAAAATATGATTAAAAGTTCAATTGTACCGCAAATAAGAGTTTTTTATCCAAACAAAATCATAAAAAGCTAGTGTTGCACGGCATACTTGGGAAACAGCCAAACACGTCATAGGGTTATTTTTCAAATTTTCGATTAAAAAAGTGTGAAGAAATCACTAAAAGACTATACGTATTTTCCTCAATATAACGTAAGTAACATTAAAAGTTATAACAAAAAATCTGACGTTTTCCTTATGGCGAGGTGCTGATAGGGCTTTCCTAAATCCCGTCGAACGAGGCAGAGTGTTGATCATAAGAGCACTGTCCCATCTTTTCATTGGCTGTGGTTTGAACCACTTATTTTCCCTCTCGCACTCGATGGCACGATCATCTGCGTTGCTTTGTAGTCGATGGCGTCTCGGCGCCCGAGCGAGCAAGACGCCGGGAGGAGGTTGGTGAAACGCCGGAGGGGGGGAAAGCAGGAAAGGGGCTGGCTGCTATAAAATCGCATCCGAGGCGTGCACCCAGTTAATTATTCCGCGCAACGGCTCTGTAATTTCCTGCCGGCTAATTACTTTGTGTGTGTGTGTGCAGACACCGAGCCGGCCTCTTTGTGTGTTATTAGTCCTGCGTCGTGCCGAGCCCTCTGTTCCGCCTACTGCTATCGCTTCCTCCGCCCCCCCAACCCCCTCCCCATAGCCCTTGCAGACTATGCCACGCCCTTCGCCGGACGGAACCCTTACAACAGCCTCCTGCCAGCTCGGGTGACGGATCTCGAGCACTTCAAGCGGGGCGGGGACGTCGAGAAGTCTATTCCCGATATTTCTTCACACTTTTTGAATCAAACCTTTGAAAAATCATTCACGAATGACGTACCCAGTTGTTTCCTAAATATGCCAAGTATCGCAAATCTTTTATAGTTGTGCTAATATGAAGGTACTTAATTGTTTTAAGAAATTGAATTTTTACATGTATTTTATCTGTAGATTTGAATGTCCAGTTCATATTTAATATAAATGAAAACCGTGAGAAAATAGGGCTGTTGTTAATGGCTGGCAAGAAATTATTCTTACTTTAAATATTATTAAAATAAGTGCGCAAGAATGCGTAATTATAAATCTCGTACCTGAAATGTATGTGCATAACGTCAATAATAAAAATATTGGTGAACTTTTATTTTAATTTTACTACACATGATTAGAGTTTTTATTATAATACTTTTGCTTGAATTTTTTTTTGCAACATTGGCCTTATGAGCGTCTAGAAAAGTAAAACACTTAATTTTTGTTTCAAAAAAACTTGTTAATTATTCTTCATAAAATTATTTTTAAATGTATACTCTAACAAAATTCTTTCCAGTGTTACAATGAACGTTCTTCTTTCATATGCAAGATTAATAGTACTTTTTGACAATTTTGCTAGTGTGGGTACTACTTACAAATAAATCCTGCATGTTGTACAGTCAGGCGCAGTGATAAATACGTTAAATGAGAGAAGCAATTTTGATTCGATAAATAAATGNTCCTGCATGTTGTACAGTCAGGCGCAGTGATAAATACGTTAAATGAGAGAAGCAATTTTGATTCGATAAATAAATGCACCCTTGTCAAGCGGAATGAACTGACGCCTGCTAGAAAACGAAGAACAGATATTGAAATTTGTAACTGTTTATTCNCACCCTTGTCAAGCGGAATGAACTGACGCCTGCTAGAAAACGAAGAACAGATATTGAAATTTGTAACTGTTTATTCAAAGCTTAACTTCCAGATAACAGCGGCGTTCTTAGAAACGGAACAAGAGGCGAAGACTATCAGGAACGGAAATTGAATTTACAATGTCTTTCAGTAAGGCACCATACCAGCATTCACCNACAAGAGGCGAAGACTATCAGGAACGGAAATTGAATTTACAATGTCTTTCAGTAAGGCACCATACCAGCATTCACCTGGGTCATGTTGACATTTTCAGTCCGACATTTATTTGCCGTTTAAGGTGTTGCGAATTTTCTTGAATGGTGCGGTACTTTAGGGGCTTCCCCATTAAAATATTGCCCGAGGACTANGTTTAAGGTGTTGCGAATTTTCTTGAATGGTGCGGTACTTTAGGGGCTTCCCCATTAAAATATTGCCCGAGGACTAAAAGCGTGGGAGCGCTAGGTGTGACCGAGACATGCGCTTCAACTCTCTCATCGCCTCTACGCGTAAAGCACTGTACTGGCATGCAGTCTTGCCGTCGATAACGCGCCTCTATGACACTTTCAGCAGAGACCCTACCAATTTGTGACGTAATAATAAAAAAAAAATTTGATGCACGTCCCTATTCCCTTTATGATGTTTTGTACCGGAACGTTCACACCTAAAAATGACCATGAAATCATCAGTTTGAGCCATTTCACTGTCACAAAAACATTCTTTAAAGAGAAATAGAGGAACTGAAAAATGTATACAGACACGTAACGCTTCTTAAATGCTATTCGTAAGAAGACCTTACTCATAGAATTTGGACGGTTTTTTAATAAAACGTTTCCTACTGGAGCTCTGCACACCGTTCGGTGGCCTACACATGCGGCCATCTTAAAGTGGGAACAAAGCACTGCCGTAGAAAAGACGTTAACAGCTTTTTTTTTAAATGACTATTCAGATAGTATGGCCTTTATGCTCTTGTTACAATAAAATGGTTGATAACTTCTGTAAGTTTGTTTAAGCTTGAGTACTGAATGGTCCAGAAAATAGTTGGTGCTCCGTCCACCGGCGAATTTCCACAAGGATTCCGCTTGGTTGAGCTGGCGTAACAGTTTGGTGGCGGATAATTGCGCGCGCATGAGTGCGAACATGGCAGCGGGTTCTCGCGATACCACCCCCCCCCCCC
>NQII01001676.1:190673-202308 GCA_002778355.1 Clitarchus hookeri
CACCATGGGGAGGCACCCGGGAATCAGGGCGGCGTACGTATTCTCCCCGATAAGCCGGATAATTGCCGCTAGACGTGAGCTAGGCGCCCAGGGAGGCAGAACTTGCCCCGGACGTAAGGCAGCGGTTATCGAAGCCGTCGTTGTTTATGGCTTGTCGTCGTCGCCAGGGGAAGTCTTCGCGAGGGTTGGTTCACGGGAGAGAACCGGAAACAGAGGTTTGGCCGGGGGTTGAAGCGGGAGGAGAACGAACGTGCGGTTTCTGGCCAACATACCGGCGCCAGGCCCCCGGTCCCATCCTCCCGGGCTCTGATAATCAAATTCGGCTTCGTAAATTTCCCCCTCCGCAACCCTTCCGAACCCTACCATCACCCTCCTCGGGGTCCCGAAGGCCCCTTCTCACCCCTTCCAACCCCTCCCGGCGGCGCTATTCTTGTCCCGTAAACTCTGCCGAACAGTCGCGTAGTGTGCGCATTGGAACCGACTCGAGAAAACTTGTCCAATTTTCGCACAAACCCACCCCCTCCCTCACCCCCTTAACTACTCACTCCAAGCAGCTCCAGATCCCTTGAAAGTTGAGCTACATTCAATGCCCTGGGCGGGTGATTCACCCCCTCCTCCCTGCCCTTTATCCACGACCCACCCTTCCGACTTAGATGAAGTTAGGAGGGGAAAATCTGTGACTTCTGAGAAGGGTTCAATGGCCGCGCCTCAGCTGAACTGGTTATGGTAGTTACTTTTATGAAACAACCCTTCACATTCTCCGTGCTGTATAGAAATTACCGCACATTTCTGCAGCTCCTCGAAGAATAAAGAAATTGGTGGAGGTGAGATTTAGAAACTAGAGACTTTCAGATATAGAATTAAATAATTGTTGAAACTTCGCTTTCGCAGCGAATTCTTGATAAAACTTATCGTAACCGCTTCATTAATCACGTGGTTTACAAATTCCCTCGCAGACCTCTTCTAATTTTGTCATCGAGTATCATGTTCGCAACAGCAATAAATATTTCACGATTTAAAGCAAAGAAAATAAATTGGCAAAATACCAATTTTTTAAGTTTCTGCGGAAAATCGGAAACAAATTGTGATATACCTACTATACTTTTAATAAAATTAAAGCAATTTTTCTCTATGTCTTCAAATATTACGATTTCATTATTAATTTTACGTTCAAATATGATGAGTTAGAAATTCCAGTTATTTTTAAAAGGGAATAATAATATTTATTAATCTCTGCGTCAATGAGTTATTTGCAGACTGTACTGCTATCTCAAACAGTTCAATAAAAACTTAAAAGTTTTGTTTCTTTATTTACATCTATATGTATGCTTCCTAACAAATGCAATATATAAATATTTTGTAAACTTATTTTGACATAGGTGCCTAGTTGTATGAGTATATTACACATTAGTGAAGTTGATCGTTAAGTCAATTATGCATAAACAAATGTTGCCCTGCAAATCATTCTGTTCTCAAACCACCAAGAAAATCTTGTCAGCTTGCAGAACATGTACTACAAAAACGCATAAACTATACCATTCAGGCTTAAATAAAGATAAAGTAAATGCNTGTCAGCTTGCAGAACATGTACTACAAAAACGCATAAACTATACCATTCAGGCTTAAATAAAGATAAAGTAAATGTGTGGATGCTTATTTTTGTTAGCATTACCATAAAAACCACAATTTCTTCTCGCCTTTAGAAACGGACATTTCCCTCTTAAAGCTCCACATTTCTCTCTTAAAATATTTTCATCTCACACGTATTATACTCAACTGCAAGGCATTTTCTNCTTTAGAAACGGACATTTCCCTCTTAAAGCTCCACATTTCTCTCTTAAAATATTTTCATCTCACACGTATTATACTCAACTGCAAGGCATTTTCTACGAGTAAACTGGTTTCCACATCTCCTTTTTTCGTACAAGCGTTACGTTTTCGGAACATTGTAGATTTCGCATGTTTATAGAAGATGCTATCCGTCTATTCTCAAACTAAGTTTGTGAGATTAATTCTTTTTTAGCCAGGGGCAAACAAATGTAAAAATGCATTTTATTTATTAATTGAATAGTAACGGTAAAATTTACATTTCGTTATTTACGAAGCAGTTAGTTTAACAAATGTATCATTTTATTTTTAACAATATATTTTGTTGTGAAGAAACTTGAAAAATAACGTTTTGACAGCGACAATCTGATTTTTTTCCCCTTTGGAATAAATTGAGCAAATAAATTATTCTCAAATCACATTTGCCCAAATCGATGAGGGCAGNGATTTTTTTCCCCTTTGGAATAAATTGAGCAAATAAATTATTCTCAAATCACATTTGCCCAAATCGATGAGGGCAGTTAACTCATGGTTTGCGAAGTACGTTAGCTACAATTTTCAACTGCGTTCAGAGATTTCAGCTAACAGTTACTGGAGATTACGATCGCGCACGAAACAAATAATGTTGGCGAGAGGTAGGTCAAGGGGGTGAAAGGGCAGAGAGCATTGTTTCAAATACACCGACGGGCAAAAAGGCGCGGAGAGTTCGTGTAAGGCGCGCCCGCGTACAATGGGCACGTGTTATGCATGCTCGTGTAACTGCGGATTCCACGTGACCCCGGCTTCTGCTGCCACGTGCAAAATTAATTGAATCGCAGATACCGCTTTCGCCAAACCGACAACCAATTTTATAAAATATGCGAAAGGACGAGATGGTCGTTTGTAGCCAAATGTTCAAGGTATTATGTCCGTGCGGGAGTTTCACATGATCTGCAAAAACACTGTTTTTTATTGTTATATTTCGACAGGCGCAGCTATTGCTTTTTTTTTTATTCCCGCGGTAACGGGCGTTTGCACTGCAGAGATAACGCGTGATGACAAACACGCGGCAGAGTGCTTGTTTTATTCCGATATTCACTCAATTAATGCTCGTCGGAGTTGAAATTATTCCACGCCATTCCCAACCCCCCAACTCCCCTTCCACCGAAATCCCGCCGAACACGATGACTCACTTTCCAGACAATGACGGGTCACTCCACTGTGTGTGCTTTTGTTTCTGTTTCTCTCTCGAACAAGGCAATAACACGTCCATCGGGAACTGCGTGCATGTATAGAGGTTAGTATCCCCCAGCGCTCGATTGGATGGTGGTTTTGACGAGTTGCATAGAAGAGCGACGGAAAATGATGAGGTGCGAAGCGATTAAATGTCTACCGAACACGCGACGAAGAAAAAAAAACTACGGTCAGTAAATAAACCCTTCGGTAGGCTAGGTCAAGAGAGTGTTAATATCTATAGCCTACCAGGAATAGGCAGAAAGNGTCAGTAAATAAACCCTTCGGTAGGCTAGGTCAAGAGAGTGTTAATATCTATAGCCTACCAGGAATAGGCAGAAAGAAGCCATTTTAATAGAATTACAATAAGCTGTACGACTTGAAATAAAAATATGTTTTACAACATTTGTGGCTTTGGTCTAGAGAACATAAGGTCAAGAGGGAAGTCCGAGAAGCATAATAAGTAAAGGGACATACCAAACGTCGAACCCACGTCCGTTCGCTCGCCGCCCAGAGAGGAAGACGTTCAGGCCGCTGATAATCTGCCGACTACCTGTTCTCACTTTGAACATGACGTCTGCTGGAGGCGCCAAAAACTTGCCGTCTCCCACTGCGGAACGAACGGACGTGGGTTCGAGGTTGCGTTAAGTTCCTTTCCTTGTTATCCTTCTCCAACATCCCTGCGGCTCTTATTCTCTGTAGACCAAGGCCACTTATGTTATAACGGACAGATCTTTATTTTAAGTCGTATAGCTATTTGTAATCATCTCTCAATCGTCTCATTCCCCCTACACCTGGGGGGCCGCGGTGGTTCGATGGTCAGAATTAGCGCTACATGAATTAATAAAGTTTTTTTGTAATATTTATCCGGGAAACCATTGACAGATTGCTACTAAATTTGGCGAACAAGTAGTACAATTGCAGTTTATATATACAAGTATGTTCCAAGTATGCCAGACATTTATTTTCAAAATGGTGGCAATATAGCTATTTTAGCCTAGTATGATATATCTTCGAAACTATGTAATGAATTCCAATTTAACTTTGAATGCCGGGAGTACTTATACCAAACATTAAATGTGTGTACGCGGAGCCTCATTTGTCCTCCATTTTGTGAGATAGTGGCACACGAATAAATAAAATTTTTGTATAATATCTCGCGAAACAATTACCCGATTCCTACCAAATAAGGCAAAAAAGTAGTACTGCGTGATCTGATGTTAACTAATATGTTTTTGGTATGTCAGACACTTATTTCCGAAATGGCGGCCATATAGTAATTTCAGTTTGGTATATTTTATCGTAGAAACCAAGTAATTACTTCTATTGAATCTTTGTGTGCTGGCTGTATATATTACAACTATCAAATGTGTGTCCACACTAAATATCTTTTGTCCACTATTTTGTTAAACAGGATTACATGACAAATTAAGATTACGCGATATCTCAGGAAAACAACCGATTCCTACCAAATTTGGCAAGCAACTTGTACTTTGGCAGGCCATATAAGCTGATAAACTTTGAGATTGTGGGACGAACATATTATTTTAATGGTGGCCATATAAAATTTTTTAGATCAGAATTTTTTATCTACGAAACTAATTCCAACTTAACTTTGTATGCTGAGGTGTATGTGTGTGTGTGCGATTTTAATTTAGTCTCATGGTCGGCAATGGACACAGTCCAATCATACCATCATAATAACATGAACTCACCATATCCATTAAACTTCAAAGGTAAAACTAAGTGCTAATTTCCCCTACTTCCTTTAAGGTTAGTAATTTGAGGCGAAATTAAATTCTGCATTAAATATGTGGATGCAGTTCCATGAAATACATTGTCATCGGCTATGTGTTATGTTTTAGTATTGTGAAGTTTCGTTCATATTAGTGAAGGCATTTAAATATTACAAGCGAAAAGAGATTTTTTTGTAAGCCAAGTGAGGCCATTAGAAACTTTAGTGTGATGTTCTTTGGAAACTCCGTGGCTTGACGAATTTTCACGAAACTTGTATCGAGTGACAAATATTACTGTGAAAGTATGCTGTAAAATTTGGATCAATTCTGTTCAGCTATCGAGCTACATGGCAGTCGATTTCGTTACTCGTAATACATAAAATAGTAACGGCCACCATTTACTTGTGCAAGTTTTCGTATTAAAATAATGATTTATGAGGTTTTAATGTAATATAATTCTACTCTTAAATGGTGTTAAACGAAATTCTTATGTAATTCAACGATTGTTTAAGGCACGTTGTCTTCTGCAGGAAGCAGCAAATTCACCATATTCTCTAAAAGCGTACCTTTCTTTAACGGGTGAGTGCATCAGCTATTCACAGTTTTTAAAGGTGAACGTTCGGAATGTCTTGCCCTTGGCGTTGTTTTCATAACGGTAAAAAGAATGTTTAAATCTGCTGCTATTCTCTTGGCGATCTAAATCACACATAATTTTTTATGTCCTCGGAAGTGTTGGCCATGGTTTAAGGCATTAATTTATGTACAAACATCAATCACTATTCACAAATAATTATGTCTGTAAAAATACGCAAACAACAGGTTGAAAGTAGAAATTTAGCAGGGCTTTCAAAAGTGCTCACTTTCCCGTGAGCCGTCTTTACGAGAGGCATCAAAAAGATCACACAAGTTGTACGTAATATAAAGATACAATTATATTATTATAATTTGTAACGATTTATTCTNGCATCAAAAAGATCACACAAGTTGTACGTAATATAAAGATACAATTATATTATTATAATTTGTAACGATTTATTCTTTGAAGTCTTTTTTTCAAGGCCTGTTGGAAATTTTGTCAAGTCTGGATGATGTAGGGGCTCATTAAATTTATTGCACTTCGAAATGAGAGGAGCTTATAATTATCTTTGATTAATTTACCAAATATTAAGTGTCAAAAAAACTGTAGCGACCAGACGGAATTCCTTGCTGTGAACTTTTACAGTTCGCTGTATTTTGCTACGGGGAATTGCTGTGCGAGTTCGCCCAACTTGTCGAGTCGATAAAAGCGTCAAACAGACATGCCGTAAAACGGTTTTCGCATATTTTGTATCCATGCCAAAGTATTACACGGCTGTATTTCAGTTCCGTCCATTTCAAAGAGGCTTTAAAGACAAATATTTACTACAGCAGTTTTTTTCCAAGCGTGAATTTTAATTTAACTGATGTGTGTTCTTGCAGCAACAGACGTCCGCCGCAGGAGGCAATGGTCGCGGAGTNAGCGATGGTCGTGGAGTCGGTTTTTGTTTGTGCTCGTTCTTTTAGAAACCTGACGTACGCGCAACATTTTTTTTTTGTTCCGTCGCAGTCTCGCGGACTGGCTTCAATCCGCGCACGGGACGCTGGATTATGCACGGCGGGGCNGTCTCGCGGACTGGCTTCAATCCGCGCACGGGACGCTGGATTATGCACGGCGGGGCATTTCGTGCAGCCGAGAGTAAATGACTGTCGGGAGGGGAAATGAGAAAGGAAACGGACGCACGGCGCTGAAAGCAGCGGACTACCGGAGAAGTTCGCAGATGGCAGGCGCGCCAATCTCGAGACGGATCTGCGAAACAATCTTCGCGGAAAGCAACCGGCAGAGACTCGCTCGTGTAATATCGCTTTGAAGCTCTCCGGGGAATGTTACATTGATGAAAGCTGGTTCCTGGTCAGTTGAGCTCACCGAAGAAACAAACATTTAATTAAAACGGACCTTGCCAAATGATTTGCNAAAGCTGGTTCCTGGTCAGTTGAGCTCACCGAAGAAACAAACATTTAATTAAAACGGACCTTGCCAAATGATTTGCGACCACAGCGAATTCAGTTGGTCGATACTACACAACAACTTAGCATTGTTTACAAAAATAAAGATTATTTTGCAACCGAAACAATTGTTTAAGAACCAAAAACAATTTTTTTGGTTGCAGAAAATTTTTTTTAAGCGTATTTTACAAATTAGTATATTACAATTACTGTACACTATAGTGCAGTGGAGTATATTGTTATGTACTGTGATCGCATGTTTTTCTATTTGGGTTCACGATTAATTATGTAGGAATAAATAAGGGAATTAATTTTTTTGAGTCTTGGCTTAGTAAAAACCGATTCAGTCCTGGGCGTTTAATTTGTATCTATTTCTAAAATGGGATAACAAATAATTATTGCAGTTATAAACAAATGTAACATGCATTTCTGTACACTTCAACCTTTCTCTGGCTCTGCCCACGGCACGGTAATCCCATAAAATACGGCTGTTTACACTATTAACATCTTTATCAATGAGCGTTAGACTTCGTAATTTAGCTGTGGACTCACAAACATGTTATATTCAAAACAGCGACGTTAATGCTTACATTCAGCAAAAAGAAGCACATCTTAAAGTATGTTGTATGAGATTCGAACTACATGATTATCCAGTTCCACATTTATACAGGATGAGTATAAAAGAATATCCATACTTTGAAGGTCTGTAATATCCAAACCAAACAACCTGCAGCCTTGATCGACCAATCAAATGAACCGTGGAACCGTGAATTTTGTTTACCATACATTCATAAATGTTCAATGTGACCACCATGAGNCAATCAAATGAACCGTGGAACCGTGAATTTTGTTTACCATACATTCATAAATGTTCAATGTGACCACCATGAGCGCCCCAAACGATATTTACGCGATATAAACCTCTTTCCACGCTCTTGTCATGTAAGTTTACATGTCCTACTGTATTTATACTTGTGTGAAAAATGTGATGTGAATTAGCTGGGTTAGTTCCCGAGTTATGGTATATACGTTACATTTTATCAAAAGGCACTATCTTCCCAAAAGGCTGTCAAAAGTGTGTCTCTATAATAACATTTGATGCTTCTAAATGATACTCTCAGCATACAAAGTTTAATTGAAATTGGTTCAATTGTTTAATACATATGACCGACTTACCTAAATTATTGATATGGCAGTCATATTGTTAATAATGCCAGCCATACGTAAAACATGCAAGTTTACGTGGCCTTCTCTAGTACTACACGTTTACACAATTCGGCAGGAATCGGTTGATTTGTCCCCGACAACNGCAAGTTTACGTGGCCTTCTCTAGTACTACACGTTTACACAATTCGGCAGGAATCGGTTGATTTGTCCCCGACAACGGCATTCAAGCTCAATTTTCCCATGTGGGGCGATATTCACGAACGAAGAACAAAATGGTTATGTATTGGCACTTTCTATATACGAAATTAAATTATTTGTATGGCCTCAATTTTGAATATAATATGTCAGGCTCACATAAAACATTCNTTTGTATGGCCTCAATTTTGAATATAATATGTCAGGCTCACATAAAACATGCCCGTTTACTTGGCCTGCCATAGTACAAAGTATTTGTCCAATTAGGTAACAATATGTTGGTTGTTTCCCGAGATTTAACAAAACTTTATTTCTTCGTGCACCTCATCTTACAAAAGGATGGACAAAAGAGGTTCTGTGTACACACATTTGATTGTCGTAAAAGATATTGCCATTATACAAAGAAACGTTGAAATTTTGAAAATAATTGTCTACCCCTCGTGAAAGATGTCAGTTTATATAGCCTACTGGAATACAACAAGTTTGCTAAATGTTATAGCAAGCAGTTAATAGTTTTTTTCAGATATGGAAAAATTTTATTTTTTTTGTGTGCCTTTATCTTTCATTATGGTGAACAAAAGAGGCTTTAGGTAGACAGATTTGATGGTGGTAATAAATGCTGTTAGCATACAACGTTAAGTTGAAATTTGTTACATGGTTTCGNGCAAGTTTACGTGGCCTTCTCTAGTACTACACGTTTACACAATTCGGCAGGAATCGGTTGATTTGTCCCCGACAATGGCATTCAAGCTCAATTTTCCCATGTGGGGCGATATTCACGAACGAAGAACAAAATGGTTATGTATTGGCACTTTCTATATACGAAATTAAATTATTTGTATGGCCTCAATTTTGAATATAATATGTCAGGCTCACATAAAACATGCCCGTTTACTTGGCCTGCCATAGTACAAAGTATTTGTCCAATTAGGTAACAATATGTTGGTTGTTTCCCGAGATTTAACAAAACTTTATTTCTTCGTGCACCTCATCTTACAAAAGGATGGACAAAAGAGGTTCTGTGTACACACATTTGATTGTCGTAAAAGATATTGCCATTATACAAAGAAACGTTGAAATTTTGAAAATAATTGTCTACCCCTCGTGAAAGATGTCAGTTTATATAGCCTACTGAAATACAACAAGTTTGCTAAATGTTATAGCAAGCAGTTAATTGTTTTTTTCAGATATGGAAAAATTTTATTTTTTTTGTGTGCCTTTATCTTTCATTATGGTGAACAAAAGAGGCTCTAGGTAGACAGATTTGATGGTGGTAATAAATGCTGTTAGCATACAACGTTAAGTTGAAATTTGTTACATGGTTTCGNTAGGTAGACAGATTTGATGGTGGTAATAAATGCTGTTAGCATACAACGTTAAGTTGAAATTTGTTACATGGTTTCGTAAATACAGCACAGTTATTTAAAAAGTATATTTGGCTGCCATTTTGGAAATGAGTGTTTGACCCACTAAATTATGTTAATTTGCATGACCTACTGCAGTATTCTTTCATTAACAAATTTGTTCACAATCTGTTATTTTTTTCCCAAAATATGTCATAAAAATTTTATTTTTCATATGGTGCTACCTTAAAAAATGGCTGACGAAAGAGGTTTAGTATTAACATATTTTATACTCGTAATATATATTTCCAGCATACGAAGTTTTGTTGAATTTCGTCAAATGGTATTGTACATACAGCAAAAAAAACTGTAATATTTTTTCGTAGCCGCCATTTTAAAAATAAGTGCCTTATCAATTTTGGGTCGCAAGTCATGTTGCACTATCTTACAAAATGGCCAACCCATTACATTATTTCTTTGTTTATTCAAGGCTTACTTCGTGCACTACTGGCGTACCAAGTTTGATTTAAATCGGTTCGATGGTTCCCGAGATATAAAATAATCACCTAAGTGTTAAAAAATGTCGCTATTTTGAGAAAAAAAAAAGTACCCGGCGTTATCGAAAGCTATTAAAGTCGGATGTACTTGCCAAATACTTTATGTGGATCGAGTTAGATGAAATTAGGTTGATCGGTTTAAAAGTAATTAGGATTAGGCGCGCGGGGAGGAGGGGTGTTCATAACATTCCAGGCAGACGTTCAGATGATTGCGTAACCCTTTGTGTTCCAGCTGATCTGAACTTTTATAAAACACGTATTAATATAAAGAGTGTTCTAACCTCAGATAAAGTCACGTTATTTTGACAGACNGGGAGGGGGGGGGGAATCTGTCCTTCGATGTTGGAGCAGACGGAAAGGTTTCTGTGCAGCTGGAATACTCACTCTGCCAGATATTCAATTTACGGGTAATCCCTCGCGGTGGATCGGGTTAAGTTGGGCGTAGCACCGAGGTGGAGGAAGTTTGTAGCGAAGATATAGCGAGTTGTTCAGTTGCGGGGCCCATCGCACAGCCCACGAGGGGGGTGGAGGGGGGGGGGACAGAAACTTCTCGAGTTATCCGCGGAACAGCAATCTCCGGAGAGAGTGCCTTACGGGCGACGACCCGATCTGAGGTTACCCCATCCACCGCTTGTTCTGAATACGTCGTTCCAACTGCACTTCCTTTTTTGATACAACATTTTAATGGACTCCGCCTGTCTGCTGGTATTTTGCGCGTCCAAGGTCTCGAAACGCGTGAGCTCTATGGTCGACTTTTGCTAACTCGCCACATGGCTCATCTCCTCTACGAGCAAGGCGCTCAACTAATATGCGCAATGTTTGCGTCGTCGACTCGTCTGAACTTGACTTTCAGTTGTTACCCTATAATATATTTGAACGATAATAAATGTAAAAGAATGATACGTGTCTAAAGATAACTGTCTTAGTCATTGTCATGATCTTATAAGTAAATTTGATGCTTCTAATGGACACTGATAACATACAAGGCTTGATTGGATTTTGTTAAATTGTTAAACATGTATGAAATACTAATGTAAATTATTTATATATATGCCATTTTAAAATATAATTCGCCGACTTAAAACATGTTAGTTTGCATGGCCTACTGTAACAATACCTGTATGCACAATTTGACGGCAATCGGTAAATTGAAGAATACAGCCACGAATAGCAGATATCAAATCAGAATTCTCGAATTACTTGTTTCACTTCAAACAGTTCCTGACATTTTGCTAATAGCAGTTACCCGCACCTTAGATTTTGTCCACTCAGTGAGAAGCGTCCGTAAAAATAATAGCTTCACACTTCTTACTTAATTAATAAACCCTAAAATGAATTTCCAATGGCAACTAGCTAAAATTAATAAAATCGCACAAGGTAAATATTAGACTGTATAAGCATGTAGTTCCATTTGGATTTCAACAACGTAGATTTCAACTAGCCAAGCTTGTGCATTACGCAATAGCAAATTAATTTTGTAAACTTAACTTTCAACCAATGAGACAAGAAATTTCGTCAATTCTAATGCTTGCATTTTAGTGCTTGTTGTTCCATCTCACTTAGTTTGTTCATGGAG
>NQII01001676.1:205013-226180 GCA_002778355.1 Clitarchus hookeri
ACTATCATAATCCCCTTAGACAATAATGCTACCAAATAAGAAAATGCTACAACATATCTAGAATGCAATTTTTTTACCATTAAAATGGGTGGTTGTTGGTTGGTAACAATTATCTAAACATACTGTTGATGTGTGTTGTGTATTTTTTGTTGGACCAGAGTTATGAGAGCAGCATTTTATTTCAAATTAGGGAATAAACATTTACAATCTCAGCTGACCTCTCGTGGTGCAGTCGGTTGAAGCGCTGCCGGTCTGCGGTGCGAGAGGCTCTGTTTTCGAATCCTAGTATGGCATGGGTGTTATTTTAAGTTAGGTAGTTTGTAAGATGTCCCCTGATAATAAGCACTTCCAAATATAATAGCGTTTAAAATCTCACCGAGCCTTTTTTTTTGTATTTGAAAAAATTCTAATATTTTAATGCGGTTGCTTATGGTATCTTTCTGTCGGTGATTCTTAATCGAAATCATCAACAAGTACCATTCCTTAATCTTCTTCAAAATTCACTTTCACCGCCGAAGAACGTGAAACAGAGAACGGGCATTAATAAGTATAAAAAATATTCCAACTTGACCTGAAGCGAAACGGTTGGTAAAGTATTACATGAAAAATTACTTCGGACGTACGCTATTGCAAATCTTTTTTCCAATGAAAATACAGACGATAACATTAAATTCATAAACAAAAACAAGCCAAGACTGTGTAAAAACATATTTAAAATATAAAAATAATCCCACGAGGAATTCAGTTAAGAGTTCTACCAATCTAAATAAAACAAATTAGTGCGAGAAAAATAAACGAATTAGCAACGAATACTTACTTGTTCGTTTTATTATTATCTTATTTTGATTAGTTTAGTTAGGTATAATTCTTGACTTAATTGTTTTTGGGGTCTCTGTTATTCGTTCGCTTGTTTCTCGTCATGTTTTGTGTCATTTAGAGTCGTTTAACTCTTGACTGAGTTCTTTGTGGCAGTATTTTTATATTTTAGATATCTGTTAACAACAGTGTGTCTTGGATTTTTATGTGTATTTTTTTAATGTCATCCTCTGTGCTTTCCGAGGCGACATATCTCTGAAATTGCTTATGTCCGAAGTAATTTTTCGTATAATTACTTACTGTGACAGTATTGCAAGTAGTATTCAAAGAACAGTTCGTGCAGCAGTTTCATANTAATTTTTCGTATAATTACTTACTGTGACAGTATTGCAAGTAGTATTCAAAGAACAGTTCGTGCAGCAGTTTCATATAAATTCATTTCAAAGGACGTTTCGTGCCAAAACTGTTATTATATTTTTCTCTGAAACAAAATATTGAGGACGCATTAACACATTTTAAGAATAATTTATTTTCTAGATTTTATTTAGCCCTATTTAGCTACTGTAAAACCGTGACTGAATANTAACACATTTTAAGAATAATTTATTTTCTAGATTTTATTTAGCCCTATTTAGCTACTGTAAAACCGTGACTGAATAATTGTAAACTTTCTAGGTTTCTTTTACCCGAAACTCGTATCAGCGATATAAGTCAAATATGAGTGACTAAGTTCTANATTGTAAACTTTCTAGGTTTCTTTTACCCGAAACTCGTATCAGCGATATAAGTCAAATATGAGTGACTAAGTTCTAGTGGGATATCAATAAAGTATGAATAAATTAGTCGATTAAGAAGCTGCCACCACCTGGTTGAATCAGTCTAAAGTCCTGTTAACCAGTGCTTAGTGTGTTATAATGCATATAAATGTGGCAAACAACACCATAAATATATGAATTCCAATTTATGTAAGTAGCAGTAAACTCACATATGAGGATTTTTTTGGACTACGAGGTAGAACAGTATATAATTTAGAATAACCTCATTACCTGTGTATTTATTTTCAGCAATAAACTAATCTTCAAATGTGACACAAATATTTTCACATGTCTAAGAAAATAATTTATTTTAAATTAATTAACATTGATACGAAGATATNCAAATGTGACACAAATATTTTCACATGTCTAAGAAAATAATTTATTTTAAATTAATTAACATTGATACGAAGATATGTCGAGGTAAGAATTCCGAAAATAAAATATGAAAATGTACTGAGAATCAAAACCTAAATTATGGAAACTTGGTAATAGTATGCTTTAAGAAAGGTTTCCTNAAATATGAAAATGTACTGAGAATCAAAACCTAAATTATGGAAACTTGGTAATAGTATGCTTTAAGAAAGGTTTCCTCTTTAAATAATTACTTAGGATGTAAGCACTTTTCCCCCCCAAAATACTACTAAACGGAGTTCATGTTTTTATTATTCCCATAGTAATATTTAATAAGTAAGCTGGAGCATGTGTAAATATCACGGCATCGATGAAGTTTGCATGAAGCAAATCTTAAATTGACCTTTGAGCCACTAAAGTTATTATTTCCATTAGGGAAGCAACATAGCATATATTAATATATAGTATATTTGAGTCTGCACGCTAAAGTAATTTTTATTGTCGCTGGTTCATAATAGTACGGAGATAGGCTTAACTTAATGATGTTAGTACGAGTCCTGTTGCCGNAATTTTTATTGTCGCTGGTTCATAATAGTACGGAGATAGGCTTAACTTAATGATGTTAGTACGAGTCCTGTTGCCGCAGTGGGTTTTTGTATATTTCTGAAACTATAGGGCGTGAGTAGAGGGTTAGTAGTACTGGTATACAATTTTAATCAAAATTCACGTTAATTTCCTAAACTTAGCGAAATAGTGTAACGTTTCACTGAAAAAACCATTGCTTGAATGAAGCAAGCCACGTATTCTAATTCGTCAAAATCGGGTCAGCTATTCACAAACTCTGAGAGCCAGCTGGATAATGTAAGGAAATAGTGAAACTTTGTGTGTTGTATAGAAAAACNCAGCTATTCACAAACTCTGAGAGCCAGCTGGATAATGTAAGGAAATAGTGAAACTTTGTGTGTTGTATAGAAAAACGCAACTGAAAAGCGTTTCGCATTTTGTTGTGAATAGTTTAAACATGGCTCCTAGCAAAGTGCTAGCTAGTGCTTAACAACTTATTTGAATCAACGGTTNTTTGTTGTGAATAGTTTAAACATGGCTCCTAGCAAAGTGCTAGCTAGTGCTTAACAACTTATTTGAATCAACGGTGTTGTGACATATTTTTACAGCTCTTGACTGCCAAATTTCACTCGCACGAAAGAAAATTGCACAAAATCGCGCAAATAATATCAAACAACCAATAAGGTTGTCTTAAAAAAAACTAAATTCTCGTGCAGTAAATCATGTGATTCAAACATATATATATATATATACTGAGAGTGACTAATCAACGTCAATTTGAGTGTGTCAGCAAAAAATACTAGTGCCTGTCAGCAAATATTTATGTGAGTTCATTTTCGTTCACAGTACTTTATATAACTCTTAAATTTTAAGTATAAACAAATCAGTATTAAAGAAGGCGAGTAATGTAATGTGGTATAAATAATTCATAAAAGTTGTTTAGAAATTCTTATAGGGAAATAAAAATAGAATATCATTAGAATAAAATTGTTTATTATTTTCGCCACGTTCTATATAAAGTAGTACCTAAGCACGGTACTGTAACTGTGAAAATAAATTTTAACCAAGAAACTTATTTCTCGATTCAGTCACATAAACCTTTAAATATATGATTTCGTTTAAATCGGTTCATTGGGAACCAAGTTTTTATATGTATGCGCGCGCGCACACACACACACAAATGCACTAGCGTGAGTAGACAGGAAAGTGGTTTCTCAAAGACTGCAATTCCAGTAAGTAGTTTAAATAGTGCTCTAAATGTAAATGGCCCCTTTGTGGCATTTCTTAGAGAGTGCGATTGAAGAACAGGCAGGATCTTCCAATTTTCCTACCTATTTCGGGCTTAAAAGAAGGATGTGTCGAGATCAGAACCTCGTTCCAAATCAACTTAAAAGTTCAACCCAAGGCCACCCCCCCCCCTTTTCGCAGTCATTTTAATAGTCTAGTCATACATATTTCACTCTTTGCAANACCTTGTATCTTTACGGGCTGTATGATTGTTCTAAAAATCAGTACTCGCAAGTGTCTGGAATCAAACTCTTCAACTTCCATTCTTGGTGACGTGTCATTTTTGCCTATGTAAAGACACTATTTTCTGGTACTACTATTACTGGAGTCATAGGTTAACAAGTTCGTAACGTGAGGTTCTTACAAGGTATGTTACTTAAGTACAGGCCAGTGTGCAAACAATCATCTGTTTTTTCAACGTAGGAAAAACGGTTTGTAATTGGAATAAACTAACACGCCATAAAACAGGAGAGAATGGAGAGAGATTTGGGTATTGCTTAACATCGAGGCCTTGAGAGCCGAAGAGGTGAGTATGGGGCAGCGCCGGAATACAAGAGCAGGAGAAACAGGAGATCCCCGAGAAAACCCGCCGACCAGTGGCATCGTATGGCACGATTCCTACGTGCGAAAATACGGGATCGACCCCGTTGGAAATAGATCCCGGTTCGTCTTGGTGGGAGGCGAGTAGTCTGAACACTACACCACCGCAGTCTCTTCTCATAAAATAAATATGTTTATTATACGAGGGAAGCCAACGATGCAAACCTACCTTACACCTTTCTCCGTACACCTCAGATGGGTGCAAAACACTGAGGCTGATATTTTCATATAAACCACACAGTACCTCAGAGCAGTTAAGGCGGCTGCATGGTTGAGAATTTGCTATAGGGAAATACGCGTTAATGAAATTCGGCTCTTTGGCGTTCCTGTTAAAGGTAGGTTTATATCACCCGGGACTTTTTTGAGCAGAAAAATATGCGCTTCTTTGCTATCGAAGATTTTTGTAACATGAACGTACAGCCTGTTTCCTGGAAAAATCAGAAAACTTAATTATTAAATACAGATTAATTAAAAACGAATTGATACATTTGCCACTATACAAAGCTCGACAGTACCATTTCTCACTTCAAAGTTTCGTTTCAAGTTTGTATCTTCAATATGGGCTTCAAAAAACCTAATTTCATTATCATGTATTTCCCTATAGCAAATTCTCAACTTAGCCTTAACTGCTCTTAGGTACTGTGAGGTTTATATGAAAATATCAGTCTCAGTGTTTTGCACCCATCCGAGGTGTAAGAAGAAAGATATAAGGTCAGCCCACCTGAAGCCGTTTTCCGTTGTTGAGGGTCAGAAGGGCGGGAGCTCTTTCGGGTGGTTTTTGTATGTCTCTGGCTCTTATATTTTGAGACACAGTGCTTCAGGAAAGCCGTTTATAGGTATGTTAGAGTGTTCCGAAATTATATTTCAAATATCCGTGATATCTTGAAAATACTCGACTGGCCTCGTTTTAAGAGTGTGTTCTTTTCGTATAGCATAAAATTACGCGCACCTTTAATATTTTCGTTTAAAAAACGCGAATTTCAAACTCTTTGTAAAACAGTTCAAACTCCAGGTAGGTGGAACCCCTAATAAGTAATTCTGCAAACAGTCACGTAAGTTCGAAAGTCACATATGCGTTGCTGTTCCACCGAATCCCACAAATGTTCGATGGGCGAAACATTAAGTGACCTACCAGGCCATAGGAGTAATGACACATTATAGAAAACTCCTGAAAAGCCAAAGATGTTTGCGTGCATGATGGGGCAAGACGTTAACAAAGACCGTTGTATCACAAGTGGCGAACGTTGGTCATATGCGATGGCTCTCCATATTATCACACCACAAGCTGTTCACGGTAAACCGAACACTTTTGAAATCTCTGCTTAAGATCTACTTGTATGCACAGTGTGTATTCATACACGTTTTGTAAAATTAATATTACCTTGAGACTGATCACCTTATTCATGCACCCGTCAAGTGAAACTGTAATATTATTAGAAAAGTAAATATTTTACCAATTTTCCTATTCTTACACCAGTAGTAGAGAAATGGGTTGATGACGCCAACGGCTGGGGGCTGGAGAACTCGGAGCTGTTCATGCTCTGTCATTGCGGTCGAACGGCGGCCATCTTGGATCCAAGGGACCTTGAATTTGACCTTTGTTCTCGGTGATATTTGACCTTTAACCTCGGTAACCTTTAACCCAAAAAATTCGTAAAATTAAAAATAAACTCGAAAATTTATAAGAAATTATTAAATAATATTTTTAAATTATTAAAAAAATTTATTTAAGAAATTTACATTTCCGCAGATTATCCAACTTCCCCCACTTACCCCCACAACTATACTTATTCTAATGTGTGTGTCCATCTTGTTTTTTTATTTGTAATATGTTTATTCATTACTGGAAGACGCCATATTAGTTTTTCGTTCGTCATTTGCTTATACATTGCTAGAGGACGCCATATTAGTTTTTCGTTTGTCATTTGTTTATACATTGCAGGAGGACGCCATCATATTTCTTTTGTCTCTCATTTGTTTACACATTGCTGGGGGATGCCGCCTTGGATTTAATATTTTTCATCACTTAGATGGTGCTTGTGCATTAATTTACCCACCAGGTAACAGTCATATTTGTTTATGTTTTTAAAGTATAGTTTGCGTTGTCAGCACCCTCCATATTGGAACATATTTTCCACTCACAGGTGGCATTAATTTTTTGATTATGCCACCTGCTATCGGCCTGTAGCGAATGGTGACTTTGACCATTCCTGCAAAGTATGTAAACTGTAATTTTTTTTTGTTTTATTCCTAAATGCATGTATTTTTAAATAAAATAATTTTTTTCATTGTATGGGTTGGGGGGAGGAGGGGGTTAAACTAAATAAAATGCAACATATTTTTTTACACAACACGTATTGTGCACATAATAAAATAATAAAACGTTAGCTTATCAATAGCTTTTATTAATACTCTTCGAGCAGAGTTCGAAAACCTCTGGGCGGTTCGGACGATTTCGTGTCTACTCGTAGGCACCCGATTTCTGGCCCAAGGATGGTGCGCCATTTGTGCAGCAGATCCAGTCAGGTTCTGATCTGTCGTGGACATGACGATGCGAATCACCATACATTTTAAAGAGCTTGCGAAGCGAAGGACGTCCATACTCCGGCTGCAGGTCGATAATATCCACTTCAAATTTACTCAAGTCACTAGGCAATTTTTTCTGCTCAGATCCAGCTACATAAATCGGGGCCTTCGGGTACTGCATCAGCAAGTCACGCAGCACATTTCCTATCTGATGTAATGGAATCCTGCCTTTGTCTCATTACAGTCCTTGGTAGTACTTGTTCAGTCAGGTGTTAGTTTTGTTGCTCTTCTCATCCAACGTTTTCCAAAGGTATGGAGGGTGGAAGGAGCTGGTTCGTGTTTTACCGTCATCGTTGTGGGACAGTGCGGTCTTCTTGAGCACGAAGCTATTTTGCCTCTGGAAATCCTGCACATTACATTATATCTTGAAACTGACGATGCTCGAAGACGACTATACAGTAACAGTGTGTGAACTGTTATATTTATACATTCTCAGATGTGCTCATGTCAGTCTGTTGACCGTCTTATCTCGGCAATTGTACTCTACAAGACGGTCGTGAAGTATCACGCAGAATGCATGTGTGTTGGCAGGAATATTTCCATATGGAGTGAATTCGATCCTGCAGTCAATTACATTTGAGGTAAACACTCGTCCTGTTTACTCACATCGAATACCATGAGCAGGAACAAACTCTTGAAAGTATCAGGGTTCAATATCGTCGATTGGGGGGGGGGGCGTCCATTATATGCATTTTGGAATTGTGCGTACATCTGATATGCCAGCTGGTACTGCCCACTTTCAAAGTTCATGTTCATGTGAACGTACGGATAGCTTTCGCTATTCAAAAATATATTCACATTTTCTATTTAACATGTGTCGAACTGCCAACGACTCGCTCTCACCTTGTGCTGTCTTCCGGTCTGTAGCTCAACGATGATGTACCTCGGTTTCTTAGAAGTAAAGTTGGACTCCACCATCCAGTTGATTTGCTGGCTCGCTGGCAATCCAGGGTACGTCTCGAGACTGCACGACCTGAAAGCCACATCGATGTTTTTATCATCTTCCACATTCTGCAACATTTTTATGCGTTTTGCAGTGCTAAACTGCACATGAGGTAGCATCCATTCGATAGACTGTAATTACAGTTCACACCTTCACTTATTTATCCAGGACACGGGCCGTGATCGATGAAATTAGTTATGAAATCGCAAACCACATAAACCTCCTCCACAGGCCAGTAAACGGGGACAACGCAGCCGATATAGGGCAGTGTATTCCGTGGACGGTGTCTTTGCATTCATTCGTTGCTTCTTTCGAGTGTCTCCCTTCCGTTTCATCTTTCGGAGACTGCCGTGGCATCAACAGATCCCTGCCTAAAAGATGCATCTCTTCGACGGCTGTCACCCTTCGCTCCTTCGTGTTGTCCCTCCATACGCATTTACTAATGAAAATTTGAACTTCCGTCTGTCTTTTAATGTTGTCCTTAGAAATTTAACTAATGAATGTAGGTATTTCGCGTGTGGTATTTGAATCCGGTGGGGTCGCGGTGGCTGAGCAGTTAGCCTGCTCGCCTAACACCGAAGCGAACCGGGTTCAATACCCGGCCGGATTATTTCCGCATGTGGGAATCGTACCGGACGATGCCACTGGTCGGCGAGTTTTCTCGAGAGTATCCCGTTTCCCCCGCCTTTTCATCCCAGCGCTGCTTCTATACCTCAATCACCCTCATCGACTCTCAAGACCTCCCTGTTAAAAGCCGCCCAAATCTCTTCACTCGCCGTTCGACGGCTGTTACCCCACATTCGTGTTATCGCTCTGCACGCATTTACAATTGAAAATTTTCATTTCCGTCTGTCTAATAATGTTGTCATTAGAAGTTGGACTAATTAATATAGGTTACTATTTCACGTCTGGTATTTGAATACGGTATTTGGTCACGAAAGGGGAAATGAAACTAGTTTACTTACGTTTTATGTCTTCATACATTTTCCAATATACATTCGAGGTTGGCTGTAGTTTTTGTGGCAAGTTCAAAGGACAAATCAACATTCTAAATTTTCAGTACTGAAAAGCCAGCGATTCGACGGCAAGCAGCTTAGTTGTCATCCAATTATCACATCGTTTGTCCGCGGTTAACCAAGCCGTTTTAATTCCGCTATTCTACATGCTCTTTATCCTTTCGCTACATTTATAAATTTACACCGCCATCCATCAAATGACCAGCGCCCACGTGTCGATACTCTGCAATTGTTAGAAAGTTAATATGCATTGTAAAGTTGCACCTGTTTTACTGCGATGTTTATGGAACAAGAATAACAAGTTTAAATAGCAACTTAGGCAAGTATTGAGCTTTTGCGAGGACGTTAAATCACCAAACTAAATCTCTTCACTAACTACAGTTTTTTCTTTAACTGTTCCAGTCGTTTTCATTTAAAGAAAATCATGGATTTCCATTTCGCGGCATCATTTCAAAAGTTTGCAACAAAAGGTAAAACCACTTATACGACACGAAGAAGATGAGATGTACGAATTATTTTGTCACGACAAATTAAAGGGATAAATGTAGCATTCATATCAGACAGGTTAATTATTTTTGTGTTTTACGTATGTCCGTAACATCCGATCTCACATTACAATAAGAAATATCAATTTCACGTGGTCAAAAATTGTTTGCGACATTTATTTAACACTGAGGTTTTAAAAATATTCGTGTTTCTATAACGAAACATGTTTGATATAAAGTTGAGTTGTTAAAGCTTTATTAAACCTCAATCAGAAGAAGTGCACTCGTGTGTTAAAGAAAATATTTTTGTAAACAGTGTTGTAACTTATAATCCAGTCCTAGTTGTCTTGACAGTGCTGTTGGCAATAATGCAGTCCATTGTTGGAGCAAGAAGACAGAATACTGCGCTGCGCGCCTTATTTCTGCCTCACACTCTTGTCTCTGCGGCTTGAAGTAGTGAACGTTACTATCACCCGATATTTCGGCTAGACGAAATACACTGAAGAGCGAAAAAAACTGGTACAGGCGTGCTTATGCTAATAACAGAGGTATGGAACCAATCACAGTAACGCGATGCGGTCGGCAGCTAGATCGGTTGCTGCTGCTACAATGGCAGGTTATCAAGATTTAAGTGAGTTTGAATGTGGTGTTATAGTCGGCGCACGAGAGATGGGACATAGGATCTCCGAGGTAGCGATAACATTTGGATGTTCGCGTACGGCCATTTTACGAGTGTACCGTGAATATCGGGAATCCGGTAAAACTTCACATCTTCGACATCGCTGCGGCAGGAAAAAGATCGTGAAAGAACGGGACAAACGACGACTGACGAGAATCATTANAGGGGGTGGGGTAAGGGGGTGAGGGAAGTGAGCCAAAGGCGTGCTATAATCCTCAAAACTGTCACGCGACAACCCAAAAAATTCGAAAAATTCAAAACCATTTCGAAAATTTATAAAAAACTATTTAATAATAGTTTCAAATTATTAAGAATTTATTAAGGAAACCTACATTTCCGCAGATTACCCAACTACCCCCACTAACCCCCACAACTATACTCATTATAATGTGTGTGGCCATCTTGTTTTTTTGTTTGTAATTTGTTTATACATTGCTGGAGGACGCCATCATATTACTTTAGTCTGTCATTTGTTGATACATTACTGGAGGATGCCACCTTGGATTTAATATTTATCATCACTTAGATGGTGCTAGTGCATTAGTTTACTCACCAGGTGGCAGCCATATTTGTTTATGTTTTTAAAGTATAGTTTGCATTGTCAGCACCCTCCATATTGGAAAATATTTTCCACTCATAGGTGGCATTAAGTTTTTGATTATGCAACCTGCTATCGACCTGTAGCGAATGGTGGCATTGACCATTTGAGTATATAAACTGTCATATTTATTTTTTTTTNTAATTTTTTCATTAAGTGGGTTGGGGGGGAGGGTGTGAAAATAAATCAAATGCAACATACGTTTTTACACAACACGTATTGTGTACATAATAATATAAAAAAATCGTCAGTTAATCAATAGCTTTTATTAATACTCTTCGAACAGAGTTCGAAAACCTCTGGGCGGTTCGGACGATTTCGTGTCTACTCGTAGGCCCCCGATTCCTGGCCCAAGGATAAGGTGCGCCATTTGTGCAGCAGATCCAGTCAGGTTCTGATCTGTCGCAGACATGACGATGCGAATCGCCATACATTTAAAGAGCTTGCGAGGCGAAGGACGTCCATACTCGGCCTGCAGGTCGATAATATCCACTTCAAATTTTCTCTAGTCGCTAGGCCATTTTTTCTGCTCGGATCCAGCTACATAAATCGGGGCCTTCGGATACTGCATCAGAAAATCGCGCAGGACATTTCCTATCTGATGGAATGGAATCCTGCCTTCGTCTCATTCCTGTCCTTGGAAGTACTTGTTCAGTCAGGTGTTCGTTTTGTTGCTCTTCTCATCAAACGTTTTCCAGGGGTATGGAGGGCGGAAGGACCGGGTTCGTGTATTTACAATCATCGGCGTAGGACAGTGCGGTCTTCTTGAGCACGAAGCTATCTTGCCTCTGGAAATCCTGCGCATTACAGTATATCTTGAAGCTGACGATGCTCGAAGACGACTACACAGTTACAGTGTGTGAACAGTTATATTTATATATTCTAAGCTGTGCTCATGTCAGTCTTTTGACCATCTTATCTCGGCAATTGTACTATACAAGTCGGTCGTGAAGTATCAGGCAGAATGCACGTGTGTTGGCAGGAATATTTCCATATGGAGTGAATTCGATCCTGCAGTCGATTACATTTGAGGTAAACACTCGTCCNGTGTGTTGGCAGGAATATTTCCATATGGAGTGAATTCGATCCTGCAGTCAATTACATTTGAGGTAAACACTCGTCCTGTTTACTCACATCGAATACCATGAGCAGGAACAAACTCTTGAAAGTATCAGGGTTCAATATCGTGGATTGTGGCCAGGGGGCGGGGCGTCCATTATTATATTCACATTTTCTATTTGACACGTGTCGAACTGCGAACTACTCACTCTCACCTTGTGCTGTCTTCCGGTCTGTAGCCCAATGATGATGTACCTCGGTTTCTCGGTTACAAAGCTGGACTTCACCATCCGGTTGATGTGCTGACTTGCTGGTAATCCAGGGTACGTCTCGAGACTACACGACCTGAAAACACCATCGATGTTTTTACCATCTTCCACATTCTGCGACATTTATATGCGCTCTGCAGTGCTAAACTGCACATGAGGTAGCATCCATTCGATAGACTGTAATTTCAGTTCACACCTTCACTTATTTATCCAGGAAGGGGGCCGTGATCGCTGAAATTAGTTATAAAATCGCAAACCACATAAACCTCCTCCACTGGCCAGTAAACGGGGACAACGCAGCCGATATAGGGCAGTGTATTCCGTGGACGGTGTCTTTTTGTCGTCGGGCCACTGGAACGAAAAGACCATTGAAGATGGGTGGGTCCGGCCGTCGACTTTCTCCATCTTAATCAGCCTCCGGAGTCATTAACTAGGTGGGGGACTCTCTAATTAGGCTTTACTCAGAACGTGGCTGGTTAAATCTTTATAAAATAATATCATTAAATTTTTCAGTATATTTGTATAGCTTCCCCCGCTGATATTCAATCATATTTATATTTAAATGAAATTGTACAACCTTAATGTTAAATAAACCTCTTTTATATAGTGTTCATTGCAAAACTCTTGTCAATAACTTGTTACCCTTATACCCACACTAAGGATAAATATCAACGAAATATCAGAATCACAACAAAGGGTTTCCTAAGCACGATTATAATTTCCCAGACCTACAAGCCACCACATCGGTTTGGGTTCGATTTCCAAGTGTTCCTCTCAGAATTTACCATGCAGTAAACGTAGCGGACGTTGTCGGTTTTCTCAAGGTTCTTCCGTTGACGCTGTCTTTGCATTCATTCCTTGCTTCTTTCGAGTGTCTCCCTTCCGTTTCATCTTTCGGAGACTGCCGTGTCATCAACAGATCCCTGCCTAAAAGATGCATCTCTTCGACGGCTGTCACCCTTCGCTCCTTCGTGTTGTCCGNCGTGTCATCAACAGATCCCTGCCTAAAAGATGCATCTCTTCGACGGCTGTCACCCTTCGCTCCTTCGTGTTGTCCGTCCATACGCATTTACTAATGAAAATTTGAATTTCCGTCTGTCTTCTAATGTTGTCCTTAGAAATTGAACTAATGAATGTAGGTATTTCGCGTGTGGTATTTGAATCCGGTGGGGTCGCGGTGGCTGAGCAGTTAGCCTGCTCGCCTAACACCGAAGCGAACCGGGTTCAATACCCGGCCGGATTATTTCCGCATGTGGGAATCGTACCGGACGATGCCACTGGTCGGCGAGTTTTCTCGAGAGTATCCCGTTTCCCCCGCCTTTTCATCCCAGCGCTGCTTCTTACCTCAATCACCCTCATCGACTCTCAAGACCTCCCTGTTAAGAGCCGCCCAAATCTCCTCACTCGCCGTTCGACGGCTGTTACCCCACATTCGTGTTATCGCTCTGCACGCATTTACAATTGAAAATTTTCAGTTCCGTCTGTCTAATAATGTTGTCATTAGAAGTTGGACTAATTAATATAGGTACTATTTTACGTCTGGTATTTGAATCCGGTATTTGGTCACGAAAGGGGAAATGAAACTAGTTTACTTACGTTTTATGTCTTCATACATTTTCCAATATACATTCGAGGTTGGCTGTAGTTTTTGTGGCAAGTTCAAAGGACAAATCATAATTCTAAATTTTCAGTACTGAAAAGCCAGCGATTCGACGGCAAGCAGCTTAGTTGTCATCCAATTATCACATCGTTTGTCCACGGTTAACCAAGCCGTTTTAATTCCGCTATTCTACATGCTCTTTATCATTTTGCTACATTTATAAATTTCCACCGCCATCCATCAAATGACCAGCGCCCACGTGTCGATACTCTGCAATTGTTAGAAAGTTAATATGCATTTTAAAGTTGCACCTATTTTACTGCGATGTGTATGGAACAAGAATAACCAGTTTAAATAGCAACTTAGGCAAGTATTGAGCTTTTGCGAGGACGTTAAATCACCAAACTAAATCTCTTCACTAGCTACAGTTTTTTCTTTAACTGTTCCAGTCGTTTGCATTTAAAGAAAATCATGGATTTCCATTTCGGGGCATCATTTCAAAAGTTTGCAACAACACGACACGAAGAAGATGAGATGTAGAAATTATTTTGTCACGACAAATTAAAGCGATAAATGTAGCATTCAAATCAGACAGGTTAATTATTTTTGTGTTTTACGTATGTCCGTAACATCCGATCTCACATTACAATAAGAAATATCAATTTCAAGTGATCAAAAATTGTTAGCGACATTTATTTGACACTGAGGTTTTAAAAATATTCGTGTTTATATAACGACACATGTTTGATATAAAGTTGAGTTGTTAAAGCTTTATTAAACCTCGATCAGAAGAAGTGTACTCATGTGTTAAAGAACTTATTTTTGCAAACAGTGTTCTAACTTATAATCCAATCCTAGTTGTCTTGGCAGGGTTGTTGTTGGCAAAAATGCAGTTCATTGTTGGAGCAAGAAGACAGAATACTGCGCTGCGCGCCTTCTTTCTGCCTTACACTCTTGTCTCCTTGCAGCTTGAAGTAGTGAACGTTACTATCACCCGATATTTCCGCTAGACGAAATACACTGAAGAGCGAAAAAAACTGGTATCAGCGTGCTTATGCTAATAACAGAGGCATGGAACCAATCAGAGTAACGCAATGCGGTCGGCAGCTAAATCGGTTACTGCTGCTACAATGGCAGGTTATCAAGATTTAAGTGAGTTTGAACGTGGTGTTATAGTTGGCGCACGAGAGATGGGACATAGCATCTCTGAGGTAGCGATAACATTTGGATGTTCGCGGACCACCATTTTACGAGTGTGCCGGGAATATCAGGAATCCGGTAAAACATCACATCTTCGACATCGCTGCGGCCGGAAAATGATCGTGAAAGAACGGGACAAACGACGACTGACGAGAATCATTAAACGTGACAGACGTGCAACCCTTTCTGGAATTGGCGCAGATTGGATTAGTGGACTGCCCTGCAGGATTCATGGTGTAAATTGCCTCCTGCATTCCTTCAGACATTAGTTGAGTCCATGCCACGTCATCTTGCGGCACTTCTGCGAGTTCGTAGAGGAAGGGGGTGGGGGTAGTTTCTACATGATATTAGGCAGATGTACCAGTTTTTTTGGCTCTTCATTGTAAATTCATTTAACGAAAAAATAAGTAATATTTAAATGTTTCCATGTAGCTGGTCTACCGGCTTGAGATCACATTTAACTGGTTTAAAGCAGTATCCAGTGCTCCAATTTTTGTTATATCAGCATTTTTGTATTGTCACTAGAGGCCACTAGCACATTTCGCTTTTAGCTGAACCTTCTTTGATTTACATGCCACTGATTAAAAAATATATATATTTAGCTTCACGGTAAAAGATACTGCCTGAAACGCTAACTTCTTAAACCACATGAAAGACGATTGTTTGGGCACTGTTTTCCTGCTGCGTACAGCTGCAGCCCATAAACCTGCGGCGTTTGCAACACTTTCTCAGTAGGGCAACCTGGTTCGACGCTTAAAAAAAAACGAGTTTTAACCTGGCTGAGCTGCGCAATAAAGATTAAGAATCCTCTCTTTACGGTTTTAAATAAGAAAAAAAAAACACTCTCCCTTCGTTTACTCGACCACGATGTAAGCAAACGCCCTCGAGATAACTTTCCGAGTTGTTTACCTTCGCGCGAGGCAAAGCTAATGGGACAGCGTGTAAACGAACCTCTGAAAGAACACAAGCAAACTATGGCGCGGCAAGCAGCTTACAGCGCGTCTTGCTTGGTTTCCGTCGGAACAGATTAAATATTGAGAACCCGGTGTGGAGTTTTACGTTCAGAAAAATGCGTACGTGTAAGCAGTAACAATTACATTAATTATTAGCCTGTACTTGTACCACTTAATATACCCCGACATGTGATGTTAACCCTTCTTGTAACCTATGCCTTTACGATTACAGCAAGTTTTCTATCCTTATATCACACAATATTTATTACAGCCAACCACATTAATACACCGATGATAAAACCGAGATTCCGAATATGAAGTTTGTTTGAAATACCAAATATAGGTCTACGAGTAAATGCGTGGAACTTCTACCTGAAATTACTCAGTGGTAACCGGATATTTCACTTCCAATTCGCCGTCAATTGCACACCTAACATGAACGTACAATGTACACAGCTCACAGTACTTCATAAGTGCATTGTACATATTATTTGTGTATTTATACAGTTGCCAATGTTGTATTGAATGGGTATAGAAACGACTGTAAATTTTAAGAAAAGACGTTTGTATTATCGTCTGTCCAGTTCGTAATGTTTCCTCATATCAATTTGTTTTATACACTACGAGAAAGTTTTGCTCTAGTAAACCAAATATTTCTGTGTATACCATCAAAACTACAGTATATTTTCTTGTTCCCGACCAAATAGTTTGTTGAGAAAGCAAAATTTTAGAAGCAAAATAATTAATTTTGTTCATATAAAAGACTCGCTTGAAATATCAAAATCTCTTTGTTTGGCCAGAATAAATTTGTCTGTCAGCAAAATTATTTTTGAATCAACTGTAGCCTATATATTTGTTTCGCAACTCATTTTATTGCCTCCGTTCGAAAATACAGGTAGAGAGTTTGTTGTTTTTGTTCAAATCTGGATAGAAACCGTTTTTCTTAGTGTATTTATTGATGCTTGGTAATGATATAAACATTGTGATGAAACAAGTTAAACAAGAAACAAAGAAGTAAGGCTGCAAAACTTAAAATATTTATCTATGCGCGTTGTCCAGTATTTGAAGTATTTGTATTAAAAACTTTTATATTGGAAACGGTTTAATGTACGTATAGACAAATAAATCTTTAGATGCACCAGCTAAACTTTAGTTTTGGGGCAACCTTTTTGTCAGTGTAAACGCAGTAGACAAACTGTTGCTACGCAAGTTGAAGATACCTTGCATGCTGTTCGTTTCAGTTTCTGCGTAGATAAGAGTATAGTCTGCTCACGATAAAGTGAGCACTTTTGAAGCACTAGTTACTTTTTCTTTCACCATTTTTTTATCCTTCAACCACTTTTCTAAGTTAATATTGCCATGGTAGTAATAAACACAGTGAGTATATTCCATCGCACTTGGAAGTTAACGTTTAAGATAATATTTATTTATTGACCATTATTCCAAATGAGGGGCTTTCAAAATTGCTCACTTTACCGCGAATAGCCTCTTATACTGCATAGTAACTGTCAAAATAAACAGCAGCAAATCTACTCTTTCTATCGCCTAATCTTTAAATAATATATCTGTCAACTGTCACGAAAATGACAACAGATTTTATACAGCAGCCCAGATGTTACAGTATGTAATGCATTGGTGATACGGAGGAAAAAAGGTGTTAGCTGGAGAGAGAATAATACGAAATAAAAATCGTCTTTCGAGAAGATTTCTGCCCTTGTACAACAAATGTTGTATCCTAGAGATCAAACCAAATAAAATGTGAAATAAAAGTGGTCGCAACATTCGAGTACCGAAGTGTAGCTTTAATCATTACAGTCTTTCAGTGACACATTTTATAAATACGATTTGATAGGCGTAAGCCATGGAAAATAACTGCAATAGTCCATTCATGGCTACTTCTAGCTTTTCTGATACCCTGCTTAAGTTCTGCTTTCGCACTCGTCCTCCGCCTCATTCGTAGCTCAGTCTAGAGAATTACACGAAAGGCACAACGCACCACATCATTGCGCATCCAGTTTAATAATATTTCGCATAGGCATTACAAACCCACCTATTGACTCTCTGCCTTTATTCATATTAATCGTACATGAAAAAATCAAATACATAGATAAGATACAAGTAACAATTAAATATAATCAATAATAAGATACTTATATGTTAACAGCAGTATAAAATGCTTGCGATACACTACATGTATATAAAACAACAAACAAGTCATACATGGNACTTATATGTTAACAGCAGTATAAAATGCTTGCGATACACTACATGTATATAAAACAACAAACAAGTCATACATGGGGTGATTTTTTAAAAGTTTGATCCTGCCTAATGGCTGTTGTTTACCAGGCACCATTCTATTCAAGCGAAACTCTCCACAGCTGAAAGCTTTAAGATTTAACTTCTAAAGAAAACGAGACAAGGAAAGTCCTCCACCTCCAAATTGTTCTGGGTCGCTTAGTTTTCTTATCGCGTTCTCCGCTTCATAATTTGGCAAAAAAAAAAAAAAGTTAAACGGCTCGCCTTGGAGATTACAGCGCAAAAACCGATCGTCTGCAACGCCTTCCACCCCCTCCACACAAATCCCTGTTAAAACCACCCTTCTCCTCCCTGAAACCCAGAATCTGAAGAGCAACACCTCAAGACTCACTGCGCTGCCGCATCCATTATGAATGGAAGCTTCCTACGAGATCGCAGTCCCTTCAACCTAAGACCAGTCTCTTCCATTCGCGCTGGTCATAACTTTCGTTCGTTTTGTCGAACTCACCTACGAATTCCACCCCCTACCCTACCCGCGCAGCAACCACTGCCACCATAGACAACCCCTTTATCTTTCTTGTACGCTTTGTGCGCCGTTAAATTTTAAAGGAGCCGCCTTCCTTTCGCATCCTGCCGATTTAAATCCGATCCCTAATTTTCTGGATGCTTGGCAATAAAGTTAGCTTCGCGAGTAATTCGCAGCACCCTTAAATATTTCCGTTAAATTGATTTGGATGTTTTAATTGCCTATTATTGTAATAATAACGAACCATTCTTGTGACAGTAGGTCGATTTGATAAAGCTGGACTTTATAAATACAGCCAATATAGTATGTGTATTTTTTTACGGGATGTATAAAGGTTGTGGTTGCACGCGTTTGTGGGTGCATCTCTGAGCAACTGTTCGCAAATATGCCACTCCAGTGTGATGGAGCAGCCAGTGAAGATATACATGGAAGCGTTCCTACATTTGCTCAGAAAACAGTCAATTGAATGGTGAAGTTACCAATTAGGTTAGGTAAGGTTACCATGTCGAAGTTACTAATTATACTAATTATGTATTGTAGCGGTGCTGAACATTCCTGCATTTGCAGCCTNAGGTTACCATGTCGAAGTTACTAATTATACTAATTATGTATTGTAGCGGTGCTGAACATTCCTGCATTTGCAGCCTGATATATGGTAGTATTTACATACGGTGTACAAGTTAAAAACTTCCACTAAAGTTTAGGAAGTTTACAAGAACATTTTTTTACAGTTTGACCGTCATCACTGAGCACGCGCGCTGCCAACCATCATTCTTCCACATGGCATACCAACCAAACAGCACCTCCTAAAATATCCTTAGATAGTACATAGACATGTGTTTTAACGTTTTAAACTACCCTAAACTTATCTTGAATACAATTTAAAAAAATACATTATTTTACATTTTTTCACGAAAAGCTGTTCAACTTGTAAACATAACATACAAGATCTATTCCTCGCATCGAAAAAATGTTCGACTGCATATTTGCACACAGTGGTACTTTAGTGTTTTAGAACTTACAAATAAAAAAACTATCTCTCTTACCAAAATGAGACAATTAGCATTGAAATAAGATGCAATGAGTTACTTCAAAGAATTTTGAAATCACGCAATGAAATATCTTTGCAATTTTTAAATATTGCTGGAAATAAGGAAATGTTTTGCATATTTTTATTTGTAGCAGCAGTCTATGATTTCTCCTAAAAACAGTTTTGCTAATCACACCTTAAAATGAATTAAGACATGAGCTTTCATTCGTCCGTGTTTAATTTTCTGTACGTGATTTCGTTTATATTATTTGTATATCCCGAAAACGCTGAAATTGTAATTTTGACATGCCGTAATGCAAAAACGATGCTAGCTAAACTTTTTGGGAGGAAAGAGCACTTAAATGTAGTGTTGTCTACAAGTTGAGTGGACTTTTGTACAATTATAAAATATTAGAGTATTTGTTGGCCAGCAGCTTTAAATACACCTAGGATGGTTTGTTAATTAGTGCATAGTTTTCACGAGCGCATGAGCACGGCAAAAACTGTCCACACATGCTCATTTTTCAAACGAGGTCGAATTATGGTTAACCCGTTCAGACCCGGTGTAAACACTTGTGTATATTACGCAGGTGTAGGTAATTTTTGGTCTGTACTTCACACTGCGAAGATGAATGATTAATGATCTTACCTGTGGGTAAATTATTCGGAAACAGTTTTAACATGGTTTTGGTCACNACTGCGAAGATGAATGATTAATGATCTTACCTGTGGGTAAATTATTCGGAAACAGTTTTAACATGGTTTTGGTCATAAATGGTTCATATAACTGTAGCCGAACGTATATCCTGCAGCTCATATGCTGTGACAACGAAACAAGTGCTGTGTCGACCCAAGTACAGTACGCGTCATAACATGTCTGGTTTGCAACACCTGAAACCGTTAATTAGAGTGGGTCTGCAACGGTTACGCCAATCGAATTGGGCCACTACTTCGTCAAGAACGTTTGGCTATTAAAGTGAAGCTTTTTTCACTTGCTGGTAAACCAACCGTTCTGCTGGTTTGAAACGGTTTGAACACGTTCAGTTTTAGGGTCAAAACATTTTCTNACTGCGAAGATGAATGATTAATGATCTTACCTGTGGGTAAATTATTCGGAAACAGTTTTAACATGGTTTTGGTCACAAATGGTTCATATAACTGTAGCCGAACGTTTATCCTACAGCTCATATGCTGTGACAACGAAACAAGTGCTGTGTCGACCCAAGTACAGTACGCGTCATAACATGTCTGGTTTGCAACACCTGAAACCGTTAATTAGAGTGGGTCTGCAACGGTTACGCCAATGGAATTGGGCCACTGCTTCGTCAAGAACGTTTGGCTATTCAAGTGAAGCTTTTTTTACTTGCTGGTAAACCAACCGTTCTGCTGGTTTGAAACGGTTTGAACACGTTCAGTTTTAGGGTCAAAACATTTTCTCGCAGCTTCGTGCCATCTACTAACAAACGAAGTGTTCCTTTCGTGCCGACTGCATCCAGCGAGTTTCTCGCCCGACAACAGTGTATTACTC
>NQII01001676.1:226190-278463 GCA_002778355.1 Clitarchus hookeri
GGGTAGCAGTCTCTTATCTGAACTCAAAGCCCCGTTGAACTTCGCAGCAGTTGCGGAACAACATTTACAATTTAAATATGATTGCTACTCTTATAAATTTCTTTATGGTGCGATCGAAACCTAAAAAAATGCCGCGTAAATGATAGAGAAATGTATTTAACCTAGAAGCAAAAATTTATATAAGTGTTAGAAATAAATTACTATATTTTACTATGGTGAACCAAAGCAGTTCAAGGGGCCATTTATTTATATAATGGGGCTCTTTATGAAATTTCGGGAGGGGTAATGTATAACCTGCTCCCTCCCCCTTTTCTAGTTTGGTCACTACATCACAGGTAGGCGACGAAGATATAACCTATTCGTAGTACCTTAACAATTTTCTAAAAAAAACCTTTGAAAAATCACTATGTACAACGTGTTTGGCTATTTCCTTTTATACTCCTGTTAACACAAAAAAAAATTATTATTTTTAGTTAAATTTATATTTTACTTACATTTCACCTATAAATTATAAAATTTCATGTATAGTTGGTATGAATAAAATCAGAGATAAAATAAGTGTTTTGGTAATTCCTTGAAATAAATAGTCCTCATGCAAAATATTGTCAAACTGAGTGCGCACAAATGTGGTGCGTTGTCCCTTTGATGTAATTTTGGAGATTTTGCTAGCTTTGTTTTCATGAGGCGGAGGAATAGTCTGAAAGAAGAACCATCAATGAACTATATACCAAGGGATGGAGTATATGAGAATGCAGTCGTTGTCGTAGAATACATATAAGGAAAAGTGTCCGTACGATTTGCACAGTAACAAATTTTCGAATCGTAACACTGAACGGTTGTTTGCCAACACACCTGTCCAAACTACCCAATGGTAGGGTGACCAGATGACGAGACAAAAAGGAGGATACCATATGGTGGAACCGGACGACACGGGAGAAAAAAAGACACGTAAGAAAAACCATTTTTCTGAGTATAACAAAANGGCCATTTATTTATATAATGGGGCTCTTTATGAAATTTCGGGAGGGGTAATGTATAACCTGCTCCCTCCCCCTTTCCTAGTTTGGTCACTACATCACAGGTAGGCGACGAAGATATAACCTATTCGTAGTACCTTAACAATTTTCTAAAAAAAACCTTTGAAAAATCACTATGTACAACGTGTTTGGCTATTTCATTTTATACTCCTGTTAACACAAAAAAAAATTATTATTTTTAGTTAAATTTATATTTTACTTACATTTCACCTATAAATTATAAAATTTCATGTATAGTTGGTATGAATAAAATCAGAGATATAATAAGTGTTTTGGTAATTCCTTGAAATAAATAGTCCTCATGCAAAATATTGTCAAACTGAGTGCGCACAAATGTGGTGCGTTGTCCCTTTGATGTAATTTTGGAGATTTTGCTAGCTTTGTTTTCATGAGGCGGAGGAATAGTCTGAAAGAAGAACCATCAATGGACTATATACCAAGGGATGGAGTATATGAGAATGCAGTCGTTGTCGTAGAATACATATAAGGAAAAGTGTCCGTACGATTTGCACAGTAACAAATTTTCGAATAGTAACACTGAACGGTTGTTTGCCAACACACCTGTCCAAACTACCCAATGGTAAGGTGACCAGATGACGAGACAAAAAGGAGGCTACCATATGGTGGAACCGGACGACACGGGAGAAAAAAAGACACGTAAGAAAAACCATTTTTCTGAGTATAACAAAATAAAAGTATATATTTAATTAATTTTAGTCATGATTAAATTAAATTGAACATTTATATCTGACAAAACATAAAAACATATTTTAATTATTTAAAAGTAGTGTTTATTAATTCTATGCTAGGAAATACTTGTCTGAACATCTATTTTTTTCTAACAATTTCTGTTTGTTTAATAAGTATTTGTAAAATTCAATGCGATTGCTACTACAAGAAAAAATAGATAACAAAGTACAAAAACTTGTATTTACCTTTGTTAGCAATGGAGATGACAGTTCCAGCACAACAAACTTTCCAATTCGTATTTCTTGGCCACTTCGTCGGTTAACATGCATTTACGTTTGGGCATTATAATAAAATCTATAAAACATTAAAACGCCACAAAATTCACAAAAACCCACAATAATCATCTTCCGCAGCAACACAGGCCTGCTCAGAATTTCCAATTCAATGTTTTTGAAATACCTTTTTAAAATCTGTAGCTTTCATTAAAGGTGCCGCATTGCTTGTTCTGTCTACATAAACCCGTTCAACACAAACAATAAAATGGGTTGTTATTTTTCTCTCAGATTCATTGAAAACAAAAATTAATAATATTCATTAATACATGCAAAATTACTATACAGCTTGTCGTGTAACGCCTTTTGAGTAGAAGCCTCGCTGATCCCCTTCACGAGCGCCTACCAGTTGACACGTGTCACGAGGCAGGTGAACAGCCAGAACGGATCGCAGTTACACGTGTCAAGGTTGTGCCGAGTAAGAGCTGGCATATCGCCAGAGCACCCGGATAGTGCTATGTACATACGTAGGAAAGCGGTAGAAATCACATAGCCAAGACAGAGCACCTCTAGCAGGCCCGTGATATCAGTTGAGCGCCGAGATATCACAAAATAATCGTGTGTATTTCGCCGGAAATCAGAAAATACGCACCGAGAAACAGCTGACAAGCTGGAAACACACCCCAATCACCCCTTAGCTAACCATGGGACAATGTGGACACGCACCGCGGAGAAATAGCTGACAGAGTAAGCTAGGGGCAAGGTTCCACCTTCCCCCCCCCGCCTAAACCTTCAGGAACCAGGGCACGTTTTGTGAAAAGCATTGTTCTGTTTTCGTCCCACCACCCCCTCCCCCAACAAGGTGACACGTGCCGATACTAAGGGAGGGAAACTGGAGAGCAAATAAACTAATTTACGCGAGAAGAGGGATACAGTTCCTTATCACCGCACCGAGGGAATAGTTGCGCCAAGGAATCGCGAGAAGACGTGAGCACGAGCCCGAACAGCAGTCCAGTGAGACGACACCAAATGCGGGCCTTTTTCCAAGGCCTACCACTTCGCCGGATCTCATCCCCAGGTGACAGCATACCAGCACCCATAGCAGAGTTAAGTATAAAGTCGCCGCCCAGAGAAGCCCCCCTCCACCAAGAAGTCGCACCAGTTAATACGAGTAGCCAAATTAGAATACCACACCTCGGAAGTGTTGCTGTATGTTGTTTTTTTGTTCAAACTCGAGACAATATAATTATCCAGTTATGGGCAACGTCAAAAGACTACCTTATTGAAAAACCTTTAACCTTCTAGGCACCTTATAGTCTATGCCTGGAGGAATTAACTACGACCCTATAAACCACCCATATTCCACAGGTGGGGAATAGCGTCAAGCTTAAGAGAAATTACTTTGAAATTAGTCACACAGGGCCTACTTGTTAGTTAAATTACTGAGAAGACTCCAGAAAACATAAATACTGCCATCTTGTATGTGCATTTTTCGATTCTCTACAAAAAATCTTGAAAGGCTCTAGGTTACGTCCAGCAGTAGGGAACCCTTGCGACGGCGTTGGAAAATAGCGAGACGAAACTGCGCGCATATTCTGTTTCCGCACACTTTTAAGCAGTGGCTTTAGCTTTTCAGTACAGAAATATGTTCAGAAAAGATACAGAATTGTCGTTATAGTTTCGAACACTGCTTTGCAGAAAAATAAATTTCATACACAGAAGGCCGCTTACAACGATTTCTGCTGACTTTCACACTTTCAACGACCACATTTCGGTCTCAAATAACAAAATATTGACTTTAATTTCTGTCATGAAAAATATTTACTTTGGAATACTCTGCAATTTTTTTTTTTTTACATTTGAGTAGACACGACTGCTTCTAGTGAGACCATAGGGTAAATAAGGATGCCCCTTAAGGACCCCGTATACCTGGTGCTTTAACTGCGTTGCAGAGAGTTTGGAATACTCGTCTTCCCAAGAAACTATTAAACTTGCGTCCAATGCGCTGATTTACGTATAGAACGCGCACTTCAGAAGAGAGCTGTCGAGTACTTTCAAAATGTCATAGACGTTAGAAACACCTTTTCAGAGTACTCCAAAATGGCTAAAAAACGGCCTCATCAAAGCCCTGTAGCTCAATATATACACACCAGATACATACAAAACTACTCAAGGGCCCTGCACTGCACCTTCCTGGAGTCTTCCCGCCAGGTCACCGCTGAAAGTCCCTTGGGAACAAGGAGTGCGAATAAAACACTGCACGCCAGTTCAGAGTTTTGCGGGTAGCGGTGACGGCGCACTTGTAGAGTGTTGCAGCGTCGCCCTTATCGCTCCCGCGCTTCTCGGCCTCAAACGCTAAAAGAAAGCTCCAGGCGTAGGTGCGAGCCTTAGGCCGTAACTACGTGCCTGTAAACCTACATTACATTGTTTGTGGTTTGAACACGCAACTTTAACAGTGCAGCTGGCTAATCGATAGTTGTAGGCTACTCACGGTAAAGTAAGTACTTCTGAAAGCCTTCTTTTTTAAAATATTGGTCAATAAATATACTTTATTTTAGCCATAAACGTTAACTTACAGATGCGGTGGAATATACACACTGTGTTCATTGCTTACTTGAAATTTTTTATTTAAAAAAGGTTGTTAAAGGATAACAAAATGGCCGGAAGGAAAGAGTATCTAGGGACTCAAATGTGCTAACTTTATCCTGAATAGCCTATACTGTTGAGGAAGTGCATAGAAGACGATAATCTATCTCTAGCTCATATTCAGTCTACTTACTCACTACTGTATGAGTGTTCTCGGCCGTGGGTCCGGGAACTTGTAGGATTGCAACGTCGGCATCCCTCACTTTGCCACGTCCCTGAAGATTGTCGCCAAGCTTCATCTCTCCCCTGCCGCGCGCGGTGCATGCCGGTACCTGTACGAGACCGTCTTCTGGAATAATCCCTGCGCCCTGTTTAATCCCGCTGCCCTTGTCACGCTTCCAGGGGTTTAAATACGCTCCAACCTTTACTGCGCGCACGAGACACTCATGCTCGATGCCCTCACGAGATACTTCGACCCTGCTCACTTTTACGACTGAACTTGAAACTTCGCAGCGTCAGACGTCTTCAACAGCACTGCATGGGACAAACCCTTGTTCGTGTTCCCTCCACCTTTCTTGGTTTGCAAACACCTGCAGAACTGCAACGTGATATGTTCTACGGCGGTGCAGGAAGTTGCATCCAAGGATCTTGTGGTGGGAGAATTTGTTCATTTCCCAGCTGAAGTAGTGGCGCGAATGTGATTTTTTATCTTCATTTCTTGCTTGAAATGCCGATTTTTTAAACAAATTAACTAGCGTGGGAAAAGACTGTGTCTGAAACCATTGGTGGGAAGGGGGTTGTTTCCGGGTTCAACACCCCACCACCCAAATAAGGACAATCTTATAAAAAAGAAAAATTATATCGTCAGTTATTAGTAAAATGAGAAATTAGGTTAATAAAACGGCCTTGTAAAATACAGTAAAAATAAATAAAATATAAAATGCAGGTGTCCATATCTGTTCTTCAGCAAAAAAATAATTTATAGGTGCTGTTTAATAAATTAAGAAAACCCCTCCTCCCCCTTCCCGCCCCAAAAAAAATTTTGCTTACACCACTGATTCTACGGAACTCCTTGCGATCTTTATAAGTAAAAAAAAATTAAAAGTGTGAGAAAAAGTATATGTTGTTATACCTGACGTCTTAGGACTGTAGTTATAAAAGCAGAGGGAGAAAGCATTTGAAATAATTATACCATAACAAACGATAATTAAAACTGACATGTTTGACACAGTGCTCTTCAAATGTACTTGTTCCTACAATTTTCAAAATATATTTTAATCACAGTATTCTGTTCCACGATGTTTTTCAGACAACAAGTTAAAGCAAAATTAACGAAAAAAATTAAAAAATCAGAAACAACGTTGGAGAACAAATCGTTCTTGCAAATGCCCATAATACAGTTCAATTAATGCCATCGAACAAAAATACTTACACATGGGCGAAAAACATCATAAATGACTCTTGCAAAAAAAAAATCACAATACAAAACCACAAAAAAACACCCTTGTAAGCACTGATTCAATTAATGTGGTGACGTGGGGACAACTGTTTCTCAGCAGTCGACGCGTTCAAATATAAATATATGTGCATATCATAAAACTTCTTAGACCAGGTCAATCAATAAACTAGATATCGTAGACCAGATATTGAAAATTCTATTCTGATGTTTACCAACACAAAACACATTCGATCGTTGGACAAATTAGGAAAAAAGGAAAACGCGAAAACTAATAAAAATCATTTAACTCCTGAAGGAAAATCACGTAAACCTTAATAACTCACAAAAATTAACCAAAGTAAATAGTGTCTCAAATGCAATCCCGCTTTCACGTGAACTGTCGACGTACTTGCCATTTGGAAACTCACCCGAGACCACATCAACTACAAATCCACAAACAATCTTTTACAAAAAGCGCTCAGTTATCCCTGGTCAAACTTAATTTGTGCAACTTGGGAGAGGGTATTAGTGCGTTAATTGTTTGGCGTTTATAGGCACTCAAAAAATCAAACAATAGACACGTTATTATTGTAACTGGTTCGGAAATATTTATGAATGTGAGTTTTAAATAATGTTACACGTCATTTTATCTGTTTAAACGGAAGTTCACTGTACGTACACGTTTCAGTCACTGCCATGTATACAACAACTGTTACCTTCAAGGGTGTGTTAACTTTCACTGTAAATTAATTTTATCACATTATCGCCAAGCACTTACCGGCACTGAGTTAAATAAAAAAAAGATCATTAGCAAACACCAATAAGTGTAAATTTCTGTAACTTAACAGGGCTTCAGCTGATTTGGTAATGTCCTCAGGTTTCTGATAATAAGAATTAATTCGAACAGAGCTGAACTTCCGTGGTAAAACACTCACGGGAGTTAATATTTGCGTGAAACATCCTGGGTTCGGGTACTAGATGAAGTTCCGGAAAGTCTTTATAGGAAATTTATTTTCATATNAAAGATCATTAGCAAACACCAATAAGTGTAAATTTCTGTAACTTAACAGGGCTTCAGCTGATTTGGTAATGTCCTCAGGTTTCTGATAATAAGAATTAATTCGAACAGAGCTGAACTTCCGTGGTAAAACACTCACGGGAGTTGATATTTGCGTGAAACATCCTGGGTTCGGGTACTAGATGAAGTTCCGGAAAGTCTTTATAGGAAATTTATTTTCATATGCAATACGAATTCACATTTGGCACAAAAAAGCAAAAGTTAAAATTCACACAATAAACAATTTGTAGAAGCGTATTTGAGAAGCATAGGAAGTATGACGACGAGAAGCAAATAAAATGGTATCACTGAAAGAAAAGTCAACAAATAATTTGTTTGTATAGGCCCAAAAACTGATTTAGTTGCCCCCCAACAAAGTACATATTTAGTTGAGTAAAGAAAACTTGAAAAGCAACAAAATTAATGTTGTTCGCCTAACAAAGTAGATGCTTGAATTAGGAAACTGAAAAGTAAAGCTGTAAAACATGAGATATTTATTTGCGCACGTTGTCGAGTATTCGAAATGTAGATATTTAAAGACATTCATTTTTCATCGGCGGTCACTTTAGATGAGGTTTCTAGGGCGTACTGCGCAGTCGCAAGCCATGTAGGTACGTCTCGGTTTGGTTTCAACCACAGCATATTTCATTATTCTATATAAACAACTAGTTGTGCCCGCGGCTCCGCTCGCGTGGACTGCAGAATTATTGTTTAGGGGTTTTTTTTATAATAAAGTTGAATTTTGCTACGTGTTGATATTCTATACTCTATACATATTTTAAAACTCAACGTCTCTCTGTCTGTCTGTCTGTCTGTTAGTACACTTATCACTCGAGAACCACTTATCCGATTTACGTGTTTTTTTTTATTCATGCCTATGTTCTCTGGCCAGGTTTTAGTATATATTTTGTTACGTAAAGTAACATAAGGAATAAGCAGTGACGATAACAGTGAATCAAGTTGGAAAATAGTTTGCCACCAGCGCGCTCTCTCGCAATACGCTGTCTAAACCGTTAAAGATGGAACAGTATCATGTAGTAAAGAATTGTGTACAATAAAATAGCCTAAAAAAACTCCGTGGTAGTATATATCTATCTATAACAGACAAATACTAATAAGCGTTGCGGTGGTGTCCAATTCGAATCTATTATATGAAATTTCCCTGATGTAGTCATTGTTAACGGTTGAATATATTATGTAATCTGGTATTGGTAGGCCAATGCTTTTTATACTTTTTCCTGACAATTTCTGCATTTGCTTTTCAATTTAAATGAGTGCAAGGTGAAAAACTTTGTCATTGAATGTTGCTTGTAAATAATAATAATAATAACACACCTGACACGTGCAAACGTACTCGGCCCGTAGAGGTAAATCTTTCGTTGCACCGAGGTTTTCTTCCCATAAGCAACCCGTGAGATCACACGAGACGGNTACTCGGCCCGTAGAGGTAAATCTTTCGTTGCACCGAGGTTTTCTTCCCATAAGCAACCCGTGAGATCACACGAGACGGTAGGAACGAAGCTTGGCTCATTTTTCAAGTTGAATTAAAAATGCGGGTGTCCTATTTTTCGTTATGGCTGACATAAGATAAACGGATATATTATTTTTAGGTCCATGTATTCTTTGTCCTCGTACATCAAAGGAGAGCTGANGGCTGACATAAGATAAACGGATATATTATTTTTAGGTCCATGTATTCTTTGTCCTCGTACATCAAAGGAGAGCTGAGTGAAGTTGAAAGAAGTTCCTGTGTTCCCTCTGTAACAATCCCCCCACCCCCCTCGGGCTTTTTTTTCTATTCCTACCCTTACCTCATCTTTCTAGTCATTATCTTCGCCAGTCTCTGCTATTGCATGCAAATTACTATCATCAAAGATAATGTAACAAGGCTCGGTATAAAATTGTTGCGAAGGGAAATGATGCCATGGTTGGGAGCGGGGTAGAGGGAAAGTCTTGTGTTCGGGAGAGACGAGGGCCCTTCAGAAGCTAATTTTGCTCGTCAATACAGAAAATAATTTAAGTTTCACTTGGATATTAGCATCTTCAAAAAGGGTACTCCGTCTCCGTTCTAATCAATTGAGTAATGAGGGGCGAGGGGGGAAGGGGTTGCAATGAGGAGGGGTGAGGGGGTGCGAAGGAGGGCGCGGGTTGTTTGGCCCGAGGTAATATGCGACTCTTAGGAAGATGTCAGAGAATTGCAGACTTCGGCTGCCTCGCGAGGGAAATTTAGGCGCTGGAATTTTCCTGCGGTGAGGTTGTTTTTTCCATCTGTCCGAGTTCAGCAGCTTCCCTGACACAATTGCAGGCGGAAAGAAGAAAGCGCTTCGGGTAGTTGGCGGCTACGTCCATCAACTCGATTTAAATAAACTTTCGAAAATTAGTTCCGTGCCCGTAGCTGCTTAAATTTGAAAGTAGTATCTGCAATGTCGCTAGCGAAATTAGAACAAAGCTTATTTCAAGTGTAACGCTATTATTATTGCCCCAGGAGATCGACATTCTTTTGTTTTAGTCAGCACAGAGCAGTAATTGGCGTTGATATTTTTCTTACGATTTCACATTTTCATTCGATCAACTTTTTGATATCAGTAACTGGGTCGATGAGAATGTTGACTTTTACGTGCAGTGGAAGGAAATAGGACATGCGGAAGAAGACGCTAAGCTTGAATTTCGAAAATGCTCAATCTGGATACACTGAATCAACTATAGTAAATCGTTGTCACTAACGTTCATAAAAACTGGGCGAGAATAATTAAGTGTCTTATATTCTTGCAGAAAGTCGTACTTGTATTTATAAATTATGTAATGCTACTTTCGCTTATGTTTTCAAGTAGATCCTGCTCGTGTAAGCTATCTGATATCCTTTAATTAATCCGTACATACTTGAAATTACTATTTTTTGTGTCTCACTGACGTAAAGGCATGAATATTGTTATGTATTTAAATAACATGCAATAATTTGGACGATAAAAAACAAAAACTAGCAACGTCACATTTAAGTAATTGTGCCAACAGTAATAAAACAGCCAACATCTACTTTTTATGGAAGATACTGTGTTTTTAAACTCTCTTGAATTTCTCGCTCAGGTAAATAAATAATTTTGGTTCAATGCTTATCACCTGCTTGCACAGCGTCAAAAGGTTGCAGCGCGGTGAACGATTGTTAGAGAGCTGGTTAATGCATATAGAATGTTTTATGTAACGATAATTTCATTAAGAGCCAATACCTGATTTATGTTTATGTAAATGGCTTGATAATATATGTGTTGGTTAAAGGATTGAAACCGTGATACTTTAGTCGCGCAATAAGCGAACTGTCATCAGCGTTATATCGCTCATAAATTAACATTGAAGGAGGGTCAATGCGTTTTTTTTCCAAGCATTAGTTATTCTATGGAGCCTAATATACTGCATGGCATTAGAGTTTACTATGAAAATCCCATGCGCGATATATACGTAAAGTTTTTGTATTTAAACGTAGCTCTCGTATTGGTCGGCATTTCCTCGCTTCAGCCACAGTACACAAATGGCATAGATAAGCACTATCGGCGCATTACCTTCTATAGTACAGTCACGGTTACTTCGAACTTTTCTGAAGCCCTGCTGAAGTTATCCTTTAAGGATATTCCTCCACCTCATACGAACAATGCTTAACCAAGTCCAGGAAAATACGCCCATGGCACCACGCACCATATTTGTGCGCACTCAGTTTGTTAATATTTTGCCTAAGAACTATTTCTTACTAGGAATTACCAACTCAATTATTTTCACTCTGGTATTTATTCATTCATTTACAATTTAAATATTCTAATTTATTTTCAGAATAAATGTAAATCTTCAAGTTAAGAAAAAAACAATATAATTTTCTGTTAACAGAAGTATAAAACGCGTGTGACACATGAGATATTTTGGGGAACAACCAACACGTCATACACGGTGTGATTTTTCAAAGGTTTGATCCAAAAGTGTGCAGATACCGTGAACAGAGTGTAGTTAGTTAGTGGACCAGAGCACTAAATCCAGCTCTGGTATTAAGAGACGTAAGGCGGGATGTCTACAACCTAGTTCTCTGTCGTCTAAATCACTGAGAATATCCGTTATCTGGGCAGGTTGCTAGCCCTGTTGCCTGCCGAGGTTAACACCAGCCGCGTATTCGCAAATTCACCAGTGCATACACGATGACATTTTTCGTGCACAATGTGGCAACACGGCAGGGAGTTAGTCCCCTCTTGCGCTTCACTGATCTCTGCACATTAAATGTGGGGATGTAATTGTATCGCTTTTAGTTGATACAATGTGAACACGTCCACTTTTGCAAAGGGAAAGTGACGAGGGTACATTAGGAAACCAATCTATCAAGCAACGCCAATGTAATAACTGTTTTAACCGATCTCACCAGCAGCGCGCCTTCTGCCGTCGTCCTGCCGCGACAAGTGTACTACACTTCGTATACGATAGTTCCAGACACTCGACTTCAACTGCCAATCAGGGCACAACGTAACACTTGGCACGACATTAGCCGTGATAATGGGCTTCGAATACTTGTTGATTTCACTTCCTGGTATTCTTATGTATGTAACGTAAACCACACTTTGCTTAAATGTTCGTACTGACCGGGATTTGAACCCGCGGCCATTGTATGATGGCCAGAACAGTGGTAGTACGATATCTGTGGAGCGCAAGAGGAGACTATCTCCGTGCTGTGTTGCCACATTGTGCATGAAAACATTTTCGTCTCCAATTTCGCTCAGGATTCACGTGACGTGGTCCTTATGCGCGCTTTCTGGGATATCCTGTATGTCTTTGAAATTTCAGTGATTCTATGGATAGTGTTTTCACGGTTTTCTAATAAGATATAATTGATTGGAGCAGTTTTCGTTGCTTCAACTTGAAATACTACTTTTAAGAACTCTGACTAAACCATTACATCTTCCACAGTCAGAGTATAATATTGCCTGTTTGCTGTATTCGTCAGGTACAGTAAATTATTAAATTAGCACTTTTCAAACCACTGCCAAGGATCTAATTTTTTGCCCAATTGTATCCGTCCAGTATACGAGGACCCAATGACATTAATCGTAAGACAATCAATAACTGTGGAATAGAAACATCAATATGTTTTCAGTTTGCTGATTTGGTAGACACTTGATTCATTTCTAAAAAAAAAGTATCGTGCAAATCACCGAGAAAAAATTGTTGTACCCCGTACATTCATGCACAGTTGAGTTAGAGAAAACTGTCATTTTGGCGAAACAGCGCTGTGTTTGACCTGCCGAATTGAATAATGCCCTTCCACGCATGGCTGGAATGTCGTCAGACGATTTCCAACCCATCTGAGCAATAGTCCAGCACGTAATGGGGAATAAGCAAGATCTCTGCACATTTGACAGTGGGACACTCCATCTTCGACTTCATGCAGGCGCTGGGATTTTCATGGATCACCATATCAAGAGTGCGCCGTGAGTTCATGGATTATGGTAGAACCACCGCCGACATGTTTAACTGCATTGACGTACAACGTATCGATAAAGGGGGTCGCCGTCGGCTAGCTCTGTTGGTTACAGCGGATAGATAGTGCAGCAGATCACTTGTCAATTCAAGGCTAAACTACAACGACCTGTGAACAGCCACGCAATCAGCTCGCTCTGGGGTACAGAAGCAGTCATCCCACAAGGGTACCTCTTCTCACTGCACATCACAAGGCTCAAAGACTAACGTGGGCGCGGAACAACGCCATTAGATCCTCGACGCGTGGGAAAATGTTGCCTGGACTGATAAGTCTTGGTACATGTTGGTACACGCTGATGGCAAGGTCCCAGTAAGGCGCCAAGCACCACGAAGCGATCGACACCTCGTGATAGCAGGGAACAGTTCAGGTCGGTGTTGGTATCCTCACATGCTGACTATTTACGTGGGGGGAATTTGGTTCCTGATACACGTGTAGCCGTCCCTCGCCGGAGAACGTACAGGTACCCACTGGCAGATAACGTGCACGCATTTCGGCGCCTACAGCACCCAGCAGGGGACCTGTATCTGAAGCGAGACAATAAACGAGCACATCGAACCCGGATTGTGGCCTGGTGGTTGGAAAAACACTCAATGTACCTGAGGTTACATTTCTAGCCCTAGAGCTCGCTCGACCTCATTCCTAACGAATACATCTGGGATGCTGTGTCGAAGGGGATGTACGCGCGGAGGATTCTGCTTCGGCCGATCTCGACGCATTGTGGGAGTCTGTGCAGCGGTCGTGAGTCGGTATGTCTCCCGACCACTTCCGGTGCTTTGTGGAGGCCGTGCCACGCCGCATGACCGCCCTCACCAGGGCAACAGAGGGTTGTGCACGTTACTATGTAGGTATCTCTAATTCAACTGTTCATAAGTGTAGACAAACATGAAGCCAATTTTTTTTTCGGTTTATTTGTAACAATTAAAATTGAATCTTTAAGGTACTAACTATTATAGAATCTCTGTCATCATTTGCAGTTTTTGTCCATAATTTTCCTTCAAACTTTGTGTTGTTTATCATTTTAATCCTCCGTCTGTATTACTCAGTCTTTCTTTCCATAATTTCTTCAACATTACCTAAGAGACACACCCTTTGTTTTTTTTTTTTTTTAATGGCCTCTTCACATATTTTAAATAACTTTCTCTAGTAATTCTTCACTTCTTAACTTGTCTGCGCACGCTATCCTTTCCATTTTTCTCTATGCACCTAACTTAAATACCTTAGAGTTAACTGGTCTTCGCTTTATGGCAATGTTTCAATCCCCCACAACCCTCCGCGTTGTTTAATAAAAACAAAAAAGACTGCATAGTTTTGTCGCTGTAATGTAATACATCGTTGCTATGATGGTTATGACTGCTTGCATACTGGACGGAAATTCGTGTTTTGAGCAACCGATTCGCCTTTTTTTTATTGTGAAAGCTCGTGCAGGTTTTTTGAATTTTCCTCGCGGTGCAGGCATTTCAATACCATCGCAAACCTTGAGACATTTTTCCGTTTATGTAAATCTTTAATATTATAGATTAAACACGTTTATGTAATGCGAATAAATTATTTCTGAGTTTTATGAGTGAAAGATATTTAAAAGCTGTAAAAATTTGTTTTGTCAATAACAACGAGGTCATCTTGTTCTGTGCCTGTAACAAACCTCTTTATCATGGCTACACATTTATGCAGCCATTGGTTAAAATTTTTAGCAAAGAGAAACAAAAAAAAAAAGGGGGAAGGTGCAAATGGTACTGTCGAAAAGGCAATACGGCGTTAATGTTATCAGAAAAATTATATTTTCAAGGATAACCATTGCTGAATTGGAAGTCGTGAGGACATAGAAACCACATGAAAGTGCCCGCGTGCCATNCGTGAGGACATAGAAACCACATGAAAGTGCCCGCGTGCCATGCTATAGTCAAACCATTGTGTCAGTTTCACTATAGGCTGTTTACAGTAAAGTGAGAACTTTTGAGGCCCTAGTTACATATTCCTTTCAGCCATGTTTTATCCTTCAACCACCTTTCTAAATAAATATTGGCATTTGAGTAGTAAACACAGTGTGTATATTCCACTGCACTCTAAAGTTAACGTCTAACGTTAAAATTGAATTTATTTATTAAGTATTATTCAGAGCTTTCAAAAGTGCTCACTTTACCGTGAATAGCCTATAACAGTCTATAATTAAAGCAACAAAAGTATTATGTAATTCACTCTGAAAATAATAGTATAAGAAATTCACAAGCAAATAAAAATTTGATAGCAAAATTTTTAAATTTTAAATTTTAAATTTTTATGGCAGTTCGGTATATTAATTGGTTGCTTTCTACCGTATAGCGAACCACGTGAATAGTAATTCTGCTCATGTAACGAAATATAAATTTACTCCAACGGACCTCTTATTCGTTTATCAGAATCTTTCATAAAGAAATTAATTTGGCTGAATAAACTCCGCGTATTTGTTTAGCCACACACAGTTATGCATTCTTTGGTGCAATCAAAACTTCCTCTCAATGTGCGAGTACTGAGATTGTGTTCTGTTGAACAATAGCATCTTATTAAATTCTCTTACAACGGGAAAAATCTGTTCGAGGACGTTTTGTTACGTTTCAGTATGTGTGGGGAAAAAAAAAGTAACATTCGTAATGAAATTTGCATAACACGGGTAATATTTACGTACCGCTTGCATTAATTTCAATGGCCTGGAGGTTTAAATATAGAGTAAATATTCTTCATATTTTATAACAATATCCGGCTAGAAATGATTTCGATACCATTTCACCACCGTTTGTGCAGCTTGTAAAGCNACCATTTCACCACCGTTTGTGCAGCTTGCAAATCCATCGTTTAATGCACAGTTGGAATAATAAACGAACAATATTCTCGTTATACATTACACTATAATTACATTTATTAAAAAACGATTTGTAAAATTCAATAGCTGTTAATACTACTGCATTGACAGAATATTCTAAATGGTCCTTATTGCTATTTACAGGATACAATTCTAGTGCTCGTGCTTCTGAATTACTTGTTCACGGGACGTTTATTCTGCGTATCCTGGAGAGTTGTAAGCTAAACATATATATATATATATATATATATATATGCCAAAGTTTGTATGTGTGTAGGTCTGTCTGTTCTCTATACAATTCCACGCCGTTTGACAGATCTGGATCAAATTTGGTACGTCCACTCTTCAGTATCTAACTAGAAATACTGTGTATGCTAAAACGGGCTCAGGCCCAGAATTTCGCTCGAAACCCCCAAAACTCCCCTAACGGGGTCGTGTATTTCTCATTGCCCTGGTATATCTGGGGAACGCCGGTACTTATAGCTATAACTAAACGAAAGAACGACGAGCAAATAAAAGCACTATTTATAGTGCTACCCACTGAGAGTGGGTAATAATGGCTTCTTAATTTACATCAATCACCAAACATGATACTGAGGAGAGGACTGTAAAAAAATATTTTTTTGTCTGTGGGGTAGAATTGGAGGGGGGGATACAAAATTGAGATATAACTGCCGACTGCATCCACTCTGCGTTCTCAGGTGCGTTTACTTTTAAGTTTAAGTTGCCTGTTAAATAAAGGCAATGTAACCCACTTTAGTTGACGTCTATCGCAATTTTCCAGGACAATTCTGTAATCAAGCCTATTTACAACCATTTGAAATCGCTCATGAACTTCGTAGCTTGGCCGAAGAGGCTCGTTATGGCGTTTCTAGGATTATATGCAGCATTTCAGGGAAGTTGCATATAGAAATGCAGGTACTCCTCAGTCTATATGCAGAATTTCGGGGAAGTTGCATTTAGAAATTCAGATACTCATTAGTCTACTGTACGTTGTTGATTAGTTTGCTGCACTATAATATTCGGAAGATCATTAGCAGGTGAAAACTGTAAGTAATTCGCTAATGTAAAGTTTTTGTCAAGTGTCAAATACTAAAAAAATATGCTTTCGTAGCATGTTGTTTCAAAGATAACTTTGTATATACTTTAAAAAATTTTAAAGTTCTTTAAATTAGCGATGTGCTTACTTCAAAACATAAATATAGCGTCTCAAAATTTGTTGCTGTAAAATTCATAAACAAATTTTTTAATATCCTGTATAATACAAAACTTGTTACATAAGAGATATGTAATGGGTTATTAAAGAACCTAACACTGTGATGATGCTGAAAATAACTCTGACGTTCCAGAATTGTTTCTATCAGTTACATCCTGTGACACTGAGAAAAAAAAAAAGAATCTGAGCAAATCCACGGTTACTTTCCCAATATTCAGAACCTAGAAGGGAAAATACTCGTCATTTCAAATTTTACAACCTACTCCATGCCAACAAAATAAATTAATTTTATACTCATCAGTGACTTGGGCCGATAATGAACGCCACAAATTTGTATCATTTGTATTATCCTTTTCACACTCAAAATTCCAATCAGTAATAAACCAATGAGTCGCAGTGAAATTCAACGACACGAATCAGTGAAAATGGCTCCACTTACAATGAGTAGAAAACCTCTGGTTGTTTCAGTGAAAGAATTTCAGTGATTGAACAAGTGATGTGAAACAATTTCACTGATTGAATAAGTGACTGCCAACTGCAGCGGCGAAGTGGATATTGTTTTCGTTGAATTTAGCCAAATAATTACGAAAAATAAACATAGTTACGATGCAGTTTACTATTTATATCCCGCAATTTACCGTAACTTAAAAAGTAAAAAATAATTCCGCACGTGGCCGGAATTGAACGAACACACATACCCTCTTCGCTTCGCTTTTAAACCGTCACCTTACCATTTGAACTAACTTATTTTTTATAAAGTTGACTTCAGTGACGTATTGACCGGTACATTTGCCGTTGGACGTAGCGTGTGTGACGTTCCACAGCGTGTGTTTGGGACGTTCGACGAGCTCAAGTTAGACCGACTCTATGACAAAGTTTCAGTTCACAGGAGCGCGATATGCGAGCGGAGGACCTGCCGCGGAGGAGCCGGGGTACGAGCTCCCGACCCTCCGACTACAAGTCGGCCACTCTGCCCCTTGGCAATGAAGGCAGGGCCTGTCAAGGCTTGCTAATAATAACAGTATAATATTTGTATTATAGTTTTTCGTCGAAAGTGTAGTTTTAAATGGTACACTGTGAAAAATATTTGTAATTATTACTGAGAAATCGTTTGTAATTTTACAAATGCTTGTAACAGTATAATAATTTCTCATGTGAAATTATTCGTTTTTAAAACTACAAGTGTCGTGTTTCTAATAGACATCAAGAAATGTCAGTACTTTACTGACCCGCACTTGACAACATAGAACCGTATATAACTGTTTGTGCAAAATATATGTGTGATGTAAAGTGTAGTCGCGTGCAAAAGTAAGTGTATTGCGAGTTTGATTAAAGTAAAACACTTAAAACAACTCAAATAATCATAAAAAACTACAATTTCATTCAAACGTGACCCCTATTACTCATTAACTGTTAATGTTTCGTATTTACACAGAAATCTGAAAATGAAATAAGTGTATTCTTCTTAATCAAATAACTTCCGTAATTTTGTTTAGTTACTTGAAGCTATATTAAGTAAAAAAAATAAGCTTTTAGCTTGTAATTGAAGTTGGTCTTGTGGTTAAAGGTGCGGGCTTAAAACACAAGGGGCATGGGTTCAAGTCCACGTGCTGATGAAGGGTATTTCTCTTTTGAAAATAATATTATGAAATATTTTTTTAGATGTTTCCGGTTATTAATTCATTACATTTGTTTTCTAGAAGAAAAAAAATTTTCTGTACATAAGTTGTAAGACAAAGCTATGATTTGAAATATTACAAATACATGTTTTGCAGATTTTACAAGAACATTGTTTGTAGTTTTACAAAGGATTTTCTTGGCAACTGGGTTTCCAATGAATTTTTCTTGTAAGAGTACAAAAAAAATGTGTCTTTTCGTTTTTCATTTTTTTATTGGTAACGTCAGGATTTGTAAAAAGAATAATACGTATGATAGAACTTTCTTCACCACATTATATGCAGTTTAAACCTTCAAACAGAGCGCTATGTTGATTACTTGAAAACGAAATTAAAGACGTAAAATCGGAACGAAAAACTGAATATTCATGTTACTTTTCAAAATGGTATTTTGAGACAAAACACATTTTATACAGTATTTTGTATTAGTGTTATTAGTTCCTGCGTCGTTATTTCACTTGATACACGTGGTTTAACGGCCATTTTACACGTTGTTTGACAGGCATTTTTTCACGTTGTTTAACTGATCCACCAGTAAAATAACAGATGGTTGGTAAACAGTGAAAAAAAATGGCTGATGAATCAGTAGAAAAAGTCACTGAATCAATAAGTGAAGGAAAATTGGCATTTTTACTGATTCATCAGTCAAATTCACTGAAGTGAATGTTGAACCAGTCAGGCACTGTTAACTGATTGAAACAGTGAAGTGCCTCACTAATACAGATTTTGAGTGCAGTCTATATAACAAGAAAGCGATTTGTCCCTTATAATTTGTAGTTATCAGTTTCTTTTGTCCCAGTTTATATTCCAGGTTATATCTAAATTTCTTATTGACGTCACATTAACTTCTTGCCGAACTTTGTTACGTTGTTTCATCTTTGCTGTTTTATTATTTTGAAATTAACAAGCGGGATACGTTAATGATGGCATATTAGGGGTGACCAACGTGTCAGCAGGGGTGGTCGTCATAAATCACAGGCTTTATAAAATATGCTAATTAATTCCACATCCCCTGTCCAGCTATGAAGCGGTTATACAAATAGGTTTGCAAGGCGTGGCGAAAAATCCGCGATTGCGTTGACCAACACTCATATATGTTTGAAGCGTCACATACATACTTCTATTCCTGAAGCGGAGCGCGCATGGGATGATTTTCGGTAAGTATGCATTCATGCCCTGTCACTAGCATGCCGGAAACGGGTACGTAATATACGGTGGTGTTTCTCACTGTCATTAAATACATTTAATATATATAATTTACTTTAACTGACCTGGAGTAAAGCACTTGCATAGGTATAGTGCAGAGTACAGTTTACTTAAAGAGGAAAAAAAAATTACTGCTGGTTGCGTTTCAGTGTACTGTTGCGAATTGCCTAGGGCGTATCCAAAGTAAATTAAAATCTTAATTTCTACAATGATATGAAAATACACACAGATATTATTTCCAACATAAAACTGCCTGTCTCTACTATTTACACTAATTATTCCTATAAATGAGTGCAATTTTTTTTGCCAATCTCAATTACAATTAACGTCTTCATCACTTTCAGAAACTTTTGGTACACACATCCATAAAGAATGCCTTTCCTAACTTATTTGTTTTTTAAAAGTAACATCCCGAAAGTACACCGCACCCAACTACCTATCTATTTTCCTTACACAGCAGTATATACATAACGACTGAACTACGAACTTGTATTTATGTCACAAGATTGATTTTTTCCAATTTTTGCAGAGTTAAAATTGTGACTTAAATATAAGTTCATAGTCTGTCCGCACTGAAGTGTAAGGTCAAAGGCTAGTTGGGTGCACTGTAAAAAATGTTTTGTAGTTTTACAAGAAAAATTCTTGGAAATCCAGATACCCAGAAAATGCTTTGTATAATTACAAACAGTTTTCTTGTAAAATATGCAAAATATATATCCTTTTTTGAGAAGTGGGCATAAAATGACTGTATTCTTATTAAAAATAAATATGGGGGGAAAAGTAACTGAAATGTGGAAAAAAATATCAAAATATAGTTCTTGAATAAAAAAGTAAGTTTTCCAGCATAGGGACTAGAACCCACGTCCTTCGCAGAATTATATCACATCCTTAACCACAAGATCAACTTAACTTACGAACTTCATTATGATTTTGCACTGTATATAGAAGTTAATACCTACAAAATACTAGTGAAGTTATTCAGTTAAAAAGAACGCATGTATTTCATTTTATGAGTTGTGTGTAAATTTGAAACATTAACAGTTAATGAGTAATAGTGGCATGTTTTTTTTTTTTTTTTTTTTTTTTTTTAATTTTTGTGGTTTCATTTTAATTATTTTAGTTGTTTTAAGTGTTCAACTTTATTTAAACTTTCAATATTTCAATTTTTGCACGCAACTTTACTTTACATTACCCCTTGTTTTTTATAAAACAGCTATATGCGATTTTACGTTGTTGAGTGGCCGCCATTTTTGCTAATGCTCGTGGATACGGTTCACTATAGTACAAACATTTCCTGATGTATAAGTTATTTCAAGACGGCACTTTTAATTTTACAAACTAGTAATTTTATAAGACAAATTTTTGCAGTGTTGCAAACATTTGTAAAACTACAAACAATTCTTCAGTAAAATTTTCAAAAAAATTTATGACAGTACTATCGAAATTTTATATTTGAAAAAATAAATAAGCTAGAAAAACTAACAATTCGAAATGGCAGGGTAAGGTTCCCTTTAATCTGTCGACGTTAGTAAATAATGAAATTACCTTTAGGTCATGGCTAAGGTTAATTATACTCAAGTTAGGAACAAAACGATTTTCTTATGGGAGAGTTTGGGGTAGGGAAAATTCCCGTCGCTAGGTGTGCAGTGTTCCAAATAGGTCCTTTAAATTATAATTATAACCGACGTGAATGATAGAAAAGGAAGATTTTACGTTGTTACGAAGTTAATTTATATTTTATTTATGATTATGGGAATTATTTTGTTTTTGAATGTAGAAAATAGAAGAAACCAGGTACACATGTGACACTAGCGCTTGCCCAGTGGCGAAAAATTTTAGTTGCCAAACTAAAAGCATTGAGCTTCCCAGCCTGAGTACAATAAACCTCGGCATGGCTTAATCTTAAGGAGTTACGCGTTTTCGTGTCGCCATCTTGGTTCTTCCAAGTCCACATCACATGCCAGCGTGGCAAAGTGGCGCAATTTGCTACACTGTTAAAATAATAATGGTAATTTTACAATGTCGGGACATAAAAATGATGAAAACATGTTTTTGGTAAAAGGATTTACCATGCATTTATACCGCGATTCATACAACTGTTTCTGAAAACGTGAAATGTGTGTGAAAAGTACAATATTACGGCAGCGTTCGGGCAGGTTCGGGTCTCCTCGGCATCACGCATGTGCAGCAGCGAATATAATTGGTGCTTTCGTCGATCATCGAATGTCTTATGTCCATTGTGCGAAAATATATGTTAGCCATTTTGTCTGGTGTTTGTGATAATTTAGAAGATTGAAGAAGTTGCTGTTATTCTCATCAAATTCCGTATGCCTTGTAGGTAAGTTGCTTATAATTTATACAATTACTCTTCACGTAATATTTCTCACGTCTTTCTAGTTATAGAAATATTTAATGCATGTAAGAATGTTAAAAACACGTGGCTGAAATGTATCAGTTTATTTTTGTTTATGTTTTGTAAATTAGGTTAAACTTATTTATGTAAATGTATTTTCATTCTTCGATTTGGGTGGCAAACGTGTAAATGAAGAATAAAATTTTGTTAAATTCTCCTTTGTAGGGTCTCCACTAAACTGTATTACGGCAGCTGAACAAGGTACAAAGAAAATTATTTCCTATAAACAGTAAAATCACAAAAAAACCTAATTTAAATACCTGGGAAACCCACATAACTGTGAAGTTATTTATAATTTCTCAATGTTGAACAGCTTTACTTAACCTAAACATATTTAGGAGACTGAGTTTACTAACACAAATAAACCTTAGAAAATCCTTAGACAGTTGGGTAGTCATTACTTTCTGTGTATAACGTTTCTGGCAAGCCCATAAAAATTACTTTATTGTAACATAACCATTAAAATTCATAAAATATATGTAAAAAAATCTTACAGCATAGCTTATAATGGGGGTAATAATAAGTTGTGGCAATAGGGCCATATTTTCTTTGAAAGGAATACACTTAATGCGGTTGTAATAAGTGACGAACAGCTTTTGTAAAAACCAACAGTAACTATTTTTTTTAGTTATAATATTAAGCTCTGTGGCTAATATTGTTAATTAAGGGGTACTGATCGAATTAATTGTCATGGAAATATAAAAAATATGCTAAGGTTTAAAATTTACCAAATGGGTGGTTTTCGTAGCCCCTGTACACTACAAAAATACTTTGAATTTACCAATAACCTAAAATTGTCCCTTAAAGAGCAACCAGTAATACTGATTTAGCCTAGGCCTGTCAGTTCTTTCAGTGTAACAGTTTTTAGTATGTATACAAGGTCTGAGAAAAACTAATAGGCCTACCTAAATGAATAAGTTTAAAATAAATACACAAACCTCACGTTATGTTGTAATTATGAAATTTAAGAGATTCTTCTACGGTTTTTTTGAGATCTTTCAAACTTCTCAAACGATGTGGTTGTGTGTTCATTTGAAATTATCAACGTAGAAGTTTAGGCTGTGAAGATAAGCAAAAATTTGTGGTAAACACATTACAAAAATCTGGAGCATTACTGGACAAGCCTGTATTATAATATCCCTTTACACGATATTCCTTATGAGAATTCCACACGCAAATCCTGTTAACACGCTGCACTCTGTTTCATGTATGTGCAGTAATTTTTGATAGTTCCAGAAATGTGCATGCAGTGCAACTGTTTAGTAAGTGTTTCTCCACCGCAGCTATCAGCTGTTTTGATGTATGTCAAGTTAACAAAGTTTGTGGTGCAGTTTTCAGTTACAATTTTTAAACAAGGCAGGTAGGCAGGCCTACTTGTTGAAAACTACATACATACATGCATACATCCATTTTATGAAACTTTAATATACATATGTATCGAATATAGATTAGTAGTCAGAGCTGTAAATCTCTTAAAAATGATATATCCGTTAAAAAATATAATTCGAGTCAGAAATGTAATTTTTAGCGAAGTATAAAGTAAAAAATTTTAAATTTGCTGACCTTTTGTTTTACTAACATGGCAACACACATCCAGAAACTAATTAAATGACGTAGTAGTACTTATCAAATGGAAGCATGTGCTGTTTACATACACGCTGTAGCCTACATATTGGTCACAGGCACTGTACATATGTCCTGTTGTACTTACACGAAACACAGAATACCACTGCTTCTATGTCCACAGACATCTATACTGTAGCAACACAATAAGTAGAATAGAAATGTTCTTCTGTGTACATAACACATCACAGAATGGTCATTGTAATGTCTGTTGTTACATCAAGGTAGTGGATGCAGTTATTGTATAAATGTGCAGTGTCAGAAAAACTGTTGATGACCCATTACAAGTATACTGTGTCCTCCTTGAGTAATAAATTGTCATTTGAGGTAGGGTACAGTAATACCTGTTTGGTTTCCTTAAAGATTGCCTTTGTAAATAATTGCCAGATTTAAAATTTTTAAAATGAATAATGATTTATCGCGTATTATTTCCCAAATTTTTCTATATTTGAAAACATTTATTAGTTTGGTTCATCTTAAGTGATCATGTAACTGTAAAAATTGACATTTAAATCATATCTACAGTAATTATACAGAATAGGGACTTTTCCGAAAAAAAAAAACTACTCATAAAATGGTATATATCGACATTACTTATCACAGAGAACCCGAACTTACTAGAGGTATCAAAATATTCGCAGTACATACTACCAAATGCGATGGTAGGGAGGGCTATGAGTATCATGGAGATTGTGGAGTAAAACACATAAATATGTATAATTTATGTAAACAAATTTGGTTTGCTGCTATAAATGCAGGAATACCTAACTTTACTTCATGTAACTTCACTAGCCAATCTTCACTTGCCAATCTTACACAATTATCCAGTTTTTTTTGGGAAGCACAGAATTATTTTACTATTTTAAATAAGAAAAAAAATTCTTGCCAAAATTGTACAATTTTGCATCTTGCGAAAAGCAGGTCCCCAAATATATGATCTACCTGTGCTCACACTTAAATGTTTTAACTAGTCAAAATATTTCACTATGTACAAAAATATTAACAAAATAAAGACTAGCATTTTGAGACGTAAAATAACATGTCAAAATTATGTCATGATCCCATCACAACATGTGATTGGATACCAATACAATATACACCGGTTCTTAGCGAAATTGGAAAAAATAGCCTGAAATATGCTACACAACCCCGCACAGGCAGTATTGCGGAGCGCAATAAAACTTAACTTGTTCTCCTTAAAATGTGTTGCTTTTTAGCAGTAATGTCAATTTAACTTGTGTTTATTTCCACCACTAGCCCTATTTTCAGTTTTGTGCGGTTTTTACTAATTAAACGTAAGCTGCCAGTTTTGATTTTGCAAATATTTTCAATTTAAATTCATGGGTTGCTGATGATGGCACCGATATACCTGCAAAATGGCATTTGGTCCAGCAGGTGTGGGTGGTATACTGAGGCAAAAATCAAGGAATTACAAACGGATGATCCCCGTTAGTAAAATTATATATATTAAAATGTTTATCTACTTATTAAGAACTCTAGTGCCTAAAAGCCACGACTGTGATGGTATGATAGCTGATAACAAGTGTTGGATATCTCGTTTGGCAAACACGTTTAATCGCATCCTAACTGTTTTGAGCACGTTCTTTTTGGTGCGTTTGTAACAGAAATGATAGAGTTGCCCTGTTTTGTGTACTTAAATATATGTTGTGATTTTTAAACTAGTCTTGCATAAATATCAAAGCTTAAATGCTACCAAAATATTCGTTAGGTATAAAAAGAGGTTTGCCATAATAATTTCACCATAATAATAATAATTTAATATGTCGGTTTTCATGCTGGGTTTCAATTTGCGATTGTCTTAATTCGAAAACGAAAAACTGTTTTCTTAGATGAATTTGAATGTGCAACGTTTTTTACTAAAAAAGTTAGATTTTTATACACATGAACCTGAGATTACATTACAAATAAGAAACATTCAAAATGATTTGATGCACATACTTATGCGTCGTAAGGTACTTCTATTACCAATAGTTAAAAATCGTCTTATTAACCAAAATCCATTGTACACAAAGGTTAAGAAAAGAGGTTATATTTTCTCATCAAATTGTAGAATTTTAATTTTCCCATTTCTCGAATGAAATTATTTATATTATATTCCTCTTTCCATCAGATATTGAAAAAAAAAATTTTTATGAAAATATGTTGTGAATAACCTAGTCGTAATACAAATATTCAGTGCTACAGATTACAACGAAGCAGACATGGTGAAGTACTACTTATATGCATGAATAACCAAGCTCTTTTCCTACGAATACTTGAGAAATAAATAAAACTTATTTCGTGAAAATGAGTTTATGATAAGCAGTACTTATGAAGCAGTGCTTCGTGAAGTATAACTTCAAGCTATTAAAATAAGCAATACTTGTATCTGGCACTATGAATTGCAAATCAAACTTAAGTATTAGTAAAGGTAATTCTTCTTCCAAGTATTGCTCATATGTTTACAATGAATTCCACCCTCAATTATAGAGATGAGAATGAAAATAATATATGAACCTAGGTAGTTTTTGGCAAAGGGGTACTTTTTTCTGGCCAGGTAAATCTTGTAAATAAAACAGCACTTTTAGTTTGATTACATTGGTATTGATACTATACAGCTACTTATTTAGATACTTTGTCAAGCAAAGCTTTGCCCAAATAAGTAATACTGCTATAATACTTACTTTGCCAAGTAACATTTTATGAATTCATTGTTCATAGAAATACTGCTTCAAGAAGCAACATTAACTCGTGCGTACATCTGATTTGCCGAACAAGCCTTTAACTATGAATTCCAAAAATAAGGTGGTGTTAATAAAACTGATGATAGAATATAATATTAAGTTAAAATCCATATTAATATCTTTATCACTAAATTCAAGACATTTTATTATACTGTATATTAAATTTGTATTTACTTCCCATAGATTTGTACTGTATAAGGCAGGTGCTAACAAGATAATATTTATGAAGGGTGTCTTAGCTTGTCTTGAGACTAAATATTCCTGTTGGAATGTCTTGACTTGAGATAACAATTTTTGAACTGCATTACATAGCTAAGATGTTGCTTAAGGGTCAGTGGTTGGGGTCTATCATCTGATGAATTTTTTTCCCCTCTGAACATAATGTATTTTCTAGATTTAATGAAAAAAAATACTATTTATTTCTCACTAAATGTAAATATTCGATTTATTATTTTTTCATTTTTTTAAGTGCTATTCTATTGCTCAGCTTCATGCAAACAAAGCTTCACCAAATATAGAAAACCTACACCAAAGTGAGAACACACCACATTCGTCTGCACTCAGAGTAATAATATTTTGAATAAGAACTATTTCTTACTTGGCATTACCATTGCACCTATTTTCTTAGCTTTATTCATATTAATTGTTAATGAAATATTATAATTCATAGATAAAATACACAGCAAATTTTAATACAACCAAAAATTTTATGATTTTATGTCATTTTAGCTTAACACAAATATAAAATGTTTGTGATTCGTAATATAGTTAGTGAACAACCAAACACATCATACGTGGGGGTGATTTTTCAAAGGTTCAATTAAAAAACGTGTGAAGAAATGGCGAATAGACTGCAGGTTTTGTGTTGTGAGAGTTGTATGTCTGAATTTGATGTGTTTTTGTTGTCGTTCAGTCAAGGCTATTTATAATTAGGGTTACCAGATGTACATACAGATTTACACACAAAAATTCAGATTTTGCTCATTTTATTCCGCGTACCGTTCTTGTATGTAACATCTCAATTTTCAAATACTTTATTTCAATTGCAAAACCTAGCAAACGTTAGAGTTAACAAATTAGTGATTGTAGCATCCTTTAAAAAGGAATGTTTATTCTTTTCAAACACACTCATGGCATCTAAATAATTTTATTTTTACATTCTCAAGGCATATCAGAAAATGTAATTTCATGAACAAAAATTGAGTGTAATCTACAACTATTTTCAAATTTTAAAATATGTATAATTTGGCTCCGTCTAGTACATGTATGAGACCTTATTAATTTAGGATGAGTCGTAAAAGTAAGGTCACCAACATATGTACTGACTTGCCTTTCTGAATATCTGGCAATCCTATTTTATATGTAATAATCAGAATAATACGTACACATTATTCACTCATTTTAAACTATTTTGTTTCAGACAAATTCTGGATGTAAATTCTTTGCAATGGATAAGAAAATAAAGCAGCAACAGTGAATTTGATGCTTGCTTCAGAAAAAGGCAAAGCATCATATCAGTGGTCAAAACGTATTTTCAAGTGTTAACAAAAATTATGCCTTTTTTACTGGCTGCATTTTCCACTTACACGGGATGCTATGTTAACTAATTCAAATTATTTTTGATTGTTGTGAATTGTTATTTTTATCAAATGAAAAAAAACTTGTGTTGATGCATATTGTGGAAATAAACATGGTATATGAAATACATTTGTGGTGCTTGATTTTTTTTTTGTTTGTACCTGCAATTCCTATTATTTTTCATGTGATTAGCAGATAGACTACCCTTTTTATAGTAGTATAACATATATTTGGTTATACTTAATGGGCCATGTGTCTTACTTGGGGAAAGTCGAAAAAAAGTGTTACATGAACAAATATGAGTAAAAGATAAATTAAAATATTACCAACCTAGACAAAAAAATATTTNAAAATAAAGCAGCAACAGTGAATTTGATGCTTGCTTCAGAAAAAGGCAAAGCATCATATCAGTGGTCAAAACGTATTTTCAAGTGTTAACAAAAATTATGCCTTTTTTACTGGCTGCATTTTCCACTTACACGGGATGCTATGTTAACTAATTCAAATTATTTTTGATTGTTGTGAATTGTTATTTTTATCAAATGAAAAAAAACTTGTGTTGATGCATATTGTGGAAATAAACATGGTATATGAAATACATTTGTGGTGCTTGATTTTTTTTTTGTTTGTACCTGCAATTCCTATTATTTTTCATGTGATTAGCAGATAGACTACCCTTTTTATAGTAATATAACATATATTTGGTTATACTTAATGGGCCATGTGTCTTACTTGGGGAAAGTCGAAAAAAAGTGTTACATGAACAAATATGAGTAAAAGATAAATTGAAATATTACCAACCTAGACAAAAAAATATTTTCTTGGAGTGGTGTATTTGTGTAAATAGGTTAATTTATGATGAATTTGTTCATCTTTATTGATAGATGTTGCACATTATATCCTTTCACAGTTCACAAGTTCCATTCATCATGTACAATGCATTCACTCAATTATACGAAGTTAAGTGAAACTGCTGTTGCAGGGTAGTAAAAAATACATGAGATACTGATACTCCCAGGTTGTATGCTTTATATTTGCTTTCAAAGTGTTTCGTCGGATTTGCTTAATTTGTTTCGTTGCAAGGTGTCCACTCGCAGGGAGGACAGGGAAAAGTCAGAGAATTTCATGTGGCAGGGAAAAGTCAGGTAAATGTCAGGGCATTTCATGTGACAAGAAAAGTCAGGAAAAAATTGCATGGAATTTTTACCTGGGTCTGGGAAACTGTAAACAATTTGGTTATTTTCAAAAGTTATAAGTTGTGCGAATACATGGTTATGTAATTACACGGAAGGCCAGAAAAAACGGGTACACCTGCCTAAAATCGTGTAGGGCCCCCGCGAGCACGCAGAAGTGCCGCAAGACGACGTGGCATGGACTCGACTAATGTCTGAAGGTATGCAGGAGGATTCACACCATGAATCCTGCAGTGCAGTCCACAAATCCAATCTCCGCCAATTTCAGAAAGGGTTGCACGTCTGTCACGTTTAATGATTCTCGTCAGTCGTCGTTTGTCCCGTTCTTTCACGATCTTTTTCCTGCCGCAGCGATGTCGAAGATGTGATGTTTTACCGGATTCCCGATATTCACGATACACTCGTGAAATGATCACACGCGAACATCCAAATGTTATCGCTACCTTGGAGATGCTATGTCCCATCTCTCGTGCGCCGACTATAACACCACGTTCAAACTCACTTAAATCTTGATAACCTGCCATTGTAGCAGCAGTAACTGATCTAGCTGCCGACTGCATCGCGTTACTCTGATTGGTTCCATACCTCTGTTATTTGCATACGCACGCCTATACCAGTTTTTTTTGGCTCTCCAGTGTATAAGCATATGCAAGTTAAAATTTAATTTTTTTAATTTGTGAACTGGCACTAATATATTTTTGCCATGTCCCATAGGTATATCTGTACAAAATATATTATTAATGTGTGAAGCCAAACGCGTATATCGTGAGAAATATAGATGGGCTGAACAAAATTCTGACCCTGCTTGCTTGATCTGTTGCAATTTAATTTAATTCTGCTTCACTGATAGCATTTTGTTCTGTCAGCGATGGAAAAATATGGTATTGGAAGGTTTGGGCACTGAAAATAGGTCAGGGAAATTTGTGTAATTATGCCTGGAAAACAGAAAAAATGCGGGAATTACAAAGTAGAATTTCAGTGTACTTCCTGTGTTAGAATCTGTAATGTGGATGCATTCCTTGGAGACTATCAGTAATGAAAGATTATATATATCCCTTATAGTTTACATTGTGTATTAACTAAATCAAATCACTTATGTTCAGTCAAAAGTACTTTTTATTCTACCTCTAATTTCTTCGTACTAGACTTTCTAAATGTAAAATACAGTTCCTACATGATCATATCTGTTCAAAGAACTGTTTGCTAAACTGCTATGCCTGTATTTGAATTTTGTAAATTTGTCATCCATGTGTTGATGGTTCCTGAAATATTGCTATTCCTAGATATATAATTTTTAGGAAACCTTTAACACACAGAATAAACCACCTCTGATCAGTATGGTGTAATTCCTCTACATCTGGTAGTCATGCTATTTTTAGGGACACACTACGTCAAGGAGTTTGTTTCATTTCATTACACATTTCCAGTAAAGGTATCGTATGTGAGCGACACACTATAAATAAGGATGTGCAGTAATTTTAATGTGTTAACACAATTCAGAACTTTAGAATTAAAACACAGAACTTGGAAATTTTTTCTGTTCCTTGGCACATTCTTAAGTAAACAATTGAAATTACACATGATCAGTAGAGATTGGTATGTCACTGTTCATACTTTGGCCTGAGTCAAGGCAATAGAATAATGTTAAAGATACAAGTCTTGGTAGCTTCAGGTAGAAGGAGATGTGCATACAATGAAGTCCTTCACCTGACTCTACAACATGCAGAACTCGTTAGTATGCACACATCCAAAACTGTCAGAAAGTTACCATTTGTGTTGAACATGAAAGAAGAATGCATATATTTTGTATAATTGTAAAATGTATTGCAAGGATTTACTTATTTGCTTTAAAATCCTGTAATGAGAGTATACTTGTCATCAAAATTTAAGCGTGTTTTTATTTTATAAGCTTTAGAAAGTGTATTATTTTAAATATATGAAGCAAGAATAACGTTATTTCTCTGATTGCAATAAAAATGAGTAGTAATGTTAGAAATATTTTTATAATTGATTTTTTGCACATTCATTTCAGCCACAAGAATGTAACAAGTGAATTGTAATGTGTTTTCCAAAGCATCCAAATATGGTTAATATGATTAAATTTTGATTAATAGTAAAGTTTGATTAGTATATGATTTTTAAAACTTTTAAACAATTAAATTCTAGCATAATATTTTACAGTGTTACAAAAAAAGGTGCATTCTTCTTAAATGTGCAACAAAAATCACACTTTTCTTACATTTTTGGTTGTGTGTGCACTACTTTTTGATGAGCTCTGCATGTCGCAACAGTCGGGTGCCAGGAAGCCGCTCACCTTCTGCCTGAAGANTGTGCACTACTTTTTGATGAGCTCTGCATGTCGCAACAGTCGGGTGCCAGGAAGCCGCTCACCTTCTGCCTGAAGAATATATTTGTGCAAAAGGACCCTTCTTGTTTGGTAAAGATACCACACTTGTGTACTAAAATTGCCATTATGGTATGTGATCATTCCTATACATGTGCCTGGTAAAGTTACTATACGCGTGTATTACAGCTGCCATTATGGTACGTGATCGTATCCATACATGTCTCTAGTAACAGTACCACACTACTATAGTACATCAGCTAATCTGGTTTGGAATTGTTCCTGTACATGCTTCTTGGTAAATGCACTTTGTTGTAATGGTATGATTTCTACACATCTGTTAATGTTACCATACGTTTGTATGGCAATGTCTCCACGTGTCCATAGGAAAATCTCCACGCATGTATTGGAATGTTGCAGGGCTTATGTATGGTGCGTTTCTCATACATTTTCTGGGCTAAAAACTTCCAATACATGTTTGGGAATCATACTGAAATTTTATTTTTTACAGTGTGCGATGAAGCTGCGGTAAGTTTCGCGGGGTCGTCACAGAGACGGGGACGCCCCTAACACTACCCCTCGCGCCGCGCGACATTATTCAAAACAGCGCCGCGCGAAAGCGGGCGGTAAAAATTGCGAAGCCGCGCAAAGCAGATAATGAGAATGTATGACGTGCAAGAGACNNAAACTCCTCTTGGAGCGTGCTAGGGGCTTGGGGTTTCAGGAAGCGTTGAAGTGCTGGGAATGTGCAGGGGGATGGGGTTGTTTTGGGGCGCATTTTAATACCGTCACATACAAACACACCCCCCGAGCACCCCATCTCGTCCGCACACCGCAGGGTGAGTCATCCGCCTGGAACGAGGAAGCAGGGTGTGGGTTTAAAACGTCCCGCTGACGTCACCTCCGAAAGTGGACGTGAGCGGTCATAAAAGTTTATTCCTGAATTCAGCCGTATTCCCTCTCTCGCCCTCTCTTTCCCGTCGTTTTCGGCTGTTTCCTCCAAGCGCAAGGGATGTCGCCGGCCATCATTTATACTTGTAAATTACCGACGTTGAAGCTTTATCGCTTTCAGCGCCAGAATGCTACAATTGGGAATTATGATGACGGGTAAATTGTAAAAAATTGTGTTTGGTGCTTTTTTTTCTTTTGACTCTTGAATTTTTACTGCACACGTGACGTTTATAGCTGGATGAAGTTGTGTCTAATTAATTGCACTCTTTGATGTTTTAAATTCAACAATGTGGTTTTTATATATTCCCCCTTTATTTCCTCTTTAAGGAGCTGGGAAGTCTACAGAAACGTCACATTGTATTTTAATTCCTCCAGTTGGTGTCTATAATGGACGTCTCACCAGCTCGGTGACTGATTAGGCTATTACGTTACTGTGTTGCTTTGAACTGAATTTGTTTCTACTGTATCGTGGCAGCTAACGGGCACGTCTTGCAGAGGGGGCTGGCAGCTTTAGTTTTTTATTTGTCTTTTGTGACGGTTGGTTATGTCAGTGCTTAATGTTATTTCCTTAATAAACTTTGAATACCATTAGTTCGGTTGAACCGAATAAATTAGCTGTCGAGAATGTTGTAACGAATTTATTTTAGGCCCGCACTGTGATCGTGTCGTTATAATGCTTGCTTACACGTCGTAACCAATGAACAATGGACGATTGAGAGCAACAAATGGCGCCTTTCATAAGATAATGGTCCTCCGTTATAGAACGTTTATTTCCTCTAGATCAAAGTTTATATCATAGACACGCTTTCCTGTGAAATAGTTGTATGTATTGGACACTGTGGTTAAATGGCGTAAGAAAATTCGTTAAGTGCAAAAGATGTTTCCGTCAACTTGGCAAACAATTTTCTCTTTTCAGTGACACCAGAACAAGCTTAGCTGTAGGTATGTATCTCATCCTTTCTTCACTGGCTGTCTCCCGTTTCTGCTGAGTGTTGAACAACGTCCATTATTTTCCATAGAGATATAAAGCGCTCGCTTGATAATAGTTTTTCTCAAGAATTTCAGTGACAGCATTAAACGATGAAACTAAACAAATTTTTAGGTAACGAATTTTCCAAAACGTTTGGAATAATGCATAATAAATACAAAATAAAACTTTACATTCGAATAGGAATAAACAGTATTTTCACTCAAAACTTAAAAACAATAGTTAGAATCGTTCGTTGACATAATTTATATATTTTAGCTGCGGCACAGTTAAAGTATGTGAAATATAATGCTTGAATTCGTACAGGAGTGAAAATCTACTGTGTAATATTTAGCAGCTCTTATGAACATTATTATAATCAGCATAAAGAAACCGACCGTCAAACTAAGGTGCAGTTCGTAAGTAAAATTTCTATGCATATCGTTAGAGGTTCTGAAGGAAAGAAAACTATTAATATTGCTACTGTAACATGTAATACTGCTGTCAGGTGGCCAAACAAACAATCACCTAACTGAAGTCCACATTTAAGTTTCAAGTCACAGACCTATGCACACAACGGCCAAAGACAACAAGACAACCTGCTTTTAGCGGGCTTCAAACCACGTGGACGCTCTCTCGGGCTCAGGCATTTTTCAGTCGGTCAAGTTGCCTACAGCGGAGATGTTTCCATAGCATGTATAGACTTTGCAAGAATTTTTAAATTTTTACGTCTCACAAAAAAAGTACATACTACCATTCTATATTGAAAACAAACTCTAGTAGGTGTTTTCTCCTAAAAAATTCGCGATGAATACATTTTGTTTGAAACACCTATCTTTAAAATTAACACACTGAGGGGAAATTTCCTTAACTTGGGATTACCTATTTAAATTTCGTAGCTGTCAGCGAGTAGGCTTAAGTGAACATGATCTCGCAAGACAAACATGATGCACAATGATTGTCATTGACGACATAATTTACCCTTATTTTGCCTTATTTTTTTATTTGCAAGCATTTCTTGTTTCTAAATGAAAAATACACCTACGAATTTTTTATTGGAATGTCACACAGTTTTACATCTAACTGTGAGAGCTATAACAAACAATTTTCCACAGGTACGAAAATATTTTATGTTTTGAATTAGTATCGCATTTGTCCCAATAACGTTAAAAAGTGTTAATTAAACATGACTGAACCTTGTGCAATTATGATAGAATAAACTTACGTTATTTTTTTCTCAATTAAGGTTGTTGACTTTCAGCATCGCCTGCTTTATGAATGTGAGGTTTATTAAGACGCTGTGTGTTATCTAGTTAGCCTAGATTATATTTACAGCACGTACCAGGTCATGCCAGTAATACCAACATTAGCGCGTAGACTACAATGTCTAATCATTATCTGCTTAATGATTTACGGAGCCTAATGAGCAGAGCATCAATTGTGTAGAGGGCTTTCCGTCGGTTAAATTGTACGCTCAGACGTGAGGCCTCATTCAAACACCCTCCACCATTGTCCGATGTTTTATAGTTTCTCCGGTAGAGTAAAATAAATCTTCATAAAAAACAAAACCTATTACTGATGTTCAAATCGGCCGTTTGTCGCTACCAGCTGACGGAAAGACAAAGTGGATAACGCACAGGTATTTCAAAATATCTGCCTAGGCCATACAAACCAGCCCGAACACCTGGTGGAATGCGAAATTGTGTCTGAAAGAAATAGTTCGAAGTTGAGTCGAACAATTTAATAGATTTTGATTAGCGGCAAGAGAATGTAATTGAATCATTATAATAAAAATAAATCAACAGTGCGCCATTCGTGACGAAGAAATAACGGAGGATAAAAGAATACGTATTTCGCCCGCCTTCTGCAAATTTCCAACAGTCACATATTTGTGGCAAAAATGTCTATTAAATCTTTCTAAGCGCAGGAAATAGTGGGAGGACCGTCTTATTCAAACCACCTCTATGTTAACGACGGCGGAATTCCTTTATGGTATCTTTTTTTTCTAACAACGTTTTTCAAGTTGCAGTTTTTTCCTTGAAATCGCCATTTTATTGGTGCAGAGAACTATTTCAACAGAGAATTTCACCGTTTCTATAATCGCGTCCGAGATTTTGCTTCATCTTTTATGCATTCTTTGCTGCTGTCGTACCATTTTATTCGGCGGATTGCTACGATAAGACGAGTAACTCAGAGCTCATGCAAAGAAAGAGACATTGTTACTCATTAATTTCTCACGAAGTTTCCAAAAACGTGGAAATAATATGTTTAAGTTTTGCAAAAGATATATATTCAAATTCTTTGTTTAATGTTGGCGACCAAGAAAGTGCAAAAAATTCCAATAAGAAGTAAATATTTAAATAAGTTTAAAAGCATTTATGAATTGAAAATGTATGCTGGCAAAACAATGTAAATGGCTTTTGAGAGGCAAATTGCCTTAAAGAATAAAAATTCAGTCATAGAAAATAAAATGTTACAAGTGAAATATTTTTACTTTGTTTCATATGAACACGATGTAGATTTAGATTATAAGTTTAACAAGTTTAGAAATATTTGTGGATTATCTGTAAGATTGAAAAATAAAATAAGAATCACCCACTTCAGTTGTATGTATTACAATAGAAATACTAGTAATCGTATATGGAAAAAAAAATCAAAAGTGTGGTTTTAGAAAAAGCTTTAAATAGCGTTCATGCGGCTTAAATGAAATTTCTATGAATTAACCAAGGATACGACAGTACCGAAAATACATAAATTTATGTTGCCGCGAAAATGTACGTTAAGTAGCCTACGTACTACAATTTTAAATTTTAATTTAAACTAAGCGTTTCCCGTATCATTTATACTTAGCATACGTTTAAATGTAATTGTAAACATGGTTTTCGTAATGAAGAGATGTAATTTAGCAAAACGCATAAATATGCCAATGACGCTGAAAGAAATTGCCCGAAAATTGTATGTTTTGTAACTGTGCATGCGATGTCAGAGTCTTGATATTGTTGCATGTCCGCGGTGTCGCTGCTGGACCCATCCAACTACCCTCTCACTTCCGGTTGTCGAAACACTCTCATCAGGTAGTCAGTAGCCAAGGTGAGCGTAAGAGACAGTAGCTAGTTGAGAAGAAGACAGGTTAGTAGAGTCAAATAAGGTGGGAAAAGGGGTAAACCTCAGAATGATAGTTATAAAGCTGAAAATTTGCACAAATCTTTGTTTTGACATTTTAAATGTTAGCTCAAAAGTTTCATAAAATCTCGTGTCCACGAGTCAAGATATTCAAGGTCAAAGGTTGCAAAATTCGGTTTTTGTAAATATCTTGTTTCCTAGGCTTAAAATGATCTCTGAAATTATTGCAAAACTTGCAGAGCAAAAAATTCTCTACAAATGTGGTCTTAGGCAATATNAGACAGTAGCTAGTTGAGAAGAAGACAGGTTAGTAGAGTCAAATAAGGTGGGAAAAGGGGTAAACCTCAGAATGAAAGTTATAAAGCTGAAAATTTGCACAAATCTTTGTTTTGACATTTTAAATGTTAGCTCAAAAGTTTCATAAAATCTCGTGTCCACGAGTCAAGATATTCAAGGTCAAAGGTTGCAAAAATCGGTTTTTGTAAATATCTTGTTTCCTATGCTTAAAATGATCTCTGAAATTATTGCAAAACTTGCAGAGCAAAAAATTCTCTACAAATGTGGTCTTAGGCAATATNGCTTAAAATGATCTCTGAAATTATTGCAAAACTTGCAGAGCAAAAAATTCTCTACAAATGTGGTCTTAGGCAATATTTTATATAATTAACCGTTCTCGAGATAGAGTACGACGAGTGGGAACCGCCTATCCGTACATAGGATAACGTTATGTCAACTGGGGAATCTAATACGTAGTACAGTTTATAAAATACATTATTTACTAAAAATATTATAATTATTGTGAAATTTCAATTATTTACTCATTTATAAATTATGTTTATAAATATTATTTATAAATAAGACATCAGTTTGATAATATTTAGTTAATTTACATTAATAATAAGATATTGAAATGAAATAGTATAAATACATTGTAATAACATTTTTATACATTATAGGCTATATACTGATAAAGACGTTTATTCGTACCTTTTCCTCACTTACTGGCTCTCCTCTCTAGTCATCTCGTTATGCGTAGTTTCTGTACCCTTTTACTGTGGATGTAATGCTGTACTGTGTCTTCCATGTATATACATCAGCTAGTGTATAATTGCGGCGGAGTTTTATCACTAGCACGGACGCGCAAAAATCATTCCATCCGAGTTAAAACCCACAACCTTAAATACATATACGGACACGAATGAACATGTTAAAGCTCGGTATGCCACTCAGTAAGAAATGAGGGAGTATGGCCTACATACAATTGATCTAGCTAACATGAGTGGAAAGAGAGATCACGGAGGTGTAGTGGTTAGACCACTTAACACCTCTCACCACGGCAAACCGGGTTGATACCTGTGGATTCACTCCCGAGTTGCTCACGGGGGAAACATGGCAGACGTTGCTGCTGCCCCGTTGGTTTTTTCGGGGTGCTTCCTTCTCCACTTCTCCCAAAACTGCATTTTGTCGCTGTTCCATATTCATCTGATTTCCCTCTCAACCGCGTTGAAAACCTCAGCCGTTAAGCGCCGCCCATATATCTCACTACCGCTATAAGTTTAAAAGTATCTTAAGGTAATATTTGACGTGAATACTCCTTAAAAATCAGACCGACACTTGGGGCACAGGACGGAAATGACGATGTAATGTTTGCAGGGTGATCGATGCCGACACTTTAATTTAGTAGTCTTAGTGTCTAAAAACACGACTGAGATAAATGCAGCCTTGTTCGATCGGGTATACAACTACGCTGTGAGCATCGCAGATGGGGGTCCGCGGCGACTTGAAGTATAACTTGCGACTCCGATGTGCCAGTATGCTGATTTTGCTGCCAGACAAAAGATATTGTCTAGATTTGTCGATTTAAGCCATAAAAGCAAAGTACCGATTTCGTTATTTTCATTTTATTCCCATATACCAAGGAAAATATTACCCGACAACACAAACTTATTCACATGCAACACACTGCCATGTTCCCATATATTATCCTTCTTTAAAAATGCCCCCTCCACCCAACCCCCTGAAACTTACCACTGGATAAGTGCCTGTTGGCATTGCTGCCGTCTGGCTAGTGATGTTAGTTACTACAACATTTAATTTTCCGTTTGCGTTCATTGTAGGTTTTAGCATCATATATACAAAAATTCCTGCNTGTTAGTTACTACAACATTTAATTTTCCGTTTGCGTTCATTGTAGGTTTTAGCATCATATATACAAAAATTCCTGCGACAGTCACAAGTTTCAAAAAAAGGGAGGGGGGCAAGGAGGCGATCATCCCTCTAGTTTTTATTTTAAGCCAGCAGAGGCGTTGCCCTTTCCCCCTCCTCGGAGTGGTCGGCCTTTAGTTCAGTTTATAATAAGTATAATTTATGGTAAACTTACTTCCTCATTCCTTTTTTAAAAAAATTATGGTATTTAAATGTGTTGCTTGATTTGGATTTGCAAAAATTGTAATACGTATTCTTTTATAACTCGCAATGTCTTTTCAAGAAAAAATTCAGTGCTCTATCCTCAAATATCTGTAACTCGTGTTGTTTAAAACCTCGGAATTAATCAAAATAAGTGNGAAAAAATTCAGTGCTCTATCCTCAAATATCTGTAACTCGTGTTGTTTAAAACCTCGGAATTAATCAAAATAAGTGTTACATTCATGCATAACTTCTCTCACAAACATGCAACACACACTGATGCAGATAAGATTAATATATTAAAATTAACATGGGCGTTATAACAGAAAATTGTAGACTTTCCCCTCTAATTCCTCACCACCCCAGGAAACTAAAATTCAGTGCTTATGATGACAGTAATGTATGGCTTATTTTTATTTATCACACATGTATAATTATTACGAGTAAAAATATACATACATTAAATTTTGTCTTAGTTAACTTAAATATCGCTGTAGTCATAGTTTGATGCTTCCCAAATAATAACCAAAAAAAAAATGAAGCTCTTCTTGTCATCCATGTCGTCTGCGACAGTAGCGATTGCGCAACTAACGCCTTTCGGACGCCAAACGTTGCTCCTATCAGTCCTTAACATTGTTCGACTTCTAACTGCCGAAGCTAACTTGTGGGTCTTTGCAGCTGAAACTGTGTTCTGGGGCGGGACTATCATTCACATTCTGCTTATCTGGAACCACTTTACGTCTTGGAAACAATAAGCGGAGTTGAAGTTGCCATGGCACGAAGTGTAGAGGTCATGTACCTATGAGAATATTGTAAACTCCTCATTAATTATTAGTCTTATTCACATTGTATGATAATAAAAACTGAATTTTCTACTGTGATGTGGTTATCAACAAATTTTTTTTATAGAGGTGCAACTTATTAAACTGAATTTGCTGTAAATTTAAAATTGTGCTGTGGTACAAGTTTGCCATTTTTTAGAAATTAAACAACAGTGCCATCGNTGAATTTGCTGTAAATTTAAAATTGTGCTGTGGTACAAGTTTGCCATTTTTTAGAAATTAAACAACAGTGCCATCAACATAAAATAAAAGGGACACAGTTGTATCGCTTATCGCTTCGGAATACGAGTAACCAGCAAATATTTGTGAAATAATCTTCGGACAGGTGAAAGGAAGCAAAACTATTGTGGTGGACTGCTGTCATAAGAAAATCCAGTACAGTGCTTCACAGCCATGATCTTGTGGAGATTCCAAGAAGCGATANTGAATTTGCTGTAAATTTAAAATTGTGCTGTGGTACAAGTTTGCCATTTTTTAGAAATTAAACAACAGTGCCATCGACATAAAATAAAAGGGACACAGTTGTATCGCTTATCGCTTCGGAATACGAGTAACCAGCAAATATTTGTGAAATAATCTTCGGACAGGTGAAAGGAAGCAAAACTATTCTGGTGGACTGCTGTCATAAGAAAATCCAGTACAGTGCTTCACAGCCATGATCTTGTGGAGATTCCAAGAAGCGATANCTAGAAAACCATGTGAACTGGTACATGTCGATGTTACGCCGAGTTAAGCAAATAAATAGCCGCCAAGGGCGTTAAGATAGGGAAGGCGGACGAAAAGAAAATATCACTGACCAACCAGGAAGGTGAGATACACCCGGAGAAATGACTGATCAGTTTGAAAGTTGGTGCTACGAGTACCAGCCCCCTTCCCCTAACAAAACGCAGAANGAGTGCCTCCCCCTTCCCCTAACAAAACGCAGAAGCACCTGGACATGTGCCGCCAGGGGCTGCTGGCCCACACCCCCCTTCCACCAACAATAACCATGGCATGTGTATGAAGTATTTTTTGTTCTGCACACTCTTCCACACCCCTCCCCCCAACAAGGGAAGGCACATGTTCAGTTTTAGGGAGGGAACCACGAGAGGATATAAGCCTCTTTGCGGGGAGGTTGTGGACTCAGTTCAATAAATCCGCTCAGAGAGCAGTTGACCCAGTCAGTAAGAATCGTGCACAGAGAGAGGAAGTCAAGTCAGTCAGCTGAGGCCGAGGTTCGGGTCCTGGCCGAGTCAGTTCACATAGACAGTCAGTCAGTGAAACCCCGTCGCCGCAGGTGGTGCGGCGTTTGGTACCGCCACACTGGGAAGCGCAGGTAGTCAGGATTGGCAGCCAGATCCTGGAAGTCAGCCAGGCGAGAATCACAACATTAAGGGGTCAGTCATATCAGGGCAGTCGGAAGCTGCGATACTCCGTGCCGGGGAGAATAATTTAGACAGTTACTAGAGATATGTCGAATGAGTAGTATTACCATGCCAGGACGCGAGTCAGTTAGTTAGTCGCATCAGTCAGTCAGTCAGTTCAAATTACGCACCAAGAAGGCAGAGTCGAGTGGTGATCTCCAATGATGAGCACCGCGTCGAGCGAGTGCGAGTAGTCCAGTGCAACCCAGCGCCGAGAGCCGGGGTGGGGGACCACTAAGGGTCTCTCTCTCCGGGACGTGGTAGGGATGTAACGAGTCAGTACAACCCTACACTGCGAATGGGGGTCAAGTGGTGAGCTGCAACAAGGAGCGCCACATCGAGAGGAAGCCAGCTGAGTGCAACAAGCCACCCACAGCGAGTCCAAGAGCGTGTAAAAGGGCCACCCAACTCACCAGAACACAAGTTACCGCCGCCGCCGGAACAGCACCAAACAGCAGATCACAGATAAGTACCAACAGCGTCACTCAGGGACGTGTTCTGTCACCTAATGCCCCCACAGCGTCTGAAACGGTAGCCAGAACATTGTAATCAGCCCTTCAGGCCAAGAACTCGCATGGCCGAGAAAGAATATTTACTTCACGCAAAAGTGCCGGGAATGTGTGTATGAATTCCCGTCAAATAAACCTCTTAAAACTAAGACGTGATGAAGTCATTGTTTGAGATACCCTCAACCTTCACGGCACCTTATAATCTGTGTNAACCTCTTAAAACTAAGACGTGATGAAGTCATTGTTTGAGATACCCTCAACCTTCACGGCACCTTATAATCTGTGCCATCTAACATTAACTGAGGACCCTATGAACCACTCTGTACACCACAGGTGGGGAATAGCGTAATTATAATTTTGGTGCACTAACATATCCGCAAANACCCTATGAACCACTCTGTACACCACAGGTGGGGAATAGCGTAATTATAATTTTGGTGCACTAACATATCCGCAAAGTTTTTTAAGATTATTTTTTTTATTTTCATCTTAGGTCTCACTTGATGAATACAAAGGAAATGTTTGTGTGCCCTTGTTAACATTCCCATACATTAATCATTTTTGAATTCCGCTACAGTGGTGTACTTGACAAATACGTAATGTTTCAAACAAGTTGGTCAAATAGATTAACCTGTATCATTGGGTAGTTGGTTCGTAATTAGCTAAGTGGTTACTATATCTGTTCGAGATTATTTAATAATTAAAAAAATCGGCCTTTGTTCAGACACTTACACACACCACCGCTACCACCAGCATAACTGTGATTACCTGCAGAAAATGTTGTCCATATGTATCAGATAATTTTTTTCTCATTTGTTCTACGGACTATTTTCCTGTTATTTTGTGGTGCTGTAAATGCAGTGTATGCTGATATTATTCAAGCTTAGACACCACTGGGAATAAAACCCAACACCCTTTATTACCTTTGAAGGATTCAACGTGCTCTGTAAATGTATTCTTGTTCCAATACATAAAATCGTGTCGCTCAGGTGCCAAAATAATGTTTAGTAGTCTACGATTATAACACCTTCCTTTGTAATAAATACGTTACAGATATGCATGTTGTACGTTACGAAAATAAAGTAATATTATCATGTTTTTACTTCGAGCACAAAAATGAAATTAAGCTAATCGATTGATTCTGGCAGAATATGCATGCTGAAGTACCTTAGTGAATACAGAGAAATACTAAGATAATAAAAGATTCAGAAATTTGATTTTTCTTGATATGTTGTTACCAAATATTTTATCCAAACATAATTTAAAAATTTTCTAGCCAGGACAAGTTGTAAACGTGCATATTAAATAAGNTTACCAAATATTTTATCCAAACATAATTTAAAAATTTTCTAGCCAGGACAAGTTGTAAACGTGCATATTAAATAAGATTCCAAGCATTGTACCGACACGAAGAATAACATCCAGTTAATGTAGAAAGGAAATCTGAGAAAGTGAACTACATTAGCACGGAATCTCTGGAAACGTTTTGCAGGACGGTAACGCGACTAAAATTTATTTGCTAGTATAATGGGTTATGGATATATTATTTGGCTTGGTGTAGTACCGAAACAAACGTGAACTAAAATAAGTTAATCTTAGGTTTATGTTGGTAATATATCACGGTTATGTAAATGTGACCGCTACACCGAAAGGTTACCGTTTCCGTAATCAAGTTGATATAGTTCATACACACTTAGTTTTGGATTAAATACTTAAAACAAAAGTGGTCGTTTTTTAGCATTCTCTGGATTTAATAGCTAGGGGTTTGTTTAAAACGGCACTGTTTAATTATACAACGTTGTTATTTCAGGTAGTCTACGAATATGTGATTTTCAAAATAATACTAAAAAAAAAAATAGTTTTTGAAGCAAAAATCAGGGGATCGGCACCTAATACTAGAATAACAATCGCTTTTATAATGCAGGGATTAAAAGACACGTCTTATTTTATTAACGTCTGCTAAGGCAAGCATATAACACGTTAACGAAAAAATGGCTAAGTATTGCAATTTCACATTATATAATTTTACTGATTCACCCGTCATCAGTTTTAACCTGGTATGGGAAAATTGTTAGATGCTGTTGTTTAACGTAACTTACATAATCGCAAAAAAAAAAAAAAAAAAAAAAAGAATGAAATATTTAATACTTTTAACGGAAAATACGGCAAATAATTTCCTAAATGACAATTGTCATTTTTTTGTCTCTGTCTGAAAGCCATGGCAGTGAACTGCTGTGTAAAACACAATTTTAAGAACTAGGCATGGAAGTAAAATCACATTTTCTGTCCTAACAAAAAGAGTAAATCTGAAATGAAAGCACGATTAACAAGGTCTCATTCGCTTTCTAGTGGCCATAAGCGTGGAAGCCAAGGATATACGGTTTAATAAAAAATTTATAAATGGATCTCCACTGGGTAGAGAAAGCATATATTTCAACAGTAATGTCGGTTAAAGTTGATTTCCCAACAGAGACGTAATATTTTATTATAGTCACTGTTTCCATTTTAAAAATATATTTAGTTGAAATTATTAACTATGCCAAATATAACTTCTATTTCAACTGCAACGTTATAAATATTGTGAAATTTAACTGACATGTAGCAGTTTTCTTTTAAAAAACATGTGAGATCGGTGGCTATAAATTATTAATTACTTACTATGGCTGACTGTATGTGTACTAAAATTACTAGCCATCTAGTATTAGCGATATTTGGGAATCAGTAAATCTGAAATGATAGTCCATTCTCGCCCAAGTTGCAGTAAATGTGACTGAACACAAAATATGTGTGATGATTGCAGAATTACGATGCACTAAATAAGGATATTATAGCGATGTTTTGCTGGCTGGTAGTATACGTGTTAATATTTGTGTGACGCTATATTTAGTAAACAGGCTTCTCTCTAGTTTATCAGTTCAGTACACCGTTATTCTCAGAAGTCCGCCTTCTTGTTTGGATCTGTGAATCACTGGGTGATGCTCCTATTGTAAAGAAAATGCTCAAAATCGAAATAACGTAACTGAATACCGGAATAAACCTTCTGTGAAACGTTTCTCAACTCTGTGAATTGAATTACTGTTGAGGCAAATTAAATCTGAAAAATTTAGAACCTTATAACAATGTAATTGAAGGGAAAACAAACTATTCGTCAGTAATTACAAAGTACATTTTTTTTAACGAATAACAAATCTATATTTTCAACCCATAATATGTTNAATAGCTAGGGGTTTGTTTAAAACGGCACTGTTTAATTATACAACGTTGTTATTTCAGGTAGTCTACGAATATGTAATTTTCAAAATAATACAAAAAAAAAAAATAATTTTTGAAGCAAAAATCAGGGGATCGGCACCTAATACTAGAATAACAATCGCTTTTATAATGCAGGGATTAAAAGACACGTCTTATTTTATTAACGTCTGCTAAGGCAAGCATATAACACGTTAACGAAAAAATGGCTAAGTATTGCAATTTCACATTATATAATTTTACTGATTCACCCGTCATCAGTTTTAACCTGGTATGGGAAAATTGTTAGATGCTGTTGTTTAACGTAACTTACATAATCGCAAAAAAAAAAAAAAAAAAAAAAAAAAAATGAAATATTTAATACTTTTAACGGAAAACACGGCAAATAATTTCCTAAATGACAATTGTCATTTTTTTGTCTCTGTCTGCAAGCCATGGCAGTAAACTGCTGTGTAAAACACAATTTTAAGAACTAGGCATGGAAGTAAAATCACATTTTCTGTCCTAACAAAAAGAGTAAATCTGAAATGAAAGCACGATTAACAAGGTCTCATTCGCTTTCTAGTGGCCATAAGCGTGGAAGCCAAGGATATACGGTTTAATAAAAAATTTATAAATGGATCTCCACTGGGTAGAGAAAGCATATATTTCAACAGTAATGTCGGTTAAATTTGATTTCCCAACAGAGACGTAATTTTTTTTTATAGTCACTGTTTCCATTTTAAAAATATATTTAGTTGAAATTATTAACTATGCCAAATATAACTTCTATTTCGACTGCAACGTTATAAATATTGTGAAATTTAACTGACATGTAGCAGTTTTCTTTTAAAAAACATGTGAGATCGGTGGCTATAAAATATTAATTACTTACTATGGCTGACTGTATGTGTACTAAAATTACTAGCCATCTAGTATTAGCGATATTTGGGAATCAGTAAATCTGAAATGATAGTCCATTCTCGCCCAAGTTGCAGTAAATGTGACTGAACACAAAATATGTGTGATGATTGCAGAATTACGATGCACTAAATAAGGATATTATAGCGATGTTTTGCTGGCTGGTAGTATACGTGTTAATATTTGTGTGACGCTATATTTAGTAAACAGGCTTCTCTCTAGTTTATCAGTTCAGTACACCGTTATTCTCAGAAGTCCGCCTTCTTGTTTGGATCTGTGAATCACTGGGTGATGCTTCTATTGTAAAGAAAATGCTCAAAATCGAAATAACGTAACTGAATACCGGAATAAACCTACTGTGAAACGTTTCTCAACTCTGTGAATTGAATTACTGTTGAGGCAAATTAAATCTGAAAAATTTAGAACCTTATAACAATGTAATTGAAGGGGAAAAAAACTATTCGTCAGTAATTACAAAGTACATTTTTTTTAACGAATAACAAATCTATATTTTCAACCCATAATATGTTTACTTATGCCAAAAATTAGTTAAAAATTGTGGAATTAAAAGCACTCTTGTCTTAACTGCTCCCTCAAAAATTAAAGCAAATATATAAAACTAATAAATATTTTTGACAGACATGTATGTAACAAAATATTTTATAGTGACAATAATATAATTAAGTCCCAAATGGCTAATCAACCAAATGGAATAGCAATTGAAAGCGTTATAAACCAAGCTGCAAATATAAATATTCTATCATAATAGTCTAGTAAGAGAATTTAAAACATAAAATACATTGTTTTTGTCGAATATTGCTTACGTTTTATACTCGTTTAAAATTTATACATTTTCCTAGAAACTAAGTATGAAATCCTTAATAANTTATACATTTTCCTAGAAACTAAGAATGAAATCCTTAATAATTTTTAATGCCTTAGCATTGTTCTAGTTTTTATCTACACGAAGAAATAATTGTTCTTGAAGTATTAAGTTGTGGAACATTGTTAACTATGATTACTGACGGGTTTTTGTAATGAAGATGTGTACTCTGAGTACAGGGGGAAAAAACCACACAAAATTCCATTGTGTTTTCGTGAATAAATTAACGTAATAATAAAATTTATAATTTAAAGTCTTCAATCTTGCTCAGCTGAGACGTAAATGCCATTAACCATTCTTCGGTCAGGCTTTCACCGTTCAAGTTCGGCAGGAATTTGCAGAATAACGCCCGTTGCGTGCCCTCTAAGGAGAAGCCGACAAAGTGCTCCCCTGGGAGGCTTCTGGTAATTACAGACCCAATTATCCCGTAAAGGAGGTCCTGGTAATTGCTGAAATCTCAGTCGCATTCCTCACATGGCCATTGGGCGGCATCTCGAATGAAAGTCTTTAGATCTTGCCCGTACTTAGTGCAACAATGGAATGTTAATTCGGATTACATTTCTACGGCACCAATCAAAAAAAACAATAACATTAACACCTCGCGCAGACATAGCCGCCATCAGCGTAAGAAAATAAAAATGCTGTAAAAGTGCTATTGAACAACAGTTAACTACTCCATCTTGAAGCAAAACAATATAAACACAATGCATGTCCAATAAAAACTCCTGGAATGGAAAATATGTTGGCAGGCAGTAAACACCTCAAGCAACTGGATAAATAAAAGTCATTACGACGAATTTATTTGTAAGTATAGACAGTTTTTAATATTTTAAGTGATACGGCAATAAGTTTAGTTACCATAACGTTGTTAGTGAAGGAAAATTATGCTTTATTTTTGTTATTCTGAACCAATTTTGTAAGCACTTCAAACAAACGCCTCACTNGTTAGTGAAGGAAAATTATGCTTTATTTTTGTTATTCTGAACCAATTTTGTAAGCACTTCAAACAAACGCCTCACTTCAAACTATTAGACAACATCAAGTTTAAACTAAAATGTTTTAGTTCTCAAAATTTTTCTAGCTTGAGAATATTAATCATATTTAATGCGTCCAGAACGAGGCGCAAAACAGGCAAATAAAAGTGGTATTGAATATAAAAAGTTTCTTGTTTTCACCGTACAGAATGAAACAACATTGAGTTTGGACAATGACCTTTTATTCAGTATTACTTATATTTTCCGGTTCAAAACTTTTTTTACATTCACATGTTATTTATCCATGTTATATAATTAGTATTCTTGCCCAAATAATTCTGAGTGCTACAAAAATTTTGTTTCAAATTGATATTGCCTAATAATTTGTTTTGAGGCATTGGTTTAAAGTGACTACAAAACGGGTTCATCATGATTGAGAACTTTATTACAGTTAATCAACGGTTCCTCCCAATTTTCCTGAAGCTCTGCTAAAGTTATACTTCCAGGATATTCCTTCCTCTCGCGCAAACCGAGCTCAATCTAGTATAGAAAATTACACCAAAGGGACAACCCACCGGATTCGTGCGCACTCAATGTAATATTATTTTGCATAAGAAATATTTCTTACTAGGCGTTACCAACAACTATTTCTTCCCTGTTTTTACTCATATTAATAGTAAATTAAATATGTTATACTTATATAGAATGTAAGTGAAAGATAAATTTAAGTTAAACATATTTACTTTTATGGTAACACATACAGTAGACAACACGCTTGTATTATGCGAAATATTTAGGAAAGAACCAAACACGTCATACTTGGTGTGATTTTTCAAAGGTTTGATTAAAATAGTGTGAAGAAACCGCGAATAGACTATGATATTAAAGATCATCATTCCCGATGGCTTTTAAATGGGCAGAGTCTTCTGCTTTTGAGTTCAAGTTGCCAGATGATCACTGCATCACTGCAGGAGCTCACTTTCTGACCGTGGCAAAGTTGCGCTTCTGAATTATCGCCCGGAAACTTAACTTACCGTTAAAACGCTAAGTCTATTCCGGAAGGGTGTTACTACTCTTGTAAGTTTAGCTGATGCACGGACAGACTGGAATACCAACGTGCATTTACAAATGTGGCTATGTGGCAGTTTTTGGGTATTTCCCTGCAGATTGATAACCGGCTATACATGTTAAAAATCAATGTATAATAAATTACAACGCTTGCATTGCTAGATAATAATCGTGAAGTTTAGCGTTAAAACACGAGACTTCTTTTTTATTTACCATGTACGGTAGTGTACTAAGCCACAGGAAAAAACAAAACAATATTAGATAGTTACATATCTTTATGCACACGTGGGACTCCGACCCATCCATTTTTATGGAAGTGGGTTGATAGCCGCGCCCAATTTTTTTATGATTTGTACATAGTCGTTCAACAATGTACACTGAAGAGCCAAAAAAACTGGTACACCTGCCTAATATGGTGTAGGGCCACCCCTTGCACGCAGAAGTGCCACAAGACGACGTGGCATGGACTCGACTAATGTATGAAGGAATGCAGGAGGCAATTAACACTATTAATCCTGCAGGGCAGTCCACAAATCCAATCTGTGGCAATTTGAGAAAGGGTTGCATGTCTGTTCCGTTTAATGATTCTCGTAAGTTGTCATTTGTCCCGTTCTTTCACGATCTTTTTGACGGCCGCAGCGATGTCGAAGATGTGATGTTTTACCGGATTCTCGATATTCACGGTACACTCGTGAAATGGTCGTACGCGAACATCCAAATGTTTTCGCTACCTCGGAGATGGTATGCCCTGTCTCTCGTGCGCCGACTATAACACCACGTTCAAACTCACTTAAATCTTGATAACCTGCCATTCTATCAGCAGTAACCAATCTAGCTGCCGACCGCATCGCGTTACTCTGATTGGTTCCATACATCTGTTATTTTGATACTCACGCCTGTACTTTTTTTTTGGCTCTTCAGTGTATATATATGTTCGACCTATTTTTGAATGAGCAATCACCTGCCTAAATTTGTCGGTAGAGTTCATATCCATCTTGTGTAAAGAGAATTCTGATATGCTTGCAGTTTTTTCTTAAAGGGGGCGAGACCTTGTATTACAACCTTAAATAGAATAGCCCAGGCTGCTACAAATAAATTGTACTCCCGTAAATATGAGTAATGAATGATAACACTGCCTTAAGCACAGTAATGTCACCGGAAGGGGGGCACAGTAAAACTAACTACTTTACAAATGTAGAGAAGGAAGAAGTTTCCACTTTTAATTAGGTAAAGTGGATAGGCGGGGGCAATGAACACACGTGAACACACTTACAGTTTCACTCTTCTCGGACACTTTGTTCTGAAGAAGAATCACTTTGCGAAATACGGTGAACTTTTGAGGGTTGGAAGGTGCGAATCAGCTGGATAGAGTTTGCGTGGGAGATATAGATGATGTTTTGACTTGTCCCGCAGAGCTGGTAACTTCCATCCTTAATCCTAAATTCAGTTACACACACCCACCTACCAGTAACTTTATTGCAGCGTTTAAAGCACATGATTTTAAGCAGCCATACAGAACTTAATGCTGTTATGCGCAGAAATGAACCGTATGAAAATTTTTAGAAACCAATTATATTACTTTTGCCAAAATTAATTTTCTGTATACGACTAGACGAAACCAATGNTTATCGCTACCTCAGAGATGGTATGTCCTGTCTCTCGTGCGCCGACTATAACACCACGTTCAAACTCACTTAAATATTTATAACCTGCCATTCTATCAGCAGTAACCGATCTAGCTGCCGACCGCATCGCGTTACTCTGATTGGTTCCATACCTCTGTTATTTTGATACGCACGCCTGTACCAGTTTTTTTGGCTCTTCAGTGTATATATATGTTCGACCTATTTTTGAATGAGCAATCACCTGCCTAAATTTGTCGGTAGAGTTCATATCCATCTTGTATAAAGAGAATTCTGATATGCTGCAGTTTTTTCTTAAAGGGGGTGTGACCTTGTATTACAACCTTAAATAGAATAGCCCAGGCTGCTACAAAGAAATTGTACTCCCGTAAATATGAGTAATGAATGATAACACTGCCTTAAGCACAGTAATGTCAACGGAAGGGGGGCACAGTAAAACTAACTACTTTACAAATGTAGAGAAGGAAGAAGTTTCCACTTTTAATTAGGTAAAGTGGATAGGCGGGGGCAATGAACACACGTGAACACACTTACAGTTTCACTCTTCTCGGACACTTTGTTCTGAAGAAGAATCACTTTGCGAAATACGGTGAACTTTTGAGGGTTGGAAGGTGCGAATCAGCTGGATAGAGTTTGCGTGGGAGATATAGATGATGTTTTGACTTGTCCCGCAGAGCTGGTAACTTCCATCCTTAATCCTAAATTCAGTTACACACACCCACCTACCAGTAACTTTATTTCAGCGTTTAAAGCACATGATTTTAAGCAGCCATACAGAACTGAATGCTGCTATGCGCAGAAATGAACCGTATGAAAATTTTTAGAAACCAATTATATTACTTTTGCCAAAATTAATTTTCTGTATACGACTAGACGAAACCAATGCAAACAAATTTCAGCGACAACACAAATAAACATTATGACACAGAACTACTTTTCATAATTTGTTGTTAATATTACTGCATCTATGCGAGTCCGTGATAACACCGAAGCACGTAAATTTAGAGCAGATTATTTTCTTCTTCGAAATGTGAATTTAGAAGTGCTCTATTTACATCTAACCAGCGACAGCACAAATCACGAGTACGTGATTTCTTTCCTGCAGCCAGTTTATACGGTATATTCGCTATATATTCACACTTTTAGAATCAAACCTCTGAAAAATTACCCTATTAGTGACGTGTTTGGTTGTTTCCTAAATATGCCATGTGTCGCCACCTTTATTATACTTCTGATTTCATAGAAGTATTTCATTTTTGATTAAATTGGACTTCTACCTATACTTATTAGTAAATTATAGTGTTTTATTTATAATTCAAATGAATATAACAGCGTCAACCAAGCGTGTGATAATACCTAGTACCTAGTAACTATTAAAAATAATATAAAAATATATAAAGACTTTAAAAATGATTGATAATGATAATTAATTTGTTTTCTATTTTTGACCCATTTAAAACTAAATTGAATAATAGCAATTATTATAATAATAATATTACCAACACACTTTTGATTAATAAATAATCGTTACTCAACTGTATGAAATAAACCATTTAATATATTAAACAATGAATTTAATATTTCAATAAGAAGAAAAATTAAAGCAACAACTATAGTACTTATTTTATTATTTACAAGTTCACGTGGAAATTGTTATAAAATTAACTGCGCGTTCATGTGGGTCGTTGTCGCTTTGGTGTAATTTTCTGAACGTGTTTAAGCTTTGTTTGCATGAAGCGGAGGAATAGACTGAAAGTAGAACTTCACCATGACGTCAGGAAAGTTAGAAGTAACCGTGAACGGACTGAGCGCTGTTACCCTTACATCGTTTCCCACCCGCTAGTTCTATCTCGCCGGCCGCACGGCGGAAGAACGAGCCGCGCGCCTGCCAGCGTTTCCGCCGTGCAACAAGTCGCGAGTGAGTGAGTGAGTGAAGAGAT
>NQII01001676.1:279317-326783 GCA_002778355.1 Clitarchus hookeri
GTACCGTATTCTGAAAGACTATGTCAAAGCTCAAAACATTTAAGGTTCTTATACGACTACCCATTTACACTTCAAAATTAATAACCAATTGATAAGTCTATGTGAAGGTATGTCTGTGCGGTTCCCAGTTAAATGTGATTTCGTCAAAGTAATTTCTTGGAAAAAAAATAATTTTATTCAAGTTGAATGACACTTGACCCAACAGGGATCGATTTCTTAGTATACTGAAAGTAGTCGAGGCACATGAAGTTCTAAATACCTGTCATAACACAAGCTGTTCATTAGTAGTCGGCTACAATTATGTGTCTTCCTTGCGAGTAATGCAATTTGCTGAAGTTACTGCACCTCTTACTTGTGAATGGTTAATGCTGACGTCAGCGAACTCGCAGCAAATTTTTTACTGGTCGCGAAGAGCACGTTCCACGCTGAACCAGCACCGATCAGAAAAATTAAAGATTGCAACAGTTGAGCTCGCAAATTAATTCGTGGCTGAACGTGTTGATCAGTGTTATTTGCATTGAAAATTTCGGTAGTTAATATTAAATTCATTCGTCTGTTAAGTTTTTAATGTATGGGAATATTCTATGAAAATATTATTACCTTTTTATATGTCAATAAGCATTAATAAAAACTCTTTTTACTTCGCTTTTTAACTCATATTTTATAAAGTGTTGTGTTAATAGAGCCAGTTCAGTTACCTAAACTACGTTAACCAAACGTAGCTTTGTTTAATAGAAGGAAAACTTGTTTACAATTTCAAACCTAATAAATAATTCCTTAATAAATTAATCACAACTTCAACAAAAAAAAGTTACCTAGATTACAAACAAATGAATGTCAATATCTTGGCCTAAGGTAGGACTTAAATCCAGAAAATCTTGGTTTTTACTTAAAAAGTCTTACATCTATATCACTGTGGTACTGACGTGAATATGGCTAAAATGTTTTCTGCTTCCTTTCATAAACGTTCAGAATGATATATTGCTAGCCAATTTGTCCTGGTCTTTCGTATTAAAAGGCGTCCTTAGCCCCATTAATTTCAGTCCTGCCATGTGCCTCGTTATTTGCCGTCTCCCTTCTCAGCTCCTTATATTACAATATTTTTTATACATTATTCCTCCATACTGCTGTCATTTTCCGTTTAGCTTCCACTCTGTTATATCAAAAAAAAAAAATATATTTTTTTTAGTGTTTGTCCTTACAAGTTTCATACAGGGGTGGAGTGGCCCTTCACTTTGGCAGCCCCCCCCCCCCCTTCCATTATTTTCCCTGCGGCTTTTATAGCCCTTATTAATTTTCAGTACTCATAAGAACCTGGCAACTTCCCACCTCCTTCAAAACAGAACAGTTATCACGCCTGGAAGTGTTGAAGTTCTGTTCATTAGTTAGTGTGGTGTCCCTAATATGTAATTTCGGAAATGTCTATAACGTTCCATGTTACTAATGAAATGTATCAATCAATCTGGCACCTTCTTAGAGAAATGAACAGTTGGTACTAACGTCCTGTACAACCTCTGGTTTTAAAACGTTCAATAAAGTTTGATTAAAATATGCTTACAATTCACATCTGAAGAAGACTGCGCCCTCGCGGTAGAGTTGCGTCTCAATCGTNAAGTTTGATTAAAATATGCTTACAATTCACATCTGAAGAAGACTGCGCCCTCGCGGTAGAGTTGCGTCTCAATCGTCACTGTTGTAGTTTTGTTTCCAGAAGGCTTTGGCTTACTTCCTGCTAACTGAAGGTGTTATGGTGTGTTTACGTTGATCTCATTACCAAATATCCACTAATAACAAATGCATTTATTCAGAACCGTCAAAAAGTGAAGCAATATCAATTCTCAGCTTGTCGGTTGGTTCTGTTAGATTTTAACTTAGCAAAGAAAACTCTTGATGTTATAGAAATTATATTTCTCAACATGTTGCTGATTTAATTTGTAATTAGCTTATTCAAATTTCTGAGGTTAAGTTACTTTCCTTTTAGTTAGATATGATTATGTTAAATTCTAGGTTTGTTTTTTCTATGGGTTATTTATTTAACTAGTTAAAATTTTTGTAGTAGCTGATGGACCCGGACCTGCCTTATTCCCTTTCCTCTCACTGTAGCTAGTTCTCTCCTGGTTTCGTACCATTTCTCGTGTTATATATACTTATCTTATAGTTCTTTTCTACTCGGTTCATCGTCCATGGCATTTGTGTGAATTTCTGTTTCCATTATACAAAGTAATTATTGATGTTTTATAATACTACCTAGTCGTAGTGTTTTTCCTGGTGTTAATACAAATGTAATGAATTCCTTAATCAACTTATATTATAAGAAGAAATTCACCAATTTAACACAACTGCGGAGACGCATATTTCAGAAAATACGAATGGTGAAGTATTTTACCACACATCAATGATAGCTTTCTCACACTTGCTTAGGATCCAGTGAATTTCGTAATAAATTCCCAATTTTCCTATACCTGCAGGCTAATGTACGAGGAGTTTTCAACACCACGCATAGGTTAATAACTTCTTTTAAAATTTAGGAAGTTTACTAACACTTTTTTTTATAGTGTGCAACAGACGATGTTCCACGACCAAGTCTGAATGTTTCAGGTAATATCCACCTCCACAGTAAAAAAATGTATTTACCTTTACAGACGACATCTTCGAGAACCAGTTGCCAAGATTATTTCTGTAACGCCACATGTAGACAAGAGAAAAAATTTACTTCACAGTATTGTGTGATGTGTGAAATCAGAGGTGCATCTACAGGCCTATTAAGTCGTGAACAATTTGATGGATTGTGCATTGTGAATTACTTTACAATACGTATTAAATTTCAATTAATGGTATAAATGTCAGTATTTAGCGGATAGAATATCCGTATATTTGTTTACAACTTCATGCTTCTATGCTAAGTGTATTTACTAATGCTACATTATTAATATGTAATTAGCTAAAAAAAACTAATTATTTTGCTAGTAAATCCAAACCTAACGAATAGGCTCGAAGCCTCTAAGAACCTTTTCCCCTTGGATCCAGGCTTGTCTGAAAGTAATGTTGATTTTTAGCAAGCAAATACTTCAAACTTCCAGTATATTATAGACTGTCCACGGTAAACTGAGCACTTTTGAAACTCTGCTTATGATCTATTTGCATGAACAATGTGTTGTAGTCTTCAAACATATGTCAAATGAACTTTGCTATGGGCGTTATAACTTTATTCGTGCCTCGGTCAAAGAAAACTGTAAAATAATTAGAAAGGAAAACGTTTTAAAACTTCTTACACCTATATGTATTAAAAAATCAGAAAATAAAAGAAACGATTGCAGTATTCAGAAATGTTTATATAAAACTATTAATTAAACGTTTAAACATGGGAACTACTTTCCCTCCGTCGTTGCCAACTTTACTGGGCACGTGGTGGTTCCTGTGCCTGTTGCACGTGCGAACAGAGACAATTTTCTAAGATTGATTTCAAAAGTGTTTCACTTTTCCGTGAACAGTCCTTATAAACATAGGTATTCATGAGCATTTTTGTAAGGTACACAAAACAGTGTGTTGAAACGATACAGTATTAAACTTGTTAGACGTACACAAAAACTCCAGGGAAGCCAGTTTCTAAAAACCGTTTGGGAAGCGTTGACAACGTACGCGCGCGCAGCTTGCAAGCTTTATACGCGACTCGGCGACGGGCGGCCGACAGGCAGCAATTTCATCTTCTAGCGACCACCATCCACTACCCCTCCTTCCAGCCCCAGCCTCTCGACACGGCTCCTCGTTCCGAAAATGCGTCTTAAATATGTAAATCCCACCCCCTCCTTTCGAGACCTTGGTCCGCATCCCCTTGTCCACGTTTTCTTGCACCCCTTCTCTTACCCTTCATTCCCCGAGACCACTCATAGTGCCAGGGCCCACGCCAACCCCATTCGCAGTTAAATCTACTTTACACTAAATTTAACCGGAATTTATGCCGCTCCTTCTTCCGGTGGCCAGACGAGCGAGGGTGTGTTGTGGAAAGGGGGTGGTTTTTCTGGCAGTGGCTAGAAAAGGGAGTAGAAGCACAAGGCTCGGGGGAGCAGAAATTTACAAATGCCTATCCCGCAAGATGGCGACGCTTTATGCTCGTGTTTATGCTTCGAGGACGTTGTGTGGTTCGTCCTAACAACCCAGTCTTACCCGCCACCCCCGTGGACCCACCCCCCTTCTTCTACGTCCTTCTGAGGCTCGCATTCCCTCCGTTTGCATCTCCCCGCGCAAGCTAAAACCGCACTAGTCTTTCATCTCGCCTGCCGCAGTGCTGCTCCACCAGCGGAACGGGTTTTCTCTGGGTGCTTCCACTCCTCTGAGGCATTCGTTATTCAGTCACATGATGAGAGCTTAGGTGAAATATTTGGAACATACAAATTCGCTGCACCGTCTCGTCACAGAAAACCAAGTCTCAGACCTGAAATAAACATTAAAAACGAGCGAGAGTAGCTGTAGTCAAAATACTTGTATAAAAACTTATAATATATCTCACAAGAAATTTTATCATATAAATAACAGAATAGAAAACAAAAAAAAATTACGGAACGAATTATCAAACTAAAAATTTTTGTAAAAAACCAAGGCCAACTGCAAACAAGACGCCACAAACGATCACAAACACTAAAGTCCGGCACACGGAAACTATATTTCCTGCGAGTTTCTTTCGCTAAGATACTATTTGAGAGCTAGGCAAATAGCTATGATAATTGGTTACTCGCGGTATCCGTCGTTGGTTTAGCCGCACACGGTATGGGTTTCCTTGCGAGCTATTCTGTCAACTAGTAACTCTGAGAGCCATGACAGCTTTTTACAGCTGGCTAAAATAATAAACAATGGACTCTGTACGGCAAAGGAAGATTGCTGTAATTACACTTCTTTCACTTTTTGAACATGATGATAAAAAAAAAAGGAGACGAAATAAACCATTGCGGACAAGAGAAAAAAGGAAAACAGGAGTGTACTGGCAATGCTTTTCAAAGAATTTGGGATGAGTGCATAGATAACCTCAAAACTGTATGCAAACATGTTTCTTCTATGCATCTAGTTACACTTTTCCGTGTCCATAGCTTACGAAAATACTGCAAAAACAATCATGTTTCCATGCAAATAAAGTCACGTTACTCGTTTCCTTGCTCTCATTGTCAGAGATCGGAAACTAACAAAGAAATACGTAGAGAAAATATCACCATTCCAATTACTGAAAAATATTAGACTTCCAGAAAAACCGCACTAAGGCATCGATACGAACACTGAGACCAGGACCAAATTTCGCACAAAACTGGAAAACATAATTATAACGACGCAGAAGGACACAGTAGGTTTTCTTTGACGAACTTGGATTGTCCTTAGGCGTTTATTGTTATTAATATTATTGTTAATAATTCGTTTTGCAATTTTTTTTTTTACATATGTGACAAAATTCTACGTAGGATTCATTATACCTACCTTATATTTATACAGGCTGATTCTAAAATCATGGTACAAACACTGAGGTGTGGTAGAGCTCACTAAAACAAACAATTATAGTTTAGGAATATATGGGCGGAAGTGACGAGTTGAGGCACAAACACAAAAACATGACACATTAACGGAAACATAAAATTTCCATTAGCAGCATACGAAACTAGTCATTCTGTAGAGAAAATGATTATAAACATTGCTGTAAAAAGGCATTTAGCGGCGATGTTGTAAATAAACACTGTGTTGCATTTCATGTGTTATTTATGTTTTTGTGCATCAACGCGTCACTCCCGCCCATATATTCCTATACAATGATTGTTTGTTTTAGTGAGCTCTACCACCCCTCAATGTTTGTGCCATGATTTCAGAATAACCCGGTATGTTTGACTACAGCTACTTGGGGCTCGTTTTTCATGTCTGTTTGGACTTGGTTTTCTGTGATGACACAGCAACCCGCTCTGCCTTGAGCCTTCTGCCCCCATTCCTGACTTCCTGGTCCACTCAGGTTAAGGCTTCCGCCTACCTAGCGCTTATTTCTGCGTTTGAGGCCGAGAAGCGCCGGAGCGATAAGGGCGACACCGCCACGCGTATCAAGTGCGCCATCGCCGCTAAGCGCAGGGCCCTCTCGACTGGCGCGCAGTGTTCCAGTCCCGCTGCATGTACCAATGGATCTTTCGTGCGGTGAACCCTGTTATTTTATTGGTGGAGAGTCTGTGGGAAGGTTCAGTGTATGGCCCTTGAGTAGTTTTGTATATGTGCAGTATGTAGCTGATGCGTATGTTTTGAAAAAAAAAAAAACCGTTTTTTTGAAAAAGAAGTTTTTAGCGGTTATGTAGTGCTGTGAAATGGTGTTTATAGTGCGCGTGGCGTCTTGAAAGCACACGACAGCCCTCGTCGTTACTTTCGTAGAGCAGCGCGTTGGGCGCACGTTTAATAGTTTCGTGGCAAAACGAGTATTTCGAACACTCTGCCGCGCCGTTCAAGCAACAGGTATGCGAGATACTCGACGAATGGCTCGGATATTCAGTTTCCGCGCCGAACAACACGGAGACAGCCGACAGCTTTGCGACGACAATTGCCACTAACGGCGAACATTTGATGGACGGCAGCGGCACTTAACCGAACGCGTTTGTCGGTGACGCCACGCCGATGGGCGTTGGGAGCAGAAAGCTTAAAACAACCAATCATGAGATATCACTCCAATGAAAAGAAATGCCTTATAAAGAAAGCATTATGGAAATTTGTTGTTAGTTGGCGCGTTATTTCGCACCTGAACGCAGTATTCTGGCAAAGCATTAAGTGCAATGAGAAAATAAAAAATCACTGTAAATTTACCCTGTATTTATGTTTACTTTTACAAATTCTTCAGCACGTTACCGCGCTGCAGTAAGGAAGTTTTCGCGAGTAATTTCTTTCCATTATTTTTAATCGCTGTTTCCATCACCAAAACATCTTTTCAAATAACTGCTGCAGATACACGTGTTTTTCAAGTAACCCCAAAACCAAACTTTTATGAGCTATGGGATGTATTTGAGGCGAATAAGGACGAAAATTCCATTTTTCAACTAACCAGATAACATTTTACGTGCATATATATATATATATATATAATTCTTTAATTTTTTACGCAATAAGTTTATTGTAAGTGTAGCTTTAAATTACAAAACGTTACATTACAGAAACACGTAGCATATCTTAATTTAATTTTTATACGTATGAAACGTTAAGTGCTGTCATTTGATCTAAATCGCAAGGATGCCTATTCCGCAGATCGAAGGAAAATATCCGTCTTATTTTAGAAACGCATATGTTGAAAAGTATTATTTACGATTATATTGCAATGGCATGTCTTTAAGCACCTATACAGTTAAAGTACGGTATTAACAGCCATGAGTAAACTAAATTTAGGTTTTGAATTTTTGTTAAAATTTAACGTCATTTATCAGTCATTTAAGTTTGAGAACAGTAGTTATTTTTTCGTAGTATCGTAGTGGTTATCGTTCCACTGTAATTATATTAGTATTATTTAGTAAGTACGGCAACAAAATATTTCGCACGTGACATATTGCATAATGTATTTGCCGCGAGGTCGGATCAGGCTTACCATTTCTCCCCCCGGACTGCTAATGCCAGACATACTGGCCTAACTCTCTTTAAATGGCGAGGTTACTGTAAACATGGTCGAAAACTGAGGTGGGTAGCGTGTTCCGATATCTGCCTCTGAGATCTCTGAGATCTCTGATATCATCGCCAACTTGCGGAGGTGCAAGATGCTAATGTCGTGGAATGGAGGCTGTTTCATTGGCGTATTACTTGCTCTGATAAGGCTATGACAGACTTAACAGCACACGCTGGGCAACAATGTGTGTTCCGCATCGAATGCGTGATTCAGAAAGTCATATGCGTCGCTTGTAAATAACTAGGTAAATGAAAAAAAAAATGTAATTCATGATAGGCACTGAAGCAATTCACACATTCACGAAGTCACTCAGATGGGCATGTTTCTCGATCTCTTGACATGATAACTTAAGAAGGGAGCTATTCCCTTGCAAAGTATTAATGCAGACCTTTAAAGGTGGGTACGTCATATAATACTGGAGACCAAGGAAGCATCCATATCATCGCTACACGTTTCGTCCTAATCCTCGGTGCAGAGAAGTTTGTCATAGTAGTTGTATTTTGAGATTGTAGGGGGTTGTTTTAGACTCAATGAGTAAAATAGAAAGAAGAACGTAAAATGAGTTAATTTAGCTATACACGAAAGCATGCAAGCATCACATATAAAATAAAANAAAATAGAAAGAAGAACGTAAAATGAGTTAATTTAGCTATACACGAAAGCATGCAAGCATCACATATAAAATAAAATTTTCACCATTTTTCTTAGAGAAATTATGAATACTATTCAAAATATTTCTTAACGTGGTGTCATATTAATTTTTTAGTCAAATTGTCCTATTTTAAAACAAGTGTGTTTGTTATTTAAGATCGTCAAGTATTTCCCGCCGTCAGTAAATGTGGGAGTGATAAATTAAATGAGAATACAACGCCGGGAATGCGGTATGTAAACCGATCGTTGCGTGTTGGGTCATGCGTAAATTTTAAAAAAGCACACATGATCAACCAACATTTTCGGGGCCTCTAGCCTTCGGGATTTGGAGATTTCTCCCCCTTCCCCCCTTATAAAACACAAATCCACATTGTGGGTTCTGTTGTGGTGTAAGTTACGCCCCTGGTTACTGCGAACAGACGTCGCATTGCGGCCAACCGCAAGTGTGAGTTGTCGAGGTGTTTCCATTTGGAGGCCATGGAGTCTCATACCTGCAGTCCTGTCATGGCGGACTGTGTTCCCCTGCTCTGGGTGGGAGATGATTAGTAACTTATGGCGGAGTAGAGTGGAGACACTTGGGCGGCTCTTAACATCGAGTTCTTGACAGCCGATGAAGAGGAAGCGAGGTGATGGTGGAGCTGCTCCGGAATGCAAGGGAGGGGGAAACGGGAGAACCCCGAGAAAACCCGCCAAGCAGCGGCATCGTCCGGCACGATTCCCAATGCGGAAATCCGGGAGCAACCCCGCCGGGAATNAGAAAACCCGCCAAGCAGCGGCATCGTCCGGCACGATTCCCAATGCGGAAATCCGGGAGCAACCCCGCCGGGAATCGAACCCATTTCGTTTTGGTGGGAGGCGAGTTGTACATACCACCACGACTCCGTAACCGATGGCAAGGGATTGGAAAGCTCAATGTTGATAGTTTAGCAAATAAAAATGTTCACCGCCAGGTTAGTACTGGTGTTGCAGGTGTACCAGATTAGTTCTTTTTTGAACGTAAACCAAAGGGTAATTTAACATTTTAGTATGGTAACTTTGTTTATGAACTTTTAATACTAGACACATTCGTATTTTTATTGGTTACTCCTGTAAACCCAATTAGGTGGTAAAAAAATTGTTACATAATAAATATAATCCTATTTATTGTTTTCGCAGGTGCAAGTATCTATCACAATTCGTCCAAAACACAATATTTCACACATAAATAAAAAAAAAAAATTTATTTACCGCCAGCTTAAAAGCGGTCTCTTTGAATCACCAGCGCACCTTGCGGGGGAAATTTTCCCTAAGTCAAACTCTCCCATTAGGAATCTCGTTTTTTTCCCAACCTGAGTTAAATACACCTTACCGATGGTAAATTTCAGCACACCGCCATGTATTGACTTCAGTCGTTTGGCACCGCTTTCTTTTGTGAAAGACTNTTACCGATGGTAAATTTCAGCACACCGCCATGTATTGACTTCAGTCGTTTGGCACCGCTTTCTTTTGTGAAAGACTACAGTAGATGCTTCGAATTTACCATTGGAACTAATGCTGAAGCGTAAGGGATATGTAGTAAAGTAATTTCAATAAAGGCGATAAAAGTGATTGTACTTATATATGTGGTTTGAATAAATACATGCAACACTAATTCTGGTTTACTTACTTATTAAATTGGCGTAGCATTTTCTTTTTTCCCACAAACGATCCTCCTTTGTACCAAGAAAGTTATAGGGGGTTTTAATTACATAAAACATCACCTAAACCATGGTCAGTGATAACGTGTAGTGTAGAGCTATTAAACCTTGTGCAGTACTTAAACTCTAAAAAATAAGTATTTCAAAGATTTTAAAATGAAATTATTAATACAACTTTAGGCATAAAAATACCCAGAGATACTTCAGTTATTTTACATGCAGTTTAAAGTTTATGATACCTATGCGATTTTGATTTAAGCCCGCTGCTATCTCTCTCATACCTTATCCAAGTGAACGTATAGTCCTTAATCCACACAAATACTCTAACATTAATTCAGGTTTACCGCGATTTTTTAACGTAACCGGTTTTATTTGCCGGAGGCTATCACGCGGTCGCAATTCGTTTGCGTGCCCCTAAAAAACTTCTTTTCCAAACAAGAATTAAAACTATGTGATGGCAAAATCGAACCCGGATCGCAGGAACGATGCAAAAAGCTCTATGTATGACGCCATAAATTCCGTAAGGAGATTGTGCACGCTGCCATAAACCCATTAGTGGAAGAAAAGCGCCGTTAGCCATAAAGCTGACCACGCGAAATTGGACCGGGCGTTTCGTTGAGCGATAGCCGGGATTCACATTCGCCGACTGGGGGAATCAATACCGCGGACGAAGCGATTCAGCGTCGCTTGGAACTTTGTCCGTCGCCGGCATCTCTGGAGTGTTTCCCGGTAATTTCCCCCTCACGCTGCAAACACNGCGTCGCTTGGAACTTTGTCCGTCGCCGGCATCTCTGGAGTGTTTCCCGGTAATTTCCCCCTCACGCTGCAAACACTAAAACACTAGTGTGTCGACAGACAAACATTCCCGTGCGGGCTCTGGAAGGATTTAATGGAAGTTTTCTTAAGGCACAAAAAGATAAATATGTGCGTGTGAATAGTATCAGGATTAATTTTTTGGAACATACCGCAAAGGAAACTTCAAAACTGCTATCTCGTTCGAGTTCCAACCTGAGTAAACACCCAATTTCTTTGTTGGTTACCACACATTTCATCATCAAAAACACATAATTTTTTATTTTAAACAATTTAACTTCGATGCACCTGTACAACACGTCTGAATAATGCTCATCTTTGTTTTATTTAGCCATGGTCGTGAAACTTATCGTTGTACAATAAACAGAAACACACATTTTAGTAAAATTTCCCTAACTGAGATGAATGTGTTCACTGTCATACTTAGTATGGAAAAATTACCAAACAACAGGAGGTAAATTTACAAATGTTAAGCATCGTTACTATATGAATTTGGGAACTTTATAAGTGCTCACTTGGATCCTTACTGAATTAATGTAGGAACACTAATATAGATGTGTACAAAATAACTTCACTGTTCGTGCTTACTCGCTATTCGTATAAATTGATGTGGCACATTTGCAATTTCTTGTAGTGCGCAGTGCAATGAGGCCCATATGTTTTGAACTAAGCTCGCAACATTTCTTCACAAGATGAGAGTTCTCTGTTACCGTACACTGTAGGGTTTCGCACTCACTTAAAGAAGCCGGACCTTTATTAATTCGCTCTGGAATCCCATTAATTGAATTAATTATTTAATATTTCCTCGAATTTTAAATCGCAGGAAATTCGGTGGACACTACTGTTTGATGGCGGGTTTTCTCGGCGTACTGCCTTTTCCCCAGCTCCTGCATTTCGCCGCTGCTCCATTTTCACCTCATTTCACCTCCAACGCCACTCGAAACCTCGATGTTAATTGCATTATCAAAACCTATGAATTCGACATCTCACATTTTAAAATGCGTTATCTGCTGGTCGGCTCGCAAACCATTTGAAAACGGGTCTTGTCGACGGTAAACACCGATTGGTACTGGGTAGTGCCGTTTTATTCACGGTCGTGTCATCTTTAAATTAGTACGCAAATGTATCTTTATTGCCGAGTCATCCTTCGCTGTCGGTTATCTTTGTGGTGTTGGAATTCGCCACTTGTCGCCTATCATCTCGTAGCGAGGGTGATCGCCAGTTCCGGGAACTCCTCTGACACTTGTCAACTGCACTAACACTGTGTTAATTGACGACTGCACTTGTTAAGGCTTGACGTCAACGAGACTTGCACATACAACAAAATCGTTCTGCGCTGTCGCAAGCATCCGACCTTTCAATTATTTTTTTTCACCGCTAGATTTTCTTACGATTATTAATCTTCAGACATGAAATTTTGTAAAGGAAACATCACTGAAAATGTATGCCACTCACAAGTTGCAGTATTTCAGAAGCGACTAAGACGGTCGCGTAAAGACGCCTCTGAAATGTGCTGGAACGTCACTGGAATTGTAGTGTGAATCCGGGGCACAAACATACTAACTGCCTCCCAACATGTTGGATTGGGTTTCATTCCTGGCGCGTTCATTTGGGACCTTCGCGCGTGGTTAACATGATGGACGGTTCCGTTGGCCGGAGGGTTTTCTCAGGGTTCTCCCCACTTCCCTGGCCTTGCTTTCCGCCGCTTCTTCATCCTCACCTTATTTAAAATTGAGCGGCGTTCAACACGTAGCTGTTAAATCTTCGACCATATGTTCATAGCTCAACTCCAGAATGGAAAGTCTGTTAATGCTGAATTCATTCAAGAATCAGTTCAGGTTGAACGAGGCTTAATACCATTATGATGGACGCCGCTTTGGAAGCGAGGCGAATTACAACTCGAATAAAAGACAGAAAACACTTCGCGTAAATCCGGTCCTTTTTTTATATCTTGACAATAACTATGTATTTTTCACAAACGTCGCAGGTATTACGTGGTTGACCTGAATCATGCAACGTTTAGCACATAACAGTTACTATCTAATTAAATATGTAAAATAATTTATTACATTTCTTTATTTTGGTAGTATCGTGTATAGTATACATCAATTGGAAACAAAACTATAGTATTGGAAGTACCGAAATTTATAAACAGCAATTCAGTCATTATCTGCAGTAGGTTGCTGAGGTAGTTAAATAACAGTATAATACAGTTTCGTTAGTCAATAAACATTGAAATGGGAAATATACTGAGATCTTTTTAGAGCCTTGCGATAGTGACAAAAACACCGCTCTGAAAGTTACTCCCGTCCGGCGTTGCTCCACTCCTTCAGTTAGTAGATACAGTTAGTCAATTGTAAAGAACATTAAATACGTACCAAAGTGTATATTAGTAAATGTTACATCATTCAATTATTTGTATATTCATAAACATAATTTTTTTTGCTAACTGTTAGGTCGTCGGGGGTTGATAAGTTATCGAGATAACCAAGATAAACCATGCATAGTAAAATACGCCCTGTAATACCAGAAGATAGCTGCAGGTGAGACAATCAAGAAATATCATCACCTGAGGAAATTGTACTAACTATGGCAGCGCTTTGAAAATTCGCTCTCCACAACCTAAGTCTATCAGATTTACATAAGTGCGGGCACTAACCGACTTTTACACAGTTAATAACGTAATTCAGCTGTCCTAAATAGTGGATAAAAGGACATTTTCATTCAATGAATTGCTGTCTTTGGTGACTTTGTACCATCACATNAGCTGTCCTAAATAGTGGATAAAAGGACATTTTCATTCAATGAATTGCTGTCTTTGGTGACTTTGTACCATCACATTGTAAGTTAACAAACCGAAAAATGTATGCAATTTACAGTGAACAGTAAAGAAAGAGTAAGCCTCGTTAGTCACAAATGGAGACATGACAACCATTTAAGACAATGAGAGAAGAGTTGCCGAGAGAAATTTCAGAGGACGACAGATGTTAGAACTTGTGGAAGAGATGAAGTAATAAGTGAATTATCCGAAGTACGAAGAAATTAAGAGTTTGAACGGTAGGCAAAGGCAGCAGAAAGATTCAAGAAACTAATTCCAAAGCTAATCACTCAGAAAAGAGGGAGGGAACCTAGCCAGATGTCAGACTTCCAGAGGTCATAAATGGTATAAAGGTCAAGGTGGGTATGACAGGGGTTAAATGAACTTCGCTACATTGCAAATTCATGACACTGGTGCAAGCNGTATAAAGGTCAAGGTGGGTATGACAGGGGTTAAATGAACTTCGCTACATTGCAAATTCATGACACTGGTGCAAGCATACAAAAACCACAAATTCATTAGACTACAGGCGGAAAACAGATAGTTTGGGAATCACCACTGTAAACTGTATATGTAAACTGAAAATAAAATATGTTTTAACATTATCGAGCCATATAAAATAGTGCATACGGGTAAAAGAAAATAACTACTTACATCCATCAAAAAATTAATGAGTTTAAATAAATATTATTATCTTTGAAGTTTAAAAACAATATGTGTTTTTNTCGAACCCATTTCGTTTTGGTGGGAGGCGAGTTGTACATACCACCACGACTCCGTAACCGATGGCAAGGGATTGGGAAGCTCAATGTTGATAGTTTAGCAAATAAAAATATTCACCGCCAGGTTAGTACTGGTGTTGCAGGTGTACCAGATTACTTCTTTTTTGAACGTAAACAAAAGGGTAATTTAACATTTTAGTATGGTAACTTTGTTTATGAACTTTTAATACTAGACACATTCGTATTTTTATTGGTTACTCCTGTAAACCCAATTAGGTGGTAGGAAAAATAGTTACATAATAAATATAATCCTATTTATTGTTTTCGCAGGTGCAAGTATCTATCACAATTCGTCCAAAACACAATCTTTCACACATAAATAAAAAAAATATTTTTTTTACCGCCAGCTTAAAAGCGGTCTCTTTGAATCACCAGCGCACCTTGCGGGGGAAATTTTCCCTAAGTCAAACTCTCCCATTAGGAATCTCGTTTTTTTCCCAACCTGAGTTAAATACACCTTACCGATGGTAAATTTCAGCACACCGCCATGTATTGACTTCAGTCGTTTGGCACCGCTTTCTTTTGTGAAAGACAGCAGAAGATGCTTCAAATTTACCATTGGAACTAATGCTGAAGCGTAAGGGATATGTAGTAAAGTAATTTCAATAAAGGCGATAAAAGTGATTGTACTTACATATGTGGTTTGAATAAATACATGCAACACTAATTCTGGTTTACTTACTTATTAAATTGGCGTAGCATTTTCTTTTNATATGTGGTTTGAATAAATACATGCAACACTAATTCTGGTTTACTTACTTATTAAATTGGCGTAGCATTTTCTTTTTTCCCACAAACGATCCTCCTTTGTACCAAGAAAGTTATAGGGGGTTTTAATTACATAAAACATCACCTAAACCATGGTCAGTGATAACGTGTAGTGTAGAGCTATTAAACCTTGTGCAGTTNTTTAATTACATAAAACATCACCTAAACCATGGTCAGTGATAACGTGTAGTGTAGAGCTATTAAACCTTGTGCAGTTCTTAAACTCTAAAAAATAAGTATTTCAAAGATTTTTAAATGAAATTATTAATACAACTTTAGGCATAAAAATACCCAGAGATACTTCAGTTATTTTACATGCAGTTTAAAGTTTATGATACCTATGCGATTTTTATTTAAGCCCGCTGCTATCTCTCTCATACCTTATCCAAGTGAACGTATAGTCCTTAATCCACACAAATACTCTAACATTAATTCAGGTTTACCGCGATTTTTTAACGTAACCGGTTTTATTTGCCGGAGGCTATCATGCGGTCGCAATTCGTTTGCGTGCCCCTAAAAAACTTCTTTTCCAAACAAGAATTAAAACTATGTGATGGCAAAATCGAACCCGGATCGCAGGAACGATGCAAAAAGCTCTATGTATGACGCCATAAATTCCGTAAGGAGATTGTGCACGCTGCCATAAACCCATTAGTGGAAGAAAAGCGCCGTTAGCCATAAAGCTGACCACGCGAAATTGGACCGGGCGTTTCGTTGAGCGATAGCCGGGATTCACATTCGCCGACTGGGGGAATCAATACCGCGGACGAAGCGATTCAGCGACGCTTGGAACTTTGTCCGTCGCCGGCATCTCTGGAGTGTTTCCCGGTAATTTCCCCCTCACGCTGCAAACATTAAAACACTAGTGTGTCGACAGACAAACATCCCCGTGCGGGCTCTGGAAGGATTTAATGGAAGTTTTCTTAAGGCACAAAAAGATAAATATGTACGTGTGAATAGTATCAGAATTAATTTTTTGGAACAAACCGCAAAGGAATCTTCAAAACTTCTATCTCGTTCGAGTTCCAAACTGAGTAAACACCCAATTTCTTTGTTGGTTACCACACATTTCATCATCAAAAACACATATTTTTTTATTACAAACAATTTAATTCCGACGCACCTGTACAACACGTCTGAATAATGCTCCTCTTTGTTTTATTTAGACATGGTCGTGAAACTTATCGTTGTACAATACACGGAAAAATATATTTTTGGTAAATTTCCCAAACTGAGATGGAAGTTTTCAAAGTCATACGGAGTATGGAAAAATTACCAAACAACGGGAGGTAAATTTACAAATGTTAAGCATCGTTACTAGACGAATTTGGGAACTTTATCAGTGCTCAATTGGATCCTTACTGAATTAATGTAGGAACACTAATATAGATGTGTAGAAAATAACTTCACTGTTCGTACTTACTCACTATTCGTATAAATTGATGTCGCGCATTTGCAATTTCTTGCGATGCGCAGTGCAATGAGGCCCATATGTTTTGAACTAAGCTCGCAACATTTCTTCACAAGATGAGCGTTCTCTGTTACCATACGGTAAGGCTTCGCAATCACTTGACAATGACGCCGGACCTATATTAATTCGCTCTGGAATCCCATTAATTTTATTAATTATTTAAATATTTCCTCGCATTTTAAATCGCGGGAAATGCGGTGGACACTACTGTTTGATGCGGGTTTTCTCGGCGTATTGCCTTTTCCCCAGCTCCTGCATTTCACCGCTGCTCCATTTTCACCTCATTTCACCTCCAACGCCGCTCGAAACCTCGATGTTAATTGCCTTATCAAAGCCTATGAATTCGACATCTCACATTTTAAAATGCGTTATCTGCTGGTCGGCTCGCAAACCATTTGAAAACGGGTCTTGTCAACGGTAAACACCGATTGGTTCTAGGTAGTGCCGTTTTATTCACGGTCGTGTCCTCTTTAAATTAGCACGCAAATGTATCTTTTTGCGGAGTCATCCTTCGCTGTCAGTTATCTTTGTGGTGTTGGAATTCGCCACTTGTCGCCTACCATCTCGTAGCGAGGGTGATCGCAAGTTCCGGGAACTCATCTGACACTTGTCAACTGCACTAACACTTTGTTAATTGACGACTGCACTTGTTAAGGCTTGACGTCAACGAGACTTGCACATACAACAAAATCGTTCTGCGCTGTCGCAAGCATCCGACCTTTCAATTTTTTTTTTTCACCGCTAGATTTTCTTACGATTATCAATCTTCAGACATGAAACTTTGTGAAGGAAACATCACTGAAAATGTATGCCACTCACAAGTTGCAGTACTTCAGAAGCGACTAAGACGGTCGCGTAATGACGCCTCTGAAATGTGCTGGAACGTCACTGGAATTGTAGTGTGAATCCGGGGCACAAACATACTAACTGCCTCCCAACATGTTGGATTGGGTTTCATTCCCGGCGCGTTCATTTGGGACCTTCGCGCGTGGTTAACATGATGGACGGTTCCGTTGGCCGGAGGGTTTTCTCAGTGTTCTCCCACTTCCCTGGCCTTGCTTTCCGCCGCTTCTTCATCCTCACCTTATTTCAAATTGAGCGGCGTTCAACACGTAGCTGTTAAATCTTCGACCATATCTTCTTAGCTCAACTCCAGAATGGAAAGTCTGTTAATGCTGAATTCATTCAAGAATCAGTTCAGGTTGACCGAGGCTTAATATCATTATGATGGACGCCGCTTTGGAAGCGAGGCGAATTACAACTCGAATAAAAGACAGAAAACACTTCGCGTAAATCCGGTCCTTTTTTTATATCTTGACAATAACTATCTATTTTTCACAAACGTCGCAGGTATTACGTGGTTGAACTGAATCATGCAACGTTTAGCACATAGCAGTTACTATCTAATTAAATATGTAAAATAATTTATTACATTTCTTTATTTTTGTAGTATCGTGTATAGTATACATCAACTGGAAACGAAACTATAGTATTGGAAGTACCGAAATTTATAAACAGCAATTCAGTCATTATCTGCAGTAGGTTGCTGAGGTAGTTAAATAACAGTATAATACTGTTTCGTTATAGACAATAAACATTGAAGTGGGAAATATACTGAGATATTTTTAGAGCCTTGCGATAGTGACAAAAACACCGCTCTGAAAGTTACTCCCGTCCGGCGTTGCTCCACTCCTTCAGTTAGTAGATACAGATAGTCAATTGTAAAGAACATTAAATACGTACGAAAAAGTATATTAGTAAATGTTACATCATTCAATTATTTGTATATTCATAAACATAATTTTTTTTTGCTAACTCTTAGGTCGTCGGGGGTTGATAAGTTATCGAGATAACCAAGATAAACCATGCATAGTAAAATACGCCCTGTAATACCAGAATATAGCTGCAGGTGAGACAATCAAGAAATATCATCACCTGAGGAAATTGTACTAATTATGGCAGCGCTTTGAAAATTCGCTCTCCACAACCTAAGTCTATCAGATTTACATTTAGTGGACCCATAAGTGCGGGCATTAACCGACTTTTACACAGTTAATAACGTAATTCAGCTGTCCTAAATAGTGGATAAAAGGACATTTTCATTCAATGAATTGCTGTCTTTGGTGACTTTGTACCATCACATTGTAAGTTAACAAACCGAAAAATGTATGCAATTTACAGTGAACAGTAAAGAAAGAGTAAGCCTCGTTAGTCACAAATGGAGACATGACAACCATTTAAGACAATGAGAGAAGAGTTGCCGAGAGAAATTTCAGAGGACGACAGATGTTAGAACTTGTGGAAGAGATGAAGTAATAAGTGAATTATCCGAAGTACGAAGAAATTAAGAGTTTGAACGGTAGGCAAAGGCAGCAGAAAGATTCAAGAAACTAATTCCAAAGCTAATCACTCAGAAAAGAGGGAGGGAACCTAGCCAGATGTCAGACTTCCAGAGGTCATAAATGGTATAAAGGTCAAGGTGGGTATGACAGGGGTTAAATGAACTTCGCTACATTGCAAATTCATGACACTGGTGCAAGAATTCAAAAACCACAAATTCATTAGACTACAGGCGGAAAACAGATAGTTTGGGAATCACCACTGTAAACTGTATATGTAAACTGAAAATAAAATATGTTTTAACATTATCGAGCCATATAAAATAGTGCATACGGGTAAAAGAAAATAACAACTTACATCCATCAAAAAATTAATGAGTTTAAATAAATATTATTATCTTTGAAGTTTAAAAACAATATGTGTTTTTNACTTACATCCATCAAAAAATTAATGAGTTTAAATAAATATTATTATCTTTGAAGTTTAAAAACAATATGTGTTTTTATTATATTAATTATTTAAAGAGTTAAAAATTCTTCATTACGAAGAATTGAGTACAGAGGCAATGCAATCTCCTCCACTAAGGATTGACATGCTGAAATATATTTAAAAGAATATTGCGTGAAATATTTTTTACCATGTTCTCTCAATCACTTTGGTTATTGGCAACCTTTTTGGCCTACTTTTTGGAGGAAAGAACGTCTTATGAGATTATTTTTCTGTCTGTGTGTCTGTCGCGTCTAAAAACTTTTGAACGCGTAAACCTAATTTAACCAAACTCTGTACACGTCTAGAAATTAGTAAGGACATTCGACTTTTATAGTTTTAAACCACACCAGCTACTGACTTTGAAAATGGCGACCATGAAAATATTTTGGGTGCTATGTCATATCTTGGGAACCGTTCAACCGATTTTTACCAACGTTTGTACCTTGACAGTGCATCGTGTAAGGATTAAATTTAGAGATAGATATTGTTGTTGTCCCATACTTTGGACGATAACGCAACATGAAAAAGTAAAGCTTTTATGTTATATCCCGGAAACAACTCAACCAATTTACGCCAAATTTGCCACGTAAAAAATGCTATGATACGCCATGGAAAAATATGCGAATTATAACGATTGGGCACCTACTTCCAAAGGGGCTGTCTTACAAATACTTTATGCTGATTTGGTATATCTGCCATACCGTTCGCCAATTTCGTATAAATTTTTATAATTTAGTATATATTACAAGCATTATATATGTCAACACATAGAGGCTTCTGTTTGTCATTTTATAAAATAGCACCATACGAATAAATAANTTACAAGCATTATATATGTCAACACATAGAGGCTTCTGTTTGTCATTTTATAAAATAGCACCATACGAATAAATATAGATTTTTATATCTTATCTCGGGAAACAATTGACCGATTCCTACCAAAATGGGAAAACAAGTGGTCTTCCCGAAGTTGACGTAAACTGATATGTTTCGAATGGGTCATGCATATTTTCTTTTCAAAATGGTGGCCGTACAAACATTTGACCTTTCTACGCTATATATACGATACTACAACACAGTTTTGAACTTAAATTTGAATGCAGGCAGTATTTATTCTAACTATCAAATGTGTCTATANTTACAAGCATTATATATGTCAACACATAGAGGCTTCTGTTTGTCATTTTATAAAATAGCACCATACGAATAAATAAAGATTTTTATATCTTATCTCGGGAAACAATTGACCGATTCCTACCAAAATGGGAAAACAAGTGGTCTTCCCGAAGGTGACGTAAACTGATATGTTTCGAATGGGTCATGCATATTTTCTTTTCAAAATGGTGGCCGTACAAACATTTGACCTTTCTACGCTATATCTACGATACTACAACACAGTTTTGAACTTAAATTTGAATGCAGGCAGTATTTATTCTAACTATCAAATGTGTCTATACAAAGCCACTGTTCTCCGCCATTTTGTAAGATATCANACAAAGCCACTGTTCTCCGCCATTTTGTAAGATATCACCACATGAAAAAATTTAGTTTTTATGCCACATCTTGGGAAACAATCTACCGATTCGTACCAACCAGGTTTGGCAAAAACGTTGTACTATGGTATGTCACACTAATTTACCTATTTGTTTTACGTAGGCCAGACACTTATTTTCAGAATGGAAACTATAACAACACTTTAGCGTTGTATGTAATGTGTACTAAACTATTTAACCTATTGTAACTTAACTTCGTGTACCGACAGTATCAATGACAATAATAGAATATGCTAATAAATAACTTTTTTGTCCTCCATTTACGAATATCGTCACATGGAAATATAAAGGTTCTATGTCATATTTTAGAGACCAATCAACCCTTTCCCCAACAAATTTTCCATGCAAATATTAGTACAGAAGGACATGTAAATTGAAATGTTTTAGAGGCAGTAGGCCTTTGAATGAATGGTGTTTGTATAAATAATTANGTACAGAAGGACATGTAAATTGAAATGTTTTAGAGGCAGTAGGCCTTTGAATGAATGGTGTTTGTATAAATAATTTAGATAAGTATGTTATATCTATTAATAGAGACCTGAAAAATTCGCGAGTTCAATGACCTGCAGGCTAGACTCTACAGNAGATAAGTATGTTATATCTATTAATAGAGACCTGAAAAATTCGCGAGTTCAATGACCTGCAGGCTAGACTCTACAGTCTTATATAGAAATATGCCGATATTTACTGTACACTGGCTGTCTGCTGTCACAGTGGAAGGCGACGATTGGGCCAGCGTTCTCCAGGAGGTGTCAAACATCTTGTAGACCAATGGCTAAAGTTATATAAACACACGTGTTTTGAATTCTAGCTTGTCTCAAAATGAATCAGAGAATTTTTCTGGTCTCTATCTATTAAATATTTCAACAGCATTCAACCAAATTGTGTAAGATAACAGTTATCATCAGAAGCAATAATTATGAGAGCAGAGATCCTCTTTTGCTGGCCTTTTTTGTAAAATATNTAAGATAACAGTTATCATCAGAAGCAATAATTATGAGAGCAGAGATCCTCTTTTGCTGGCCTTTTTTGTAAAATAATGCCATATGAGGAAATTGAGATATTTTGCAATATTTTCGAAACCATTCAACTAATTTCCAGCAAATTTCGCACACTTGTATTGATAAATAAGGTAATGTAAACTTGCATGGTTTCAGTGGCTTCAGAGGCTGATTTTAAAAATGGTGGCCGTAAAAATATTTTAAAAAAGATTGTCATATCGATTAAACAGTTTAACCAAACTTACCCAAACTTCGTATATTGACAGTATGCAATAGAAGCATCGGATACAAAAACCTTTTTTTAAGCAATTTTATAAGAAACAAGTTAATTAATTTCCNACAGTATGCAATAGAAGCATCGGATACAAAAACCTTTTTTTAAGCAATTTTATAAGAAACAAGTTAATTAATTTCCACCAAATTCTTCACAAAAGTAGTGCTACGGTAGGTCATGTAATCTTACGTGTTTTAAGTGGCTCGGACACAGTAAATATTTCAAGTTAGTAAACTCATCACTGCCAAAATTATATATATTAGATTATAAGTTAATGCTCCGAATATTACTTCCGTATTGCAGTTGATTGCACGCTAATTTGTGGTACGACGTTTCCTGGGTTCAAGTCCCGGGTAAGGCACGTATGTATTTGTAATTGCCACACTACTTATACATATGCTCCTGGTTTGTTCTTTAATGATATTGCTCCTAACGAGATGTCAAGTCATACCTACCATCTAAGCTTTTAAGAACTTCATTAAATATTATTGGCACCTATGTAAAGGAAAGTATGCTCATTAGCTATATCAGTAACTCCTTGTTTGCAGTTTATATCGTCTGCCTGCAGTGCGTTGTGTTGAGTTTTACATTATATACGTGTATATAACGTTCAAAAAATTTTATTATGACTTCGGGAATAAACGAGCACTATAAATGCGATAAATTAACAATACAAATGTTTGAACACAAATATNTTTTATTATGACTTCGGGAATAAACGAGCACTATAAATGCGATAAATTAACAATACAAATGTTTGAACACAAATAGACAATGTTTTTTTTATTAATTCTTTTATAGCACACGTTGGTCGCTTCAGCCTTTACCAAATGTTTTATCACGGCAAAAAAAAGTGATCTTCATTACTTACAACGAAAGTTTTTTTAGTAGTCAATACTTTACTTTTTATAAACTTCCTAACCAATTAATCCGTATTTCCGAACAGCAGATTCAAAATTTCAATTCAATGGCATTTTGCTAATTGTTGCAACGTATGATGTCTAATTATGTTTTCCAGTTGACAGCACTGTGCGAGTTCTCAGTGCACCCCTAAAACTAATAGCATGTGTTGTTACATGATTGCCCGTTACGAGTGCTTGTTAGTCAGCCGNGTTCTCAGTGCACCCCTAAAACTAATAGCATGTGTTGTTACATGATTGCCCGTTACGAGTGCTTGTTAGTCAGCCGTAATTGCACTGAAAATACCGCACAGACTTTTGGAGACACTGCGATCAAAACTTTCACACTTTGCGCACTTTTCCAGTGCAATCAACGATTGGAACATGGAGAAAGGATTTGCACACAGTGCGAGTACAGGCGAACTGGACATGCGAGGCCCTCGGCCAATGCATACCGAGTGCGATCGGTGATCTGAACATGGAGAAAGCATTAGCACACAGTGCAAGTACAGGCAAACTGGACATACGAGGTACTTGGCCAGTGCACACCGAGTGCAATCCAGTGCAGTAGTTGGAATTCATCATTAAGAAGTATGATCACTGTAACGTCAGCATCTTCCAAACAAACTTTAGAAAAAATTACTGCCCGTTGCTATATATGCTACAGTGCACACTGGCCCCCAGTTAAGTTGGCAACAAATCAACAAAAACAGTTTTAGCACTCAACATCGAAATTGCGAGCGTAATGTTAAAAATTATATTATATTCTATTCACGGTTTCTTTGCACTTTTTGAATAAAACCTTTGAAAAAAACAACCCGTGTATGACGTGATTGGTTGTTCAATAAATATGTCATTAATCATAAGAGTTGTATATTTTTGTTAACATAAAATTAACTTTATTTTTGGTTAAATTGAATTTTTAATTAAATTTTATTAATAAATTGTAATATTTTATATATAACTAACATTAATAAAGACACAGAGAAAATGGGTCTGTTGGTAACGCCTGGACAGAAACAGTTATTATTACGAAATATTATTACATCGCAGTGCTTTGGTTGGCCCCCTGGAGTAATTTTCTAAGCTTTGTTTGTGGGAAGCAAAGGAATATCTTGGATGTAGAACATTAGCAGGGATTCAGAAAAGTTGGATGTAACCATGAATGGATTATACTTGGGTTATTCACATTACGGTACGAGTTTTCAAATTAACAACATATTTACAATCCTAAAGATTGTATGGTTTATTTTGTCTGGTGCGTGAATAAAGGTATTATGCCCATGGCAATGTTACAATCGCATACCACGCTGTCAAAATAATACGGCCACAACTCAGAAAATACGAAATTCAGTTGAGGCCATCATTGGGAAAAAGTTATTTTATTCTTTCAAATGTACGAAGGCCATAACTTAATTTTCAGCAATGAAATCTAAGTAACAATATGTTGATAGAAGCAAGTCCCAAATTTACCTTTGTTATTACAATTACTTGTCCACATATTCAATAGTGGCCTACGTAATGATTTTACTTACCCAGTGAAAATTCTGTGTGTTGGATTACGGCTTTGTACCCGCTATTACAATTTTCAAATTTATTAATTTATAAATAATGTTAAGCTTTATAATGCTTTCCTGAACAATGGCCAGTTTTGACTAGTGACGATATTACTTTGACAGTGTGATATGGCAGAATATAAAAAAAAATTAGACGAAAACGGAGATGATAGCGCTTACAAATATGCGCAGTTAAGTAATATGCGAGCAGCTTTCGTATTTCGCACATAATCTCAACTTTGGATCAGCCATCGCCAGTATAACTATCTGTCGCATGGTCAAAAGTGATGAACGTGTTTGTTTGCGTTTGAATTTTCAACACTCTCACTATTCTATATATAGGTTGTTTAAGGTAATGTGAGTAAGTTTTAAGCCCTAGTTACTTTTTCCTCATTTTATTCTTTTAACCACCTTTTTACAAAAATACCGCCGTGTGAGTAACAAACACAGTGTGCATATTCCACCGCACTCGGAAGTTAACGTCTAAGGCTAAAAATAAATATATTTACTGACCATTATTACAAATGAGAATCTCACATAAGTGCTCACCTTCCCGCAAACAACTTGTAAATACAATACTTCGACTAACTTAAATACATTCCAGTTGCATCATAAGTAGGTTACAGGAAGTGTACGAACATCCCAAAACACCTACTTATGTTAACAGTGTTCTAACCTCAAATCTTACCCACGCAGTTGGCTATAGTGCTATTAGCTGAAAAACATTCAAATGCTGGAACACGGAGAGTAGTTACTAGCATGCTCGCATGCGTACTCTACCCATTTCCCCTCTACGAATTAACAGCGATCAGTATATACTCGTAAAAACGACACGATGCGTGTTCTCGTCTGAAGACAGATTCGTGGACGGCTCACCGGAGAAACTGACCGGTAAGGCAGCTTGTGTCTCCATTTGCTGAACAAAGCTGATAATCAAACTTGCACTGGAGTGTTTATATATATATACACTCGTTTACTATCTGTGCCCGCGATCCGCTCGCGTGGACTACATTATTATTGTTAAGGTTTTTTTTTAAATAAAGTTGAATTTTATTTAGTGTTAATCTTCTATACTCTATACATATAATAAAACTCAATGTCTCGGTGAATTAAATGGTAAAATACACTTATTAGTATTTCTCTATTATAGATATATATGCAACCGCTGATATTTTTTAAGGTCTTTTTATTCAACACAATTTTTTACTACATGATATTGTTCTATTTTTAACGGTTTAGACAGCGTAGTCCAAGAGAGCGCGCTGGCGTCAAACTTTTTCCCGACTTGATTCACTATTATCGTTAGTACATTTTCTGAGATATTTTCTCACGATAAAACGTAGCCAATTTCACCTTTCAGCCTTCCAACTATTTCTGTGCAAGAAATTACTTCGATCTGTTACTCGGTTGCAACGTTGCATTATTATTCCTTTTGTGTATTTTTTTAATTTTCCAATAATAATTTCCCCGAGTGAATTAGATATTTCCTCGGGATAAAAAGTAACCTATGTCACTTCTTGGTCCTCCAACTATCTCTGTGCAAAAAATCACGTCGATCCGTTTCTCCGTTGCGACGTCGTCTCACGCTAACAACATACATTGGCGCAGCATCGTACCCCGAGCGTTATTGTTACTAAAATAGTTTTCCTGAGGGAATTAGATATATTTTCTGGATAAAAAATACCCTATGTCACTTGCCGATCTTCCAACTATCTCTGTACAAAAAAAAACATCAAATTGTTGCTCCGTTGCGACGTGAAAGTAGGACAAACAAACAAAGAAACAAACAAACACTTTCGCATTTATCGTATTAGTAAGGAAGTGTGTGTCTGTGTGTGTGTGTGTGTGTTGTAACTGCTATGGAATGCTAAATTTTGTTTGTATTCATATTGCCAAAGTTATTTCGTAGTGAACACAAATGTATTGTAGTTCTCAGCAAAAAAATTTATAATTTTACGGTGATTACCAGGTAAAATTTTGCAGTGCGATTTCCTTGCAATTGTATTTTCTGTGCGCTGGAAGACGGAATACTATGAGAGGAAGTGAAGATGAAGAGTCGACGAGACGTCGTACAACGGCCAGCCAAACTAGTGAGTTCCAAGAAATTTTCACCGACAACGTCTACCACGGTTCCCATATGACGAAGTCTTGGAACGACCCCGCCGGGAATCGAAACCTTTTCTCCGTGACGGGGATCAAGCAGGAAGTTAGCCGATCTGACACCGGAGCCTTTCAGGATACGTCAATGCCTGCTGTAGGCCTCTGGGCTGTTTGCTTTTAATGGAGGCATTATCTTATGGTATATTTCGTGCCCGTTTCGCAGAGTAGGTGCAATGTCAGGTATATTGTGCATGCCAGTGCGCAGTAACCACTCTCAGTGTTCCAGCATTTGAATGCTTTTATGATAAAACAAAAATTTCTTATGAAATAAAAAATGCTGATAACTAATGAGCCTAGTTTCCTCTACATGGGTGCACATAGATTTTAGTGAAGTTCTTAACAGCTTAGATGGCAGGTAGTCGTTGGCATCTCATTGGCAGCAATATTTTTAGAGATGAAACCAGAAGCATGTGAAACAGTACACAGACCCGGGATTCTAATCCCGTGCAATCCAGAACAAAATTGTAAAATTTATTAAATTAAGCTAGTTTGCAATTTACTGCACGCCATTCGGAAAATAAGAGACCTGCATACCTAATACATTAAAATAAATATGGCTTACCACAGTACAACTTCTTCGATAAATTTTAAATAAATGGGTTGATTGTTTACCGAGATACGATATAAAAACTGCATTATTTCTTGTGCGGCTATTCTACAAAATGGCGGAGAAATAAGACTTTGTATTGACATTTTTATGGATAAAACTGATACTGTCAGCATACATAGTTAAGTTGAAATTTATTTCGCAGTTTCGTAGATAAAGAATTTGGAGCGAAAAATGTTTATATGGCTTCTTTTGAAAATGTGTGTGACTTTCTCGAAATTTATTAGCTTACGTAGCCTGTCATAGTGCTTATTGTTAACCAAATTCGGTGTAAATCGGTTGTTTTTTTTCGGAAGTCACATAATTTCAATTTGTCAAGTGACACTATTTTACAAAATGGCGGACATAAGAGATTTTGTGTCTACACACTTGATTGTTGTAATATGTACAGCCACCGTACAAAGTTTCGTTGGAATTAACTACATGGTTTCGACGATATAACATACAAAACTAAAATAGCACTATTGCCGCCTTTAAGAAGAAAAAAAAGTGTCTGAAATACTTGCAACATATTTATACATATAAAATGTGGCAGTACTAGTTGATTGCCAAATTTGGTAGGAATCTGTCAATTGTTTCCCGAGAAATTACACAAAAACTTGATTCATTTATTTAACGCTATCTTACAAAATGGCTTTAAAAAGTAGTTGCTTTTTTGGCTTATTTGATGCTTGTAATAGATACTATCAAAGAACAAAATTTGTTTGAAATTGGCCAAATGGTGTGGTAGTTACACCAAATAAACCTAAAATATTTGTATGGTCGCCATTTTGAAAACATTTGTCATATTAAGTTTAATAACTGACATTTACCTGGCCAGTCATAGTATTGAATACGTGTAAAATTTGGCGAAAATAGGATGAGCAGTTTTCGAGATATTACGTAAAAGCTTTATTTTTTCATGTGGCTCTATATTCCAAAATGGAGGACCAACAACAATATTCAACTCTGAAATTAATACTTCTTGCGCTGTCACCGTACAAAATTTGGTTAAAATCGGTTTAATGGTTTCCGAGATATGACATGCCGCCCTAAATTTCAAAATGGCCGCCATTTTAAAAGTAAGTTACCGACGTTATCGAAAGCTATAAAAGTCTGATGTCCTTACTTAGTACCACATGCGTACTGGGTTTGGTCAAATTTGGTTCACGCGCACAAAAATTTAAGGAGGGACACACATACCACCCATATATACACACACACACACAGAAAGGAAAGTGATCTCAAAAGCCTTTCTATCCTTCGGGAAGTACCCTTAAAACAACGTGAATCGGAATTGAGGTTAGAGCACTTTTTTATGTAAGTAAGTGCTTTGATATGTTTAAAAATCTATTTTAACCTTTTTTCAGTGCAACTAGAGTGAATTAAAGTTAGCCAAGGAATTTTATTATCATATAAAAATTTACGTGTTGAAATTTTAAATGTAAACCACTGCGTTCATCGATTTATGATCATACAACTTTATTAATTCGTCGATTAAGTGCAATTGAAATGGTTAGGAAAGGGAATATGTTACCAACATACAAAACCTTACTTGCCCTTTTATGTGAACAGCAGAGAGAAAATAAATTAAATAAATTCGGTGACCAAAACATAAACTTTATACAAATAATACGACGTTAAGAAAATAAATCACTTTTCTAAATCACTGCCAATTTTAATGTAGTGCAAAAGCCTCTGTGTGCGTTAAAAACGTATTTAAATCAAGAGATAATTTTCTTTTTAAGGATGCCTGTGAAAAAGCAATAACCAAAAAGACGTGAGTTTTTCGTGAATACGTCTACGTCAGTGGGAAATATTTTCATTGGAATATGGAAAAAAAATTAAAGTAAGTTGTCTTTCGTGCCGCATATCGACTAATTGAGACAAGATCTTACGTTTGGCACAAAAATAAGCGCGCCAACATATCGCAGTCGCAAGTTGTACAGCCTGGAAATGTTCGTCATTCGCCGCAGGTACCCACCCACGACTCGCACACCCACGAATCCAACTCAAGGTCATGCTCTCATCTAAGTTGTACATCCAATCGGAAGTGGCCATATTAATTTCAACCGTGTTATTTAGTCATGAAGTTACGGTGTCGGAGTTTATCACCATGCAAATGCTACATCGCAATTTCCGTCAGGGTACCTCATGTGAAATCCTGATTTTAAACTGTATGGTTTAGGGCTTATTAAAGTCCCAAGGCATGTCAGGGGACGGCATGCTAACTAACTAATGACCTCACTTAAACTAACATCCCTGCCTCACCTGGGTTCAAACCCAAAACCTCCCGCACCCGACAACGGCGGCGCACCAACCGACTGCACCACGGGAGGTCGGCGTATGATTTTAAAGATATGTTCACTTCAAAACTGTGTCCTCTTTATAACTAGCGGCATGAGCCAAATAAGCAAGCTGTTAGGCACATCGCCATATTGCAAACGATGCAAAGCCAGCTGTATGACATGGGGTTCAGTGGCAGAAGCGACAACTTGAAAGTGAAAATCTTCTGCAGGAATATCACTACGCCTTTCCGACCTTACCAGCCACCAGTGACGTAATATATCAATTTTTATTATATTTTGTAATGCTGTTCACCAGTGCTGCTTTCAAATGAAAGCTTCGCCCTTGTATTGCTGNATGCGAGGCCCTCGGCCAATGCATACCGAGTGCGATCGGTGATCTGAACATGGAGAAAGCATTAGCACACAGTGCGAGTACAGGCGAACTGGACATACGAGGCACNTTGGAACATGGAGAAAGGATTTGCACACAGTGCGAGTACAGGCGAACTGGACATGCGAGGCCCTCGGCCAATGCATACCGAGTGCGATCGGTGATCTGAACATGGAGAAAGCATTAGCACACAGTGCAAGTACAGGCAAACTGGACATACGAGGTACTTGGCCAGTGCACACCGAGTGCAATCCAGTGCAGTAGTTGGAATTCATCATTAAGGAGTATGATCACTGTAACGTCAGCATCTTCCAAACAAACTTTAGATAAAAAAATACTGCCCGTTGCTATATATGCTAGAGTTCACACTGGCCCCCAGTTAAGTTGGCAACAAATCAACAAAAATGGTTTTAGCACTCCACATTGAAATTGCGAGCTTAATGTTAAAATTATATTATATTCTATTCGCGGTTTCCTTGCACTTTTTGAATGAACCTTTGAACAAAAAACACTCCGTGTGTGACGTGTTTCGTTGTTCAATAAATATGTCATTAATCACAAGAGTTTTATATTTTTGTTAAAATAAAAGTAAATTATTTTTGGTTAAAATAAATTTTTACTTAATTTTTATTAATAAATTGTAATATTTTATATATACCTAATATGAATAAAGACACAGAGGGAATGGATTTGTTGAAAACGCCTAGACAGAAATAGTTTTTATGCAAAATATTATTACACAACAGTGCTTTGGCCCTCTGGGGTAATTTTCTAAGCTTTGTTTGTGTGAAGCAAAATAATATCTTGGACGTAGAACTTTAGCAGGGATTCAGAAAAGTTGGATGTAACCATGAATGTATTATACTTGGGTTATTCACATTTGCGATGTTGCATTGTTATTCCGTATGTGTACTTTTTCATTTTCCAATAAGAATTTCCCGAGTGAATGAGATATTTTCTTAGGATAAAAAGTAGCCTATGTCTCATCCCGGTCCTCCAACTATCTCTGTACAAAAAATCATGCCGATCCGTTTCTCCGTTGCGACGTCGTCCCACACCAACAACTTACATTGGCGCAGCATTGTACCCCGAGCGTTATTGTTACTAAAATTGTTTTCCGAGGAAATTAGATATATTTTCGGGATAAAAAAAAGCCTATGTCACTTGCCGACCCTCCAACTATTCCTGTACAAAATTCACGTCAAATTGTTGCTCCGTTGCGAGGTGAAAGTAGGACAAAAAAACAAAGGAACAAACAAACACTTTCGCATTTATAATATTAGTAAGGATGTGTGTGTGTGTGTGTGTGTGTGTGTGTATGTATTGTGGCTGCTACGGAATCTGTTTTGTTTTGTATTCACTTTGCCAAATTTATTTTGCGGAGAACACAAATGTATTCTAGTTCTCAGCAAAAAAAAAATAATAATAATTTACTGTGATTACCAAGAAAAATTTTGTAGTGGAATTTCCTTGCAATTGTATTTTCTGTGCGCTGGATGACGGAATACTATGAACGTTTCTCCATGACGGGGATCAAGCAGGAAGCTAGCCGATCTGGCACCGGTGCCTTTCAGGTTACGTTAATGCCTGCTGTAGGCCTGTGGGCTGTTCGCTTTTAATGGATGCTTTGTCTTATGATATATTTCGTGCCCGTTTCGTAGAGTAGGTGCAATATCGGGTATAATTCGCATGCCATTTGCGCAGTAACAACTATCGGTGTTCCAGCATTTGAATGCTTTTATGATAAGTCAACACTTTCTTATAAAATAAAAAATACTAATAACTAATCAGCCTTGTTTCCTCGACATGTGTGCAAATAAGTTTTTGTGTAGTTCTTAACAGCTTAGATGGCAGATAGTCGTTGGCATCTCATTGGCAGCACTATTTTTAGAGAAGAAACCAGAAACATGTGAAACTGTACAAAGACACGGGATTCTAATACCGTGCAATCCAGAACAAAATTGTAAAATTAATAAAATTAAGCTAGATTGCAATTAACTGCACGCCATTTTGAAAATGAGAGACTTGCATACTTAAAACATTAAAATAAATATGGCCTACCACAGTACAACATCTTCAAAAAATTTGGAATAAATGGGTTGATTGTTTACCGAGATAAGATATAAAAACTGTATTATTTCATGTGTGGCTATCCTACAAAATGGCGGAGAAATGAGGCTTTTTATTGAAATTTTTGACATATTTGTACATATCAACTGCGGCAGTACTAATTGATTTCCAAATTTGGTAAGAATCTGTCTGGCTCCAGAGAAATTACAAAAAAACTTGATTAATTCATTTACCGCTATCTTACAAAATGGCTTTAAAAAGTAGTTGTTTTCTGGCTTATTTGGTGCCTGCAATAGATACTGTCAAAGTACAAAATTTGGTTGAAATTGGCCAAATGGTGTGGTAGTTACACCAAATAAACCTAAAATATTGGTATGGCCGCCATTTTGAAAAAATTTGTCTAATTAAGTTTAATAACTGACATTTACCTGGCCAGTCATAGCATTAAATACGTACCAATTTTGGCGAAAATAGGATGACTAGTTTTCGAGATATTACGTAAAAGTTGTTTTTTTTCATGTGATACTATCTTTCAAAATGGCCTACCAACAACAATATTTAATTTTTTAATTAATGCTTACTACTTGCGCTGTTACCTTACTAAATTTGGTTAAAATCGGTTTAATGGTTTCCGAGATATAACATGACGCCCTAAATTTCAAAATGGCCGCCATTTTAAAAGTTAGTATCTGGCGTCATCGAAAACTATAAAAGTCTGGTGTACCTACTTAGTACCACATGCGTACTGGGTTTGGTCAAATTTGGTTTACGCGTTCAAAAATTGAAGGAGGGACACCCACACACTCACAGTGAAACACATACACACACACACACAGAAAGGAAAGTGATCTCAAAAGTCTTTCTATCGTTCGGTAAGTAAGCTTATAACAACGTAAATTGGAATCGAGATTATAACACATTTTTATGTTGATAAGTGCTTTGACATGTTTACAAATCTCTTCTAGCCTTTTTTTAGTGCAAGTAGAGTGAATTAAAAATAGCCAAGGAATTTTATTATCATATAAAAAATTTACGTGTTGAAATTTTAAATGTAAACCACTGTGGTCATCGAGTTGTGATCATACAACTTTATTCATTCGTCGATTAAGTGCAATTGAAATTGTTAGGCAAGTGAATATGTTACCAACATACTAAACCTTACTTGCCCTTTTATGTGAACAACAAACAGAAAATAAATTAAATAAATTCGGTGACCAAAAAATAAAATTTATACAAATAATACGACGTTAAGAAATGAAATTGCTTTTCTAAATCACTGCCAATTTTAATGGGAGTGTAAAAGCCTCTGTGTGCGTTAAAAACAAATTTAAATCAAGAGATCATTTTCTTTTTAAGGATGCCTGCGAAACAGCAATAACGAAAAAGCCGTGAGTTTTTCGTGAATACGTCTGCGTCAGTGGGAAATATTTTCATTGGCATATGGGAAAAAAATTAAAGTAAGTTCGACTAATCGATACAAGATCTTACGTTTGGCACGAAAATAAGCGCGCCAACATATCGCAGTCGCAAGTTGTACAGCCTGGAAATGTTCGTCAGACGCCGCAAGTACCCACCCACGACTCAAACACCCGCGAACCCATCTCAAGGTCATGCTCTCATCTAAGTTGTATATCCAATCGAAAGTGGCCATATTCATTTCAACCGTCATGAAGTTATGGTGTCGGAGTTTATCACCACGCAAACGTTACATCGTCATTTCTGTCAGGGTACCTCATGTGAAATTCTGATTTTAAACTGTATGGTGTAGGGCTTATTAAAGCCCCAACGCATATCAGGGGATGGCCTACAAACTAACTAATGGCCTCACTTAAACTAACATCCTTGCCTCACCTGGGATTCGAACCCAAACCTCCCGCACCCGACAACGGCGGCGCACCAACTGACTGCGCCACGGGAGGTCAGCGTATGATTTCAAAGATATGTTCACTTCAAAAATGGAGTCCTCTTTATAACTAGCGGCATGAGCCAAATAAGCAAGCTGTGAGGCACATCGCCATATTGCAAACGATGCAAAGCCAGCTGTATGACATGGGGTTCAGTGGCAGAAGCGACAACTTGAAAGTGAAAATCTTCTGCAGGAATATCACTACGCCTTTCCGACCTTACCAGCCACCAGTGACGTAATCTATCAATTTTTATTATATTTTGTAATGCTGTTCACCAGTGCTGCTTTCAAATGAAAGCTTCGCCCTTGTATTGCTGTCTACATGAAAACACGTAATACGGAGAAATCGAGACGTAATAGACCTACGAACCCGATTTTCAAAATGTTTAAACGTTAAGTCCCATCGAATATATATGTAGTTAGAGTGAAGTGGTAGAAGTTGTAATAGATAAAACGATTTCAACGCACACACACACACACACGCACGTACACACACGCGCAAACACACACATATATATAATACAAGCGCAGTAGTGTTACGTGTTTCTAAACCCTCAGAAACTCCCGTTGCGCCAAGATTTTTATATCTGCTTCAATACTTACGGCCATTACATCTTAAATATGTCTGATTTTCAAGAATGCTTTGTAAAACAGTCACGCATTAAAAATAATATAAGTTAGGTGTTGATGGAAAAGTTTTGTTTTGCTGATCGAGTATGCTAGTAATATCAAAAGGCATAAACAGAAATTTGTCAACGCAAGTCTTCGCTAAGGAAAATGTATGAATTTATCAACGGCTGAATTGGTTAAGCAGGTAAATTTTTATAGCGGATGAATCTGGTGAAGATTACGATAACTAGGGAAACCATCCTAAAAATAATAATTTTTAAAGTATAATTTTTTTATTTTTTGTGAAGTTTGTATTACGATGGGTTATTTAATTATACATATCGAAGATTCCAACATGATTTATCAGTCAGTATCGATAAATAGGTAACCATCGGTTAGAAAAGAATGTTTGTGAATGATGTAATCCTTCCTGTATTATTAATAGATTTTCAAAAAAGAGGCCAAGTAAATAAATAAAACTTACCGTTTACGGAAAGAACTACGTAAAACCCAGTTTCCGTTAAACGGGAAATGAAAAATGTTGCCATCAAAGCGTTTTCGAATAAAATAACCAAATGATACGCAGAATGTCGTGCTTCTAAAGCGTAGTGGTAATATTCATGTGAACATTATCGTACCAAGTTGCCTCTGAATGTCTCAATAATAAATTTTTAGTTGGACAAAATAAGACTCGTTCATTGTTATCTCAGCAAGAGATGGGCAGGCATAACTTACCAGTACTTTTAATACTTGGGCTTCTGCCATTGGTCTGTTGATTGCTGCCTTTACGTTGCACGTAATTCGAAAACGTTCTGCTGTTTATGGGCTTAGACTTCAAAGCATGTCAAAATATAGTCCTTTCTGCGCAAAAGATTACTGTTAACATTTACTCAGATATTTAATATAAACATAATTTGATTAGGCCAGAGTGAGAATTTTTGTAGAACTCGTGATTGGCCAGCGAACAGTTACACCGGGTTAATAAGGTCATCATCTCATAGCTAAAATAAGAGGATAAACCGTTATGAAAACGCGCGGTTACGAAATGTTTCCTCTACACGTCAGTGTCTCCCCTTGGTGTCTAGTCTTTCAACAAACTAAACGCAAACTGCACATTCCCTCGAAGAAAAGAGGGTGCGCCGTAGAGAACTGGTGAATTTTGACACGAGTGTACTTAACACGGCACTGATTCACTGGCCTGCGGTCGAAGAGGGAATTACTGTGGTCGACCCTGGGCAGAGAAATTGATAGTTTGAAGGGGAACATGCCGGAGGGATATCCGGGCGGTGTTTTGAGCATCAGAAGCAGGTGAAGCGAATGAAAGGTAAATGATACGCTGTCAGAAGACATTTCAATATGTACAACACGGGCCCAGAGGGGCGTTTACGCCTGTTGGACATCCGTGCATTGGCACCCCTGCAAGTATCGTGTAATTACGGGATATTCGTCAATAGCAGGCCCTCTTCACACAGCATCCTGATCGAGGGATCCAATAATTAGTAGAGGTTTTTTACAGTACTAACCGCATCTCAGTATAATCCACAAAAGATTTCGGAGATAATCGGTGGCCTCGCCTGTTCTATCATGGACAGAAGGAAATAATATTTTCGATTGCTACCTACCTGCATCCAACACGGTTACAAACCAACACGTGCATGGTGGCAAGTTTGGGTATGCAGACAATTTTTATACACTGAAGAGCCAAAAAAACTGGTACACCTGCCTAATATCGTGTAGGGCACCCGCGAGAACGCAGAAGTGCCGCAAGACGACGTGGCATGGACTCGACTAATATCTGAAGGTATGCAAGAGGCAATTCACACCATGAATCCTGCAAGAGAGGCCACAAATCCAATCTGCGCCAATTTGAGAAAGGGTTGTACGTCTGTCACGTTTAATGATTCTCGTCAGTCATCGTTTGTCCTGTTCTTTCGCAATCTTTTTCCGGCCTTAGCGATGTCGAAGATGTGATGTTTTACCGCATTCCCGATATTCTCGGTACACACNTGATGTTTTACCGGATTCCCGATATTCTCGGTACACTCGTGAAATGGTCGTACGCGAACATCCAAATGTTATCGCTACCTCGGAGATGCTATGTCCCATCTCTCGTGCACCAACTATAACACCACTTTCAAACTCACTTAAATCTTGTTAACCTGCCATTGTACCAGCAGTAACCGATCTAGCTGCTGACCGCATCGCGTTACTCTGATAGGTTCCATACCTCTGTTATTTTTATACGCACGCCTATACCAATTGTTTTGGCTCTTCAGTGTGTAAGGTGGGAAAAGTGACATTAAATAAATTATTGAAATCAAATTTCAGCTCATATTATTCTCAATTTTGAAAGTTCTGTATAAAATAATGACATCACAGGTAACTAAAAACAAATTGCGTCTGTTTACAATTTTAAACTGTTTTTTAACTTGTGTATCTAAAAATAAATGTTTTCTAATATAGTAACACTGTAGTTACTAAGCACTAAAAAAAACGGTACGAAAAAACTTTAAATAGATTTTTTTGCATAAGGATATTAATTAATCGTGTTACGCAAACAAAAACATACTTATTTTCACATAAGTGCTTTATCTGAATACTGTTTTTGTTGAATCAAATAGTACCAATTAATTTTCGGTTGTCAAAACCAAATCAGATTTGATTTGGGGTTCTCATTTGGTTTTTCCCCGAGTGACAGCTATCCTGAGGGAAACGTCGGAGGGAACCAGCTTCCAAATTGTTCGATTAGTCTTTCGCCCCTATACCCAGCTCCGACGATCGATTTGCACGTCAGAATCGCTACGGACCTCCATCAGGGTTTCCCCTGACTTCGTCCTGGCCAGGCATAGTTCACCATCTCTCGTGTCCCAACGTGTACGCTCTAGGGGCCCCTCACCACGCTGTGAGGACGAGACGCCCCGGGAATGCGAGTATCACGTCGTGACTGGGCTATCACGAACTTCATTCTTCGCCTGATCGCTGCAGGCGAATCACACGAAATACTGGGAGGGCTCCAGTGGTGTAGTCAACCCATGAGGCTGGTGAGTGTGGGAGATTGCAGATTCAACACCACCTACCTTCTCTCAAAATATAAAGGACACGTTAAAGAAAGAAAATATATTAAGTTAGCCATCAGTAAAATAAAAAAATAGGATAAATAAAACGGTAGGCATATAATAAAAATTAAAAATAAGTGAAATAAAAAATGCAGGGGTCTACTACATCTTCTGTTGTTCTTGAGCACAACAANAGATGGTTCGATTAGTCTTTCGCCCCTATACCCAGCTCCGACGATCGATTTGCACGTCAGAATCGCTACGGACCTCCATCAGGGTTTCCCCTGACTTCGTCCTGGCCAGGCATAGTTCACCATCTCTCGTGTCCCAACGTGTACGCTCTAGGGGCCCCTCACCACGCTGTGAGGACGAGACGCCCCGGGAATGCGAGTATCACGTCGTGACTGGGCTATCACGAACTTCATTCTTCGCCTGATCGCTGCAGGCGAATCACACGAAATACTGGGAGGGCTCCAGTGGTGTAGTCAACCCATGAGGCTGGTGAGTGTGGGAGATTGCAGATTCAACACCACCTACCTTCCCTCAAAATATAAAGGACACGTTAAAGAAAGAAAATATATTAAGTTAGCCATCAGTAAAATAAAAAAATAGGATAAATAAAACGGTAGGCATATAATAAAAATTAAACATAAGTGAAATAAAAAATGCAGGGGTCTACTACATCTTCTGTTGTTCTTGAGCACAACAAATTTTTATAGGCTCTGNATAAGTGAAATAAAAAATGCAGGGGTCTACTACATCTTCTGTTGTTCTTGAGCACAACAAATTTTTATAGGCTCTGCTTTATCAACGAAGGACCCTAATTACACCCCTCCCCCAAATTAAATTTCTGCCTATGCCACTGGCGGGCCTCCGAGGTGCAGAGATGGCTGGACCATTGTTATAATACATTCATGGTTACTTCCAACATTTCTGAAGCTCTGCTGAAGTTCTACTTTCAGGTTTTTCCTCTACCTCATGCTAACTAAGTCTAGAAATTTACATTAAAATGATCACTCACCGCATTCGTGCGCACTCAGTTTAATTATATTTTATATAAGAACTGNTCTAGAAATTTACATTAAAATGATCACTCACCGCATTCGTGCGCACTCAGTTTAATTATATTTTATATAAGAACTAGCTCTTACTAGGTCTTACCAATACACATTTTTCTCCCTGGTATTATTCGTATAAATTATAAATGTAATAATGTAATTCAGCGATCAAATATAAGCAGAACTTCAGTTTAACAAAAATTGAGTTACTTTTATGTCAACAAATGTATAAAACGCTTGNGCGATCAAATATAAGCAGAACTTCAGTTTAACAAAAATTGAGTTACTTTTATGTCAACAAATGTATAAAACGCTTGGGATATATTAAATATTTAAGAAACCACCAAATACTTCACACATGGAGTGTTTTTTCATAGATGTGGTTCAAAATGTGTGAAGAACCCGGTAACAGACTACACAGCGCTGGCAGCACAGCCGCCCGCGAGAAGTGCCAGAAGAATCTGCCTGTCCTGGGAACCAATTCACCAAGTACTCGCAGGACATTGTGTGAACAAGCTCCCCCCTCCACCCCCCTCTCTACCTACGCGGCACTTCCTTTTTTCCCACCGGTCCTCTTCTCCTAATTTCGGCGGCACAAAGGGCCGGCTTCGACGGCCAGGAATAGAAAAGGGATTGGCGGTGGTAGGAGAAGCGGCGGGGGGANGGGGTTCGGTTTAGGAAAGGGAAGTTGGGGGAGGGAGAACAGGAGGCGCAGGAAAGTGAACTCAATCAATTCGTCTGCTGCCGCACTGTGTACATTTAATCTTTTGATCGTCCCGCGTGCTGGCCAATTTACATGCAAATTTTGAAACGGGGTTTGGGGTAGACGGGTTTGGGGGTGGATACGACGGGATGCTGCTGCTGCTGATCTCATCTGCTATCATCTGTGTTACGCAGCATCCCCCGTCCTTTTCGTGGGGTCCTTTCGCTCCCCACCACCCCCTCAAACACCTCTTTTGCCTCAACNAACTCGCGCACCGCTGCACCACTGGGGTGGGGGTAGTTTTGCTCTCTTGCGCGTATAATTCAGGAGCACTCTTTCATCTCCTCGAGAATTTCGCGGGGGAGACCCTCCGAGCAACTCGGGCATCCTTGCGATTCCTCCGCGCTCCAGCGGATTCCGCTGTCTCGTTTCTCCCATGACTCGTCTGTCGCGGAACGTGTATCGCAACAAATAATTCCTTTACGCGGCGGAATATTTGCGCCCGGCGAAACTCGGGGAATGTTATAATGCTAAATACTCGGTGTGAGGTCGCCGCTCACACACAGTGTTTCACTAAAAACTGCGCGAAAACGAAACTGGGAGTAGGGGCCGCGCCACAGAACGTTTTGGTATTGGGGACGTGTGGTCTGCGAGAATATGCATAGGCGCAACAATACGGGCGACCTATGATGTATGAATGGTTCACCTATCGTCCACGAGGTGGCTATGTCATCCCTGCATTGGCGCAACACGTGCGTTTGTCGGTGGCAGACGAAACACACGTGAGTATTGGAACGCGTGCGGTAGAACATCGAACGTTGTCGCCAGGCTTGCGTTGCGATTGTTGGTGGCCGTCACTTTGAGCAACTCTTCTAATATGGAAACTGATACGTTAACATCGGTCCGTCTGAGGAATGTTCCTGTACGGCGCCACCTGCCAATACCGTACACACACGACGTCAGTAATGCACGTAATCAATCCGAACTACACCTGTATTCGTGTTAGACATGTTTAAGCCCATGTCTCCATTCGCTGGTTTCGCGGACCACACGTTCCGGATCTCAAAACGTCTCGAGGTGAGGCCGCTACTCCTGACTTCATTTTTGCACGCTTTTAATGAAGCATCCTGCATACACAGAGGCAAAATTTGATCTCATCCGTTTCGTATTAATAGAGACTCGACTAAAAAACTCTTTTTTCCGATAAATAGTCCCCAATATTCCATATAGGCCTACCTTCTATAAAATCGAATCAATCTTTAGTTTCCAAATTATGTTTGGCTTAGTTCCGATCTTGCTTTAAGTTAATTTCGAATGAATTCACATTAAAGTTTTTCTAGTTACTCGCTCACAGTTGGTAAATAAAGCGCACATAAAATAGGCATTATAAAAGAAGCTTGACACACGATTACATTTTTTACAATTGCGAAGTGGCAGATAGCATGAAAAAATCGTTTCATAAAAGTTTTCCTAGTATGTGCATAATTATAACTGTAAAATAAATGAAAAGTACTAAATAAGATGTCAGTTTTTGTGCTTGAAAAATTGACGACATTCGCAATCGCTGTAATTCTACGTAATGATAATCCACATAGAACTTAACTTGCCTAATGCGAAATATGAAGATAGCGTAAAGTAACAGCAGAAAAAGTTTCACATTGTGTTTAGAGTAATCACTTAAAATAACCAATCCTCGAAAACATTTATCTTTATGTGTAATCGAACAAACATCTAATTATTGGTAAGACACTTAGCTATGTAGAATTTAAACGTGCTTTCAGCCTTTCACTTAATACCAAATGTGTTTGTTGCAGCAAAAATTATTTAAATTGATATTCCATTGTACGAAAATGAATGTTACAGGTTTTTATTCTAATAACAGTTTCAGATAAGACGTCACGCTAAATTATCATTATTGAACATATCCTATCATGAATTTCATCAAACATATTTTAAAGAGTAATTTTAAGAAACATTCGATAAATTATACGTATTATTTTCGTACTACCATTTTTATAACCTTTTTCTTTGCGTTCTGATTAATTTAACAGTCAAGTAGATTGTTACTTCAAGTAACAGTAGCTAGGTCACATTCTTGCCTTGCGAATGAATAATATTTTGTATTGTTAATCCATCAAATAAAAAAAATACATATCTAATAATTTGATTCAGGTATAATCTGACCAATCCACTTCTCTCCGGCCTCAAAAAATTCCTAGCAATACAGTTCTCAAAGACCTTGACAAGCGAGAAAAATATAAGCCTAATTATTGAATTTACTATACGCTGTTCAGCCCGGAAAGTAGACCAGTGAAATAAATGACGTTTGGTAAAAATNGCTGTTCAGCCCGGAAAGTAGACCAGTGAAATAAATGACGTTTGGTAAAAATATTTGCTGTAAAAGGCTTTTGCCACCTGTTTTGTGACAACGAAGAAATTATTTTGTAGTTACTGCTATTATACTTGTAAGTGATACCAAAATAAGGGTGCTTTGTTTTGTAATCTATGGAAGCATTTAGCAAATTCTATGAAAATTGTAATTAACTGTGGCCCCCATTGTTTTTAGTATAGTAATTTTACCAGTGTTATCTACGAAAATAGGAAAATAATACAGCGAAACACTCTAAATGGTGTATTTCTTCTACTGGCACCAGAATTTCTTATCAGAGAAAACGAAGGAGATAGGAAAATAAGACAATTTCGTCTGTCTTGCAAAATGTTGTACGCCATATTAAGAAGATTTTGTCCCCGATTTCCTTAAGCTTTAACGGAAATAAAACCTTGAGCGTCCACCTGGAAATTGGGGGAAAATATGTAATACTAACTTCAAACAATGCGAGATAGGTTAGTGTAAATTTAAAAGTGTTCCTTTGCGGTCACATTTTTTGATTTGTTATGCATTAATATTAACAGCTTTTGGCACTGGTATCTTGTAAGTGATTATCGTTCGCTACTAAACAATTGTAAGTCTGCTGTAAGCATTTTCGACACTTCGTAATTTTGGACATAGTTATTCCATACATGATTTGATTTATAATTACTTACAGATATTTACAAATTAATGGTTACGTTATTTTCTTGACCAGGTTAGTCCTATGTAATGTTAACTTTCTATGTAGTGTGATCATTAGAATATCACAAAATGTATACGACAGTGGAACCCTTTACATACGACATGGATATAAAAATATATGTAAAGTAATGTTACCTTAAACATTTCATATTTGGGATATTTCAATATTAATTTCATGAAGTCTGTTTCTTTCAGTTATTCGTCCACCTTTAAGATATTTTGCAATTCTTCAGCAATCCGTAAAACAGCTATTCTCCATAGTTCATTCACGGTTACTTCACACTTTTATGAAGCCCTGCTAAAGTTCTACTTCCAAGATATTCTTCCGCCTCAGGCAGACAAAGCCTAACCAAGTATAGCAAATCACACCAAAAGACAACGCACCGAATTCGTGCGCACTCAGTTGTAATGATATTGTGCATTAGAACTATTTCTTACTAGGCGCTACGAGAACACATGTTTTTGTCATTATTTTTTCCATATTTATTATAAATGAATTATTGTAATTTATAAAAAAATTCAGGTCAAACTTCAATTCTACAAAAAATATAAGATACATGTATGTTAACAGAGGTACAAAACACTCGTGGTGCATGGCATATTTAGGAAATAACTAAACACGTCATGCATGTAGGGATTTTTCAAAGGTTTGGTTCAAAAAGTGTGAAGAAACTGCGAATATACTATAGTAAAACATAAACCTACTTATCAAAATTGTCAGAAAAAAAATTATCGGTGTTAATATGATAGAATAATGGGTTTTTTTCTATAATTCACTTACTTAAGTGTTTAAAAATTAATTAAAAGCTTAGTACTTTTAATAAAAAAATATGAGCGTATTTGCATTCTGGATGCCTTAGAAAGCATATCTCGCAAGAAAACCTTTACTAGGCAAGACCACCATAATAGTGGATCGGAGAGATTTGGGCGGCTCTTAACTTGAGAGTAGATGAGGGTGAAGTGAGGTGAGTATGGAGCAGCGCTGGAATGCAAGGGCAGGGGATGCCGCTGACCAGAGACATCGTCCGGCCCTGTTCCCACATGCGAGAATCCGGGAGCGACCCCGCCGGGGATCGAGCCCGGTTCGCCTAAGTGGGAGGCTAGTATTCTTACCACTCTACCACCGCGGCCCCTGCCACCAAAACAAATGGTCTGGTTCTACGCAACAATAATAGTTATAATGCTCACAAATATATCTAATAATTGATCTTATTCGAAACCCTTTTAGCCACGAAAGTCGTATTGTCATAACTGAAATATATATATATAATAAACCATTAAAATTGTTTCTAAAATTATGTTAGTATTTTTTTTTTCGTGCAACTGTAGTAATTGCATATTTCGTGCGGATTTCCTTACTTCACGATGATTTTTGTGGAAAATGTGCTCTCTGAAACTTCTTAAAAAGAAATACGCTTAAATTTTTATTTTAAAATATTATTTTAATTTTTTTCTTTAAAGATCTTAAAGAAGTAATATCGAACCAATTATTTTACACTGCTATGAAAGGTGTGCATTCTTGTACATATGCAACAAAAATTGTACTTTTCTAAAAATAGTGATAGTGTGTGTAATACTTTTTTATGAGTTCTACACGTTGTACAGTCGAGTGCAGTAAGTACTCCAATGGAAGCCACTATACTTCTACCTCGAGCATAGATTGATCGTTAACGCTACAGATACGGTTTTCTGCACATCGAGCATCTAAATGGGCACTCGTTGGTCATAATTAGAGACCTGAAAAATTCGCGAGCTCAATGACCTGCAAGCTAGACTCTATAGTCTTATGTACAAATATGCCGATATCAACTGCACATTGGTTATTTGCTGTCACAGTGGAAGGCGACGATTGGGCCAGCGCTCCCCAGGATGTGTGAAACACTTTGTGGACCAATGACTGAAGTTTTGTTAACACACGTGTTTTGAAATCTAGATTTTCCCGAAATGAATCCGCGAATTTTTCTGGTCTCTAGTCATAATGGACAAAGCACTACGCTCATGGGGCAGCAACGCTCACAGGGTTTTGGTTCTGAAACCACCATCCGCATTCCTTATAAACAAATACACTGTAATTAAAAAAAATATTTTGTAAAAACATGGTAAGTATTGTTAAAAAATTTTCCACAGCTGTTTATAAAATGACGAATACTTATTATTATTTATTTTTTTTTCAATAATTTAATATCAATAAATACCACATAACATTTCCGTGAATCCAGGTAACCTCGAACTTTGCCGTTAATTTGCTAGTAATTTTTCTATATCTACAATTTATAAAAATATATTACGAGGAAAAATAATTATAACTTTCGTTTTTCTGCTGTGGTACTGTGAATAAAAAAAAAAAAGAAATACAAATTTATTTTGGTCCGGAGAGGTGTTAGAAACCGTAGGGGAAAAAATGTACAGCACGTGAGACTGTACCGTTTACCTAATAGGCTCTCACGGCGAAATTGGGGATACACACGTATTTCCATTAAAATTATGCGGGTAACAATATCAATCTCTAGTAATGTTTAAGTAACTGAAGTGCTGCTTAATGTTACACTAGGCCTGTGTTATTTTTTTACTGTCTGAAGGAATAGATTTATTTGGCGTCAATATCTAGGATAACTGTTTCTGGTTACGGCTCTCACAAACACTTCGTTTAGTCTCGGAATTTTTCGTTTCCAAAGTCCGAAGCTATGGGAAATCTGCTAAGGTACATTTTTTTTTTTTTGTATTTACGGAGCTCAGGTCTGTTTGTATTTGTTACGGATCACATTCCCATATATTAACTGTATATTTCCGTAAATACTTCCATGCATATACAGACATTTCTCAACGTTGTAAAGGCCAGAAAAAATTCATGAATAATTTCAGAATAAACTTAACTATCCTCTGTAGAATATAATGACCCCATTAATTACCAGGATACTGCCTTGTTTGAAAACAATTTCTTGCAGTAGACTGGCTTGAATGTGACTCGCTCCCTCAATATTTGCGGGTTTTTACTACTGACTCAAGAGCACTCGTGGGCGCATTATGCAGGCTGACTCAGTTCTATCCTGAAAACGTCACGAAACTACACCTTTTAAAGTAGAAACGAGAAAAAATTGTGTACGTGAGCTAACTACATTTTTCAGTACGCAATTTTTCGTTCACAGAACTACATTTTCAGATTTAAACAAAGAAGTCATTATTTTGTATTTACACAATAGCTTACATCAGAAAATCAAAGCATGTTTTTGCTACAGAGAAATCTATTTTAGAAGCACTGCATTTTATTCAGTTTAGGGAACTGGTCTGGAGGTTTATGTAAGCGATTGCTTAGATTATTATATTATTAATGTATTTTAGAATTTATGTAATGTATTCGATTATACGTATGTTGCTACCTACTTTTCGGAATAGTCTTTTTTAATTTTTATCACCACCGTCATATTTCGAACACGCCTGTGGTTTCTACTTCATAAACTAAATTATAACTTATGGTCTTTCTCATAGAAATTACATAATCATTTGCTGTTTTATTTAACCAGTTTTACTTGTCCCCTTCCTTTAAATTTTCAAAAATTATTATCATAACCTTTTCGAATAAGCTGAGTGGGTAGTTCATGCGCTTGCAGGCAGATGTAGCTTCATCAAACAAACTCGCCGGATATGGCCCAGTTTGAGTGTCGGTCTAATATAAACGACTTTCCTGACTACCGCACAACGGCCAAAGCTCTTCAAGATGAAAAAGAACGAATTATCGGAAAAATATTAAAATGTATTGCTTGGTATTGGTGCAGTTTTGTGCCTTGCGAATGCGTACGTTTTTTAATTTATCACGAAAAAGCTACAAGCAATAATTAACTTTAGTTTATAAAATAATATGGCTGCTCTTCTAGCGCATAAAGTATAATTGCATCTGTCAAACAAGATTAAGTTTTAAAAACGTTGTTATATTCCATTCACGGTTACTTCCAACTTTTCTGGAGCCTTGCTAAAGTTCTACTTCCAGTATTCCTCCGCCTCATGCAAACAAAGCATAACTCAGTCCAGAAAATTACTCCAAAGTGACAGCGCACCGCATTTGTGCACACTCAGTGCAATAATATTTTGTAGCCTATAAGAGTTAGGTAGAGAGATTTGGACGGTTCTTAACAGCGAGGTTTGAGAGCCGATGAGGGTGAAATGGGGTGAGAATGGAGCAGCGCTGGAATGCAAGGGCGGGGAAATGGGAGATACCCGAGAAAACCCGCCGAACAGCGGCGGCATCATCCAGCATGATCCCAGCTTGCCAAAATCCGGGAGTGACCAGGCCGAAGATCCCGGTTAGTCTTGGTGGGAGGCGAGCAATCTAACCACTCAGCCACCGCGGCCCGTTTGTATAAGAATAATTTCTTACTAAGCATTACAAACACACTTATTTCCTAACGGGTTTTATTCATATCAATTATAAATTAATTATTACAATTTATCGGTAAATATAAATAACAATTCAGATTAACAAAAAATTAGGCACTTTTATGTTAAGGCAAGCATGCATCAAACACTTGTGATACATTACGTATTTAGTAAACGACCGTACATGTTATACAAACGGTGAATTTTCAAATGTTTACTTCAAAAAGTGTGTAGATACCCTGAATTTGTTATATACTAATAGCTGCTGTTAACGTCTCGCACAAGGTTAAGGGTTCCGCCTGGCTAGCACATGAAATACGTTGCAGAGGTTGGATAATAAGCACATGAGTCGAAAAAGGTTGGATGTTTTGTAGTAATCCCTAAACACGGAAGGCATTTAACAACGTTTCGTGCCCAAAGAGAAGTTTCAAGTTCTTATTTCAACTCCCG
>NQII01001676.1:337413-356594 GCA_002778355.1 Clitarchus hookeri
GGGGAGACTTTCCTCTCGCGCGCCGGATATTTTTTTCCATCCCCCCCTCCCCTCTGGCGGGTCGTGACAGATGTAAAATGGCGGGAGCGTTCATCATCTTCTCACCCTCCTCCCAGGTCCAGCCAGCCACTCCCCTGGCCGGGCCCACTTTTCCCTGGGAACCCTCCGCTCGCCAGGCAAATTAAAACATTAACAGACGCGGCAGGGGCCGCCTCGCCTGAAACCCTCGGACCGTGACAAATTGAAGAATGCGGGCCGAGCCGGAATGAGCCGCAGACCCCGTGGAATATTTAATTAGCCCTCGCTATTTCGGAAGATTACAGTACTTGCCCCACATCCCAACCTCGTTCCGGCTTCCCTCGAATCCCCCCCTCCCCTCCATCAATCTCTTTTTTATCCATCGCATTTAACATTTTCGGTCCTCATTTCGAACCTAATCTGCGAGGCAAACCGCTGGCGAATCTTTCTCCGACATGCGGCCCGGCGCTTCATTTCATGTTTACCCGCAACTGTCACAGGCGCCTTTTTTTTTTTTTTTTTTTTAATTCCTTTGCGTGTGGCATTGAAACTGCACGACGCGAACTCGTTTATATATCCACATGCAAAGAGTTTTTGAACAACACCGGTTAACTCCAGCAAGTTATTTTCTACAAAAATATGTAAGACGTACACATACGTATGGGCTGTTCACGGTAAACTGAACACTTTTGCTGCCCTCTTATTTGGAATAATAGTCGATAAATATGCTTTATTGTAGCCTTATGCGTTTACTTTCGAGTCCGGCGAAATATGTACACTGTGTTTATTACTTAAATGGCTATATTCATATTAAAAAGTGGCGAAAGGATGAAAAATGGCTGACAGGAAAAAAGTAACTAGGGCTTCAAAAGTGTTCACTTTACCGATAATAGCCTATAAAACTTTTCACTCAAGTGATTATGAAGGAAACTGTAGGTTCCCAAAAATCCAGTTTTCAAATGCTTTAAGTTAAAAATGTGATAAAGTACTTTCGATTAAGTAACAAATCGATTAATAGTACTCAGTATAGTGAATAGAGCACTCTCTGATAGAAAGATCTGTTGGTTAATCAAACAAAGTTTTTTTTGGCCCAACCAAATTAATAATTTGTATAAGGGCATTAAATTATTATGTTTTTGAAACCAAAATATTTTCTTGTTCTCATTTGGTTGTCACAGACAAAAATTTGGTTGGTGCAGCTAAATATTTGTTTGTCTCTACGTACATTAAAAGTTTCTGTTAATAAAAATAGAGTACTGGATGCCCGGCCATGATTCGAGCCCAGACCTATTACACCTACGCGTAAGCGCTACACCTTTGCAACCTCAGCTGACATGACTGCTGACGACGTTGGTATGTTTTTAAATATATACAGTTTCCAATACTAGACAACATGCACAGATCAATGTTTTGAATTTTTAAACTTTACTTTGTAATTTCCTGTAGAACTTGTTTTAATAGAAAGTGTATACCAATATTAAGCATCAATAAATACACTTACGGACCCTTTTACTATCCTAATTGCTCAAAAATTGCAACAAAACTCTCTAGCGGTATTTTCGAACGAAGGTAAACAAATAATTGGGCAAACAAATGTATACAGTTGATTCAGCTAAATATTTTGATGACGGTTTAATTTTTTTTTGGCACACCAACAAAGTTTTCTATTATTAAAGCATGTATTTTGTTTGACGAACAAAATTAATGTTTTTGCTTTCCATGTTTTGTTTACTTAACAACATATTTTGTTGGAGCAACTGAATCTATTTTTGGCTCTACACAAACAAAATGTATTTTGTTGGCTGAAACAAACCTTCCTTTCAGAGCACTATTGAGAATGCCGTTGGTAATATCATCCCCTTCCTTAAGTAAATGGGAGTTGCCTACCCTGTGTTTGCGTGAAATCTTGTGACACAAAGCTGTAACTTATTTTCTAAAACATATTATGAATCAGCATATTCAAGTTAACAGAAAAAGCCGTGTCGTCGAAACACTCAGATGAACTTTTTTTTTAGAGAAATCCAGTTGGCGCAGTGTTTCTAGGAAGACGATGAAGTTCCCGACGCTCTGCCATGTTCTANTTTTTTTTTAGAGAAATCCAGTTGGCGCAGTGTTTCTAGGAAGACGATGAAGTTCCCGACGCTCTGCCATGTTCTACTGAACTTAAAAGCTGTGAAACTAGTGCATTTTCTCGGATGCTAAGCCTTCACTTGAGTGACATGTCTAACGCTTCCATGCAGATTGGAAGAAAATTGGAAAAGGATGGGGTGGGGANCTAAGCCTTCACTTGAGTGACATGTCTAACGCTTCCATGCAGATTGGAAGAAAATTGGAAAAGGATGGGGTGGGGATGGGATGCTGGACAAAATACTGTAAATAGGAGAACCCTGAAGAGACCACGCATATCGCTGTAATACTCACCCTGAGAGTTTCCGTAAGTTGGGAGTCTATCCTGTTACCAACCTATTAAATTACGTATCGAAGTTTAAATACCTTGTGGCACATGCCTAATAAAAATATATTCTGGAAATCATTGCGTTGTTATTAAAACTTTTTTGTAGCGAATGCCAAAAAAGAAAACCACTCAGTTTTGTGAGCCATGGCATGGACACTGTTTGTGACTTAAATATTGATTTTGTGTGCACCGCATAACATTTCAGTGGGAATTTTTTTACAAAACATTTTGAAACGGCAAAAGTTATTTTTTCNATTTTGTGTGCACCGCATAACATTTCAGTGGGAATTTTTTTACAAAACATTTTGAAACGGCAAAAGTTATTTTTTTCTAGCACAGATTTCAGTAGACAACTTTCCCCATTATGAATACGTTTTGACTTCCTTGACAACATTTTATTNTTTTTTCTAGCACAGATTTCAGTAGACAACTTTCCCCATTATGAATACGTTTTGACTTCCTTGACAACATTTTATTCAAAGATAATGAGAAATCAAATTTTACAGATTATATTAAATGCTGAGCTATGAGAGAATTAACTGTATATTTATGCCTCAAAATGTACACTGAAGAGCCAAAAAAACTGGTACACCTGACTAATATCGTGTAGGGCCCTCGTGAGCACAGAGAAGTGTCGCAAGACGACGTGGCATGGACTCGACTAATGCCTGAAGGCATACCGGAGGCAATTCACGCCATGAATCCTGCAGGGCAGTCCACAAATCCATAGTAGTGCGAGGCGGTGGAGATCTCTTCTGAACAGCACGTTGCNGCAGGGCAGTCCACAAATCCATAGTAGTGCGAGGCGGTGGAGATCTCTTCTGAACAGCACGTTGCAAGGCATCCCTGATATGCTCAGTAATGTTCATGTCTGGTGATTTAGGTGGCCAATGGAAACGTCTAAAATCAGAAGTGTGTTTCTGGAGCCACACGGTAGCAACTCTCGACGTGTGGGGTGTCGCATTGTCCTACTGGAATGGTCCACGTCCGTCGGAATGCACAATGGACATGAAAGGGTGCAGGTGATCGGACAGGTCCTTACGTATCTGTTACCTNCTGCTATTGTAGCAGCAGTAACCGATCTAGCAACTTTACCAGACGCTTGTTGTCTTATATAGGCGCTGCCGACCACATCGCGTTACTCTGATTGGTGCCATAACTCTGGTATTTGCATACGCACGCCTATGCCAGTTTTTTTGGCTCTCCAGTGTAGCATATCCCACAAAAAAATGCAATTTAATGGCTGTTCTGAAATTACTACGCTTAGTAGTACATTTTACATATGTTTCCAATGCAAAAAAAATTTTGTTCGCACGCCCGAAATGATGATTAGACATTTACGCCTGGCTGTCAAAATCTGATCAGAGTGTAAATACTTTTGGTAAAATCTGCGGTAACTTGTTACAGATATAAGTTTTGTTTTGCAGAAAATATTGCTAACTCTTTGCTGTCTACGAACGTGGACAACCCTTAATCGTAAAGCTCGCATTGCCGAAAATTATTTTAATGCCGTACATAAAATTTCAATGTATTTTATTGTGCAGACTGGTAGTAAATTGAATCAGTTGGCTTTTCTACTTGAATTCGAATAACTTATTACTTGTAAAATCGTATTGTGTTTTAATAATTTAAAAAAATGAATATGTTATCATTACAAATGCTTTTTTCTCTCCTTTTTCAGGTGAGACGATTTTCATACTTCCGTAAGCAACATTTCCACATATCTGACCTGTATGTGAATATTTTTNCCTTTTTCAGGTGAGACGATTTTCATACTTCCGTAAGCAACATTTCCACATATCTGACCTGTATGTGAATATTTTTAGGTAAGTACAACTACCCTGTAGTAAACGGCGTTGCGTGTTTACCATTAGATATAAGCATAGGTTATACCAACTGTTAACAAGATGTTTTTAATATAGACCAAAGTGAATATTTATGATTGGCGGTATAGCGAGTGTGGGATTCAGCAACTGAAAATACGGGTTTAACATGGCATTCATATGTTTATAGGTGTTTCCCGATATAGCGAACGCTCTTAAAATCGTCCTATAAATAAAACCACAGCCCGTAACTGCATATATTTTAACGTGAGCAATGACAGAAATACTCACAGTTAAGTTGGCAGCGAATGTCGAGAAGTAGTTCCATGTTTAAAGTCTTTCTAGTTATAAAATCAAAAATGGTTGTCATATGCAATAAAGTTTCTTTCTGTTTTGAGCAAATAAGAGTAACATTTTGCGTGTTTGTAAATTCTTTATGTTTTTAACGCTTCCACATCATCACCTGGCTGACGCAACGTTCGAGTTAACTGGTTCCTTTTTGTCCGCGCTCGTATGTAAACAAAATAAAATTTCGCGAAGGACGTGATTTTCAGTGTCCGTTTGTAACTGCTGAAATAAATAATTCATTAACGTAACAAATGAAACCTTTTTCATGCATGTTCTTAGTGAAATTCCATTATTTGTTATTACCCTATGCTGTATCTCAACGTTGTCTCGTGCCACAGAAATTCTTGGAAATTCATATAATATGCCGACCTGGAAAATGTGGAACGTCATGCAATTTAAGAAGGTATACATTTTTAACCTCGAGTAAACTTGAAGGAACTTTGGAAGCGTGTTTCGCAACATTTGAAATCTGTAATGAAATTCTGAAAGGTTAAATAAATGTGCGTGTGTTATTTAGTATTCACGCTATTCCCAGTTTACGAGTTACACCTCGGCACAATGTCACTCGTTTTCAAACAATGACCCCATTAAAATGTTTTATACTTCACGTGAGACATTCTTTGAGAGTTTGGAATACATAAAAACATTATAATATTGTCCCGACGGCCTAANTTTTATACTTCACGTGAGACATTCTTTGAGAGTTTGGAATACATAAAAACATTATAATATTGTCCCGACGGCCTAATTTGTATGCCCCGATATACCAAACAGTAAGTACTGGCTTCCACGATTTTCAAGGCAAGAAATTTGAGGAGAAATTCGTTTCTGCATTAAATGTGTTGATGCGGTTTCATGAAATACATTATCATTCTCTAGGTATTATGTTTTTTTGTATTCTGGTGAGGTTACGTTAATATTCTCGTAAGAAAATCAGTGGGCATTTGCAAACGTCAGTGTTATGTGCTTTAAAACTGTGTGACTGGACAAATTTTCACTACCCGTACATCGAGTGACAAATATTACTGTGAGTATGCTGTAAAAGTTTTGATCAATTCTGCTAAGTTATATACTGTCATGACATCATGAAAATATTTTTCGAAGCAACACCCGCCATTTGATTGTGAGCAGTTTTGAATAAAAATATTGCTTTTTAAAGTATTTATGCATTGTAGTTCTACTCGTAAATATTGTTCAGCATTTCACGATTATTAATTTCACGTTTTCTTCTTATGTAGGACTAGGTAACCATATTATCTAAAAGCGTGACTTTTGTATGGGTAAGGCACGTTCGCATATAGGCTGAGCATTTAAACTTTTCAACATTTTTGAAGGTGAACGTTAGCAACGTATTGTCGTGGTTTTTATAACGGGAAAAAGAATAATGTTATTCTGTTGATAACCTAAACCCAACATATTTTATTATGACCTCGCAAGTATTGACCACAATCAAAGGCATTAATATACAGGATGGTCCGCCTAACGTGGACACCACCGAAATTTCCGGAACGGTGGTAGATCACGAAATGCTGTTTCCGCTTAATGAAATAACGTACGGGAGCAAGTAATATGCAGCAAAGAGACTATCCGTAACACGTGTATGGACAGAAATAATTCAACCACAAATGATTTTTCCCCTGGATACATGCATTTATTTCAATGGCATCTGACAGTACGTGCAAAGAGGAATTCAGTGATAAAGCATATGCACGAAAGTAACACATAAACGCCAACATAAAATGTGCAAATATTACTAAGTTAAATGGGCCGGTAACGGGGGGAATTGGACCTGTACTCACAGCTCTAGGCAAGCGAAACGCACCGTGACTTAACAAGAACCGGGGGGGTGGGGGTGATTGGGCGCTTCCCTATAGCAATGTAGGGTTCACCTTTATGGGGCAAGGGGCACGGAATGCAATATTGGACAAAGGAGAGTACCACAGCGGAGGGAAGACGGGCAATGTGAGTGCAAGTCTGATATCAATTCATTACATTTTATTCAGATACCAACGTAATTCGGGTGATTTGTTTCCTAGTCATTAACTTACTGAGTAACGAGTGCGTACATTTACACTACAAAAATAGAACAAACCAACCTAAGGAGAAATGCAAACGCATCCGCATGCATAGTACAAAAGAGCACAGTTATGGTTCAAACACTTCACATTAGGTGTTTTCACAGCATGTGCTCGATGTGTTTACCATCGGCAGCAAAACACATCTGTAAACGCACATGTAGTGAGCGACGAGTGGCTGAAGTGATTCTGGCATAATGCCTCTGCAAGTAGCCACTATGCGTTCCTGCATGTCTTCTGGCGTCGTAGGAACCATGTTGTACTCCTATCTTTCAATGTTCCCCTCAGGTAAACATCGAGAGGTGTGAGGCCGGGGAGTTCACAAATAAATTTTGTCTTAAAATTACCCTCAATTTTTATTTAATTCAATACATTGGACGCTAAATAAAGTCATAGCAACGCCATAATCACGGCCATGTTCTCTATCAATTTCTTCAATGTTTCGTTTTCCTTTAAGGTTTTCGTTTAGAACATGTCCAATATTATCTTGAATTTAAAATGTTAATTGTTTATCACAGCTTTTCTGACAGTATTAATAAATAAAGTAATATAATAATATATTCGTGTGCACATATTTAAGGTTTTGACAAAATAAAAGCATGTATTTTTTTTAAAGAAAATNTAATATAATAATATATTCGTGTGCACATATTTAAGGTTTTGACAAAATAAAAGCATGTATTTTTTTTAAAGAAAATGTACAGTATAATTAAGAAACTTTGTTGTGGTTTAACCAATTATCTTCGTGACGTGCATGAGTCGTAGATACTTCTGAAAATTTACTTTTGGTTGTTTTTTTATACTAGTTTCATTAAAAACAGTGTAATAAATTTTTGCGTGGAGACTTGAAATCTTATTGAATGCAATTCATTGAAAGGCACATGAAGTGATTCTTTAGTTAAATTAATTGAATTCAAGTAATTGAATTAAATAAATATTTGATCGTGTGAAATTGCATTTAAGGAAGAGTGGTTTCCAATCAATGAAGTACTTCACCCAACTCTACAATTTGCAGAATTCATTAAAAACAAGTACATTACTAAAATGGTCTGAAAAGTAAGATTCTTGTTGCATAACAAAGGAGAAGACATATATGTTGTAACACATAACTATTATGACGAAATTGCTTCATTGTTCACCATACTTTAGCAGCTCTCCATTATGTAAGACGTTCAACAATTAACACTAAACTGTGATATTACAAAATTTTACAAAGTATTTAAGCTAGGAATGTGGTCTGTAACAATATATAGTGTAATAAATCATACGATGTGTACCAGTACTAAAGATACGACCACCTAAATGTCCATAATTACAGCGGCAAGAAACACTTTATTAAAATATTCTGTCGTATTGAACACCGTCATTATCTTCACATGTATGTTCACTTCCTCTACTCATCGTGTCAGATTTCACTTTGAAATGTAAGTTGAATTGGTATTATTTATTTCTTTCACATTTACCTACACGCAACAAAATACAACATAATTCTGCGACGTCTGCAACGACATTAAGTTTCTTCGGGATGTTGTCAGCAATGGCCGCGAGCTGGATGTAAAATACAGGAAGAACCGTTAAAATGAATGAATCTAGACATAATAAAACAATTTTGAACAACAGTCGTTATATTCACACTTGTATTATTTACGACCATTGGCTGTTGAATTAAATCAATACTTCCATCTAATTACCTCTGCAAACGATGAAGTAGGTGCGAATACTCTATGTACAGTCTGTTTCTCTGTTTTTTCTTCAGTATGTGTACTGCATGCCACGGGATATAAGTAGCACTTACCCAAATGTTTTTCGATAATTTATTAACTCACTGATGCCCCTCCTCGAATGATTATGAGTGGGAGTTGGGCAAAATATCCATGCCCTTTTTATGTTGCGCCCCTGAAAACTTAGCAGGTCTTTCGGAAGAGTTTGAACTAAACGCAAACTTTCTTTATTTTGCTGCACATTAGCGTGAGATTGACGTGTAGTAGAGGTTGTGCAATATTTGGCATACCTTTTGAAATATTCCGCACCAATAATATCTCAAAAACTTTAAGTGGATGCGACGATAAGTGTCATTAATCAAGCTCTATTTATCACTGTAGAAACATTGGCATCTCATTTTCCTGCCTAGCGTATTAACCATAGTCACTAAAAGAATTTTTCTAGTTACTATTATTCTTTCTCTCATTATTTTTAGCGTACTTTCCGAACGAAAGAAATGCTTATGAAATAACTAGCCTGTCTGTGTTTCTATGCGAGTGCGTAGAGTCTGTGTGTGTCTGTGCGTGTGTGTGTTTCCCTCCTTCAATTTTTTAACGCGTGAGCCGAATTTCACCAAACTCGGTACACATATAGTACTAAGTGTAATAACACCTGATTTTTATAGTTTTTGACCGCGCTGGTCATTTATTTTCAAAATGTAGGATATTTTAATATTTAGGGCGATATTTTACATATCAGAAAACATTCAAACTATTGTAACCAAATTTTGTATGCTGACAATGAAAGGTGTAAGCATCACATTCAGAAGGGATCATTGTTGTTGGTCAACCATTATGGAAGATAGTTCCACATGAAAAAATAAAGCTTTTACGTTATATCTAGAAAACTACTAAATGTATTTTCGCCAAATTTCGCACGTATGTAATACTATGATATGCCAAGTAATTGAACTTAATTCGACCCTTATTTTAAAAATGGTGGCCATTCAAATATTTCATGTATATTTGGTATAACTATCATACCATTTAACAAATTTCAACCGTAATTTTGTTTGCTAACAGTATCTATAACAAGCATTATGTAAACAAAACAACAACCATGTTTGTACACCATTTTTTAAGATAGTGCCACGTGAAAAAATAAAAGTGTTTATGTTATACTCAAATCTCGAAAACTACTGAACAAATTTTCTTCAAATTTGGCAAGTAAGTAGTACTATGAGAGGCCAAGTAAATATAATTAAATAAAAGTAGTTAGGTACTTATTTTCAAAATAGTGGCCATACAAATATTTTAGGTTTATTAAGTATAACTACCATACTATTTAACCAATTTCAACCAAATTTTGTAGGCGGGTGGTATGTATTACAAGCATAATATTATCTCAATAAAAACCACCTTTCTCCGACATTTTAAATGATAGCGCCGCATGTAAAAATAAATATTTTACATTATAACTCGAAAACTACTCATACATTTTCGCCAAATTTGGCACGTAAGAAAAACTATTATAGGCCGGGTTTAAAATGAGTAGTTTAACTTTGTAAAGCACTTATTTTAAAACTGGCGGCCATATACATATTTTAGGTTTATTTTGTATAACTGCCATACCATTTGGCCAATTACAACCTGATTTTGTACATTGACAATATCTATTTCAAGAATAAAATATTTTTAAAAAACCCACTTTTTCCTCCATTTTGTAAGATAGTGCTCTATGAATTAATAAAACTTTTGTGTAATTTCTCGGGAAACAATTGACAGATTACTACAAAATATGGCGAACAAGTAGTACTGCGGTAGGAAATATTAACTATTATGTTTAAGGTACGACAGACACTTATTGTAAAAATTACGGCCATATAGCTATTTTAGTTTTGTATGCTACATCGTTGAAACCATGTGATTAACTCAAACGAATATTTATGCGATATCTGCATATATTACAACAATCGAATATACACGCACAAAATATATTTTCTCGGCCATTTTGTAAAGTATAATTACTTGACTAATTGAATTTATGTGAACTCCGAAATACCAACTGATTTTTACCAAATTTGGCAAACAATTAGCAGTATGGCAGGCTACGTAAACTTANTAAACTAATACGTTTTGAGTACGTCAGGCATACATATTTTCAAAATGGCCGCCATATAAACATTTTAGACCCCATTTTTTATCTACAAAATTCCAAAATTAAATTTAACTTAACTTTGTATGCTGACAGTATTCGTTATATCCATTAAAATTGTCTAAGTAAAGCCTAATTTCTCCGCCATTTTGAGAGGCAGCCCCACGTGATATAATATAGTTTTATGCTATATCTCGGGAAACAATCAATATATTTAATTCTAATTTGGCGAACAAGTCGTAATGTGCTAGGCTATATTAAATTATATGTTTAATGTGTTTAAGTCACTTGTTTTCTGAATGGCGTACAGTTGATTGCANACAGTATTCGTTATATCCATTAAAATTGTCTAAGTAAAGCCTAATTTCTCCGCCATTTTGAGAGGCAGCCCCACGTGATATAATATAGTTTTATGCTATATCTCGGGAAACAATCAATATATTTAATTCTAATTTGGCGAACAAGTCGTAATGTACTAGGCTATATTAAATTATATGTTTAATGTGTTTAAGTCACTTGTTTTCTGAATGGCGTACAGTTGATTGCAAGCTATCTTAATTTTATGGGTTTTTCTGAATTCGAATCCTAGGTAAGTCACTCGTGTATTTTAATTGTCTTTGTACTGTTTCACATGTTTCTGATTGCATCTGTAATAATATCACTGTCAATGAGATGTTAAGTACTACCTAACATCTAAGTTTTCAAGAATTTCACTAAAATTGATTTACCCTAGTGGAGAAGAAAGTGGGCTCACTATTTTATCAGTAACTTTTTGTTTTATTTACACTTATCATTGTGTTGTAAATGGAAATTTACTTAATTAATTCGTAGTTTATGCGTGTAATTGTGTTGTAGGCCTACTGATCTCTTTAGGTTGTATTCGTCAGTCGTAGACGACAGAGCCTTGTGGTTGCAGTTGTTTCGTANAATAATATCACTGTCAATGAGATGTTAAGTACTACCTAACATCTAAGTTTTCAAGAATTTCACTAAAATTGATTTGCCCTAGTGGAGAAGAAAGTGGGCTCACTATTTTATCAGTAACTTTTTGTTTTATTTACACTTATCATTGTGTTGTAAATGGAAATTTACTTAATTAATTCGTAGTTTATGCGTGTAATTGTGATGTAGGCCTACTGATCTCTTTAGGTTGTATTCGTCAGTCGTAGACGACAGAGCCTTGTGGTTGCAGTTGTTTCGTANTGTAGGCCTACTGATCTCTTTAGGTTGTATTCGTCAGTCGTAGACGACAGAGCCTTGTGGTTGCAGTTGTTTCGTACTCGGTGCTGAGACCTGCTCTGTTCGAGGTCTCTAGCCAGCATTTTCAGCCATTCGTCATATTTATTTATGTTTTTCTAAATTTACCATCACACCCAGTGATGATGGTCCTGAACAGACCAAAGTTACGCCTTAAGCAAGAGTGCTAAGTATGGGCCGTAAGCCATGCTGCCCACAACTATTTCCTTCTGAACAGCATTGGTATCGTCTTCATGAAGAATCACCTTTCTGCTTTATGGAGGCGCTCCGAAGCTGAAAATATATTACATAAAAACCTCATCACCCTCGCTTACTAATAAACTAACTTTAACATTNGAGGCGCTCCGAAGCTGAAAATATATTACATAAAAACCTCATCACCCTCGCTTACTAATAAACTAACTTTAACATTAACAGCTACGTTTTTCTCGGCTCGACTCCTGTTATGAAAAATAATCAAGTTATTTTTTGTATTTTTTTTTTTGCCTGCATTTATAAAGTAAGTTGTGACCNGAGGCGCTCCGAAGCTGAAAATATATTACATAAAAACCTCATCACCCTCGCTTACTAATAAACTAACTTTAACATCAACGGCTACGTTTTTTTCGGCTCCACTCCTGTTATGAAAAATAATCAAGTTATTTTTTGTATTTTTTTTTTTGCCTGCATTTATAAAGTAAGTTGTGACCGCCATCATTAACATATTCATTGCGTGGATTTGGCGTTCGATCTTCGCGTGTGATGTTCCGCCCCAGTCAATCTACTAATTATCAGCGGAAAATGTGTTCCAGTCCACTAGCTGATTTCGGACCAGTCTAATTTATCTCGTGATTGCATCGGTCTGTAGGGAAATATTTTTTCCATCGAAGTTGCAACATAAGTTAACAAATGAATGACAGTTAATTGTGGAGCTGGTCAACATTTTCCCAATCAGCTTATTAATTGCTTTTTTTGTGCACGTAGTAGGAAATAATGTATTTTGTAGGTTTATTAAAATAATAGTTTTTACTAATGTGTTTTTAAGTAATGCAACCTTTTTGGCCGGGATATAATTAACTTAAACAGAACGTAGGCAAACGGAAAAAAGATAAATACGCTACAAAAAACAACACCACAGTGGCTTCTCTACAACTGAAATAACATTGTCAATGTTTGTTTATTCATGCTGTTATTTTTAATGTCGCAGGAAATAATAAAAATTGGTTAACATAGAAGAATTTCCTTATAATTTTTTTTTTATTGGTATACTTCTCGTTTATCTAGGTTTTTTTTAAAAATCAGTTTTGACCAGTCACTTCACTGCAAAACAGCGCAACCGTGTCACGATTTTAACTATACGCAAATCAGGAAACAAGAGTAGCTACACGATTAATGACGGCAGCGCACGCACTTTCTTATTTCGTAAACAGTTTTCCGACATTGCAACGCAATGCAGTGTTTCGAGTTCCTTATCGGCGAAACACGCTACACAACTGCTGCTAGAAACGAAAATTTATCCAAGTTGAACTTTTCTTGTTACTATTTGCTTGTTTGTAATGCTGTACGTGGTTGTTCACTTACTACAGTAAGCAATTTTAGCTTGTCAGATTAAAAAAAAATTAGCGAGAATTGTCTCTTCTACGTAATAACGTTCTCTGCTAGTGAAATACGTATGTCACTTGTGTCCGGCCGTTCAGGCTCCGTCACGCAGATTCGTAAACAACGCGATGGCGCATTGTAATGATACTGATTAAAACCTGTAGTTTAATGTCAGGCGTATGAGAAATATTCATATCACATTACAATACATTTGATTTTGTATTTTGTCTTGGCGCTGTTATCCGCAATAGCCTTTCAGCGCCTCGTCTATAGTCTATTAGCAGGTTTTTCACANTACGTATGTCACTTGTGTCCGGCCATTCAGGCTCCGTCACGCAGATTCGTAAACAACGCGATGGCGCATTGTAATGATACTGATTAAAACCTGTAGTTTAATGTCAGGCGTATGAGAAATATTCATATCACATTACAATACATTTGATTTTGTATTTTGTCTTGGCGCTGTTATCCGCAATAGCCTTTCAGCGCCTCGTCTATAGTCTATTAGCAGGTTTTTCACAATTTTTGAACCAAACCTTTGAATAATCACCCCATGCCTGATGTGTTCAGTTGTTTCGTAATATGTCATGATTCACAAACGTGTTATACTTCTGCTAACATAGCGGTATCTGTTTCTTGGTTTAAAAAAACTTTTACATATGTATTGTATATATAAGTTGTGAAATTTCATTTATAACTCATGTGAACAAAAGCAGGGAGAAAAAAGGTGTTTTGGTAATGCCAAGTAAGAAATAGTTCTTATGAAAAATACAATTACAATGAGCGCGCACGACAGCGGTGTGCAGTCCATTTGGTGTAATTTCTAAGACTTGGTTAATCTTTGTTCCAATGAGGTGGAGGAATATCCTGGAAGTAGAACTTCAGCGGGATTTCAGAAAAGTTAGAAGTAGCTGCAAAATAGACAATACTCATTGGGTATTATAGAGTACGAATTATCAGCGTGGATTCTCCTAGCTCCCGTCGTTGGCCAAACAAAACCAAGCTCCAATCAGATACGCCAATGCGCAAACTACAAAAAAACTTTTCTGTGCGTGAAATAAAACCATTTCTGTGAGGCTGTTTTGTTTACAGCAAGACAACATTGCGTTAATTCAAAGAAAAGGTCAGAGAAACACATGTTTGCTAACGTTTTTATACGTTTTTTAATGACAAAATAACCTTTCTTTATAGCCAAAAATATAAATTGTTTGGGCTGCTTTTGTTTGCAGTATAGAAAATTGCTTCGTACCAAAGATAACAATTTAGCGATATTAAAGGTTTTCTGTCGTACATTGTATGTTTCAGTACGCAACTGGACGGAAACATTCGTTCATATGTATTATTCACGGCGAAAAGAGCGCTTTTTAAAGCCCTCTCAGTGGGCATAATAACCAAAAAATCATATTTTGTTGTGGCTTCAGATGATAACTCTTGAACGCTATAGAATGTTCTCATAAACTATGTTTATTATCCAAGGCAATTTTTACATCAACATTTGCCGAAAGGATACAAATAAGCTGAAAAGAGCTTTAAAGCATGGTTTTTAAAAGTGCCAACTTTACAGCGAACAGCATATATATANAATCGGTTCGTGCGTTCTGGAGTTATAGCGTCAGGAAGGAAAACCCGACTTATTTTTATATAGTAGATTACAATTCATTTGATTTTGTATTTTGTCTTGGCGCTGTTATCCGCAAAAGCCTTTCAGCGCCTCGTCTATAGTCTATTAGCGGGTTTTTCACAATTTTTGAACCAAACCTTTGAATAATCACCCCATGCCTGATGTGTTCAGTTGTTTCGTAATATGTNGGTTTTTCACAATTTTTGAACCAAACCTTTGAATAATCACCCCATGCCTGATGTGTTCAGTTGTTTCGTAATATGTCATGATTCACAAACGTGTTATACTTCTGCTAACATAGCGGTATCTGTTTCTTGGTTTAAAAAAACTTTTACATATGTATTGTATATATAAGTTGTGAAATTTCATTTATAACTCATGTGAACAAAAGCAGGGAGAAAANAACTTTTACATATGTATTGTATATATAAGTTGTGAAATTTCATTTATAACTCATGTGAACAAAAGCAGGGAGAAAATGGGTGTTTTGGTAATGCCCAGTAAGAAATAGTTCTTATGGAAAATATCATTACAATGAGAGCGCACGACAGCGGTGTGCAGTCCATTTGGTGTCATTTCTAAGACTTGGTTAATCTTTGTTCCCATGAGGCGGAGGAATATCCTGGAAGTAGAACTTCAGCGGGATTTCAGAAAAGTTAGAAGTAGCTGCAAAATAGACTATACTCATTGGGTATTATAGAGTACGAATTATCAGCGTGGATTCTCCTAGCTCCCGTCGTTGGCCAAACAAAACCAAGCTCCAATCAGATACGCCAATGCGCACACTACAAAATAACTTTTCTGTGCGTGAAATAAAGCCATTTCTGTGAGGCTGTTTAGTTTACAGCAACACAATATTGCGTTAATTCAAAGAAAAGGTCAGAGAAACACATGTTTGCTAATGTTTTTATACGTTTTTTAATGACAAAATAACCTTTCTTTATAGCCAAAAATATAAATTGTTTGGGCTGCTTTTGTTTGCAGTATAGAAAATTGCTTCGTACCAAAGATAACAATTTAGCGATATTAAAGGTTTTCTGTCGTACATTGTATGTTTCAGTACGCAACTGGACGGAAACATTCGTTCATATGTATTATTCACGGCGAAAAGAGCGCTTTTTAAAGCCCTCTCAGTGGGCATAATAACCAAAAAATCATATTTTGTTGTGGCTTCAGATGATAACTCTTGAACGCTATAGAATGTTCTCATAAACTTTGTTTATTATCCAAGGCAATTTTTACATCAACATTTGCCGAAATGATACAAATAAGCTGAAAAGAGCTTTAAAGCATGGTTTTTAAAAGTGCCAACTTTACAGCGAACAGCATATATATAACCCAATATATTCTGCAGCTGTGAAAATGTACAGTTCTGCAGACGTATAATGTCATTCTGAAGTGCAGTGTCTCTTCAAATCACTTACCTCAACTCAGCCCAAAAGGTGACATATTGGCCCATGTTGCTATCTGAAAAAAGGAACTATGAAAATAAATTTGAACAAAATTAGAAACAGTAGTAGTATTGTAAAAGGCGCTATGCTAGAACTACGTGGGGCGTGGATTTGTACTTCGAAGTATCTTTTTTTTTACGGAATATAATTTTCAAATATTACTTGCTTCCCTTATATATAATAATCACGGTTTTTTTCAATGCACACATTTTGTTTACAGTGTCCCTGACATTACAACAAATACGTATGGCGAACTATCAAAGGCATTATTACTATATGTAAATAACTTAGAAAACTGATTTTTAACTAATGCGAATTGACAACTACGTTACTGTGTCATGGCGTATTTTCGGTTGTTATTCCTCATATATTATAATCTACTACAAATTTTTACTGTGTTAGTATTTTCAAAGCAACACAGTATAAAATTTATGTATTTCTTACAAACAATTATTTTCAAACTCGTTGCCAAAGATTGTCTTGTAATTCTACAGCTCGAATATTGTATATTTGCAACACATCATTTCAGAAAATTAAAAAAATTATTAACTCAATGTTTATAATTAACTTGAAGTACACAAAACTTGGTTGTTAGAATTTAACATCTGTTTTACACATTCAAAACCAAGGTTTTGTGAAATTTACTCTAATTTATTTGTAGAGTTACAAGAATATATTTGGCAATTAGTTTACAGGGAATTCCTTGTACAAGAACAACAAAATGTTCACAGTGCAAAGCTTTAATGAGGCGAAGCACCTCTGTCATCTTGACATTTGATGGGGGAACTGGTTACAGCATGATAAGGCAACTTTACACTTTGGTGTATTGATTACGATATTTCTCACTTAGACAACCCGGGCCAGCCGATGGGCTCAGAAGTTTGCGTAATATCAGTCACCTGTCTTAATTTGAGATGTGACTCCAGGTTCGTATTTCGCTTAACCCATAGATACGAGTGGCAAGAAGGTGCAATCTTATGTTAAGTTTTATGTGAAAGTCTCCGCCTTTGGCGATTAACCTGTTGTCGTGAAGCGTTTTGTGTACAGGTTAACCTATTTTCAGGACCTGTGTGTTCTCCTGGATGCTGTGGGCCACAGCTATATATTGATCCAATCTATTGCTATTGGTAGAGGTCCGTGCAGTTCGCAAATACTTTCGGTGACAGGTAAGACTTGAAAAAAACGCATACTCGTGTGTTACTTTCACGATTGGAGCGCAGTTCTTTAGATGAGCCCTGGGCGGCTCTTCAGCCAGTAAAAAAACAAGGCGAAATGTCGTGACGGTACCATGTTCACCCGAGTGGAATGAAACAAACTCCTTGCAGCATGGCATCATCAAGTTAGTAATAAACAATCTTGCGATTATGTAAAGTACTGAAAAGTCCAGGTTGACGCCAAAAAAAATCTGCGTAATTAACGTACCTCGCCAATCCGGACGCCGTTAGTCAGAAAGTTTGGTTAATCCAAACGAAATGCTACTTTTGATTTGGAAAAAAATTAAATAGTAAAGAACATGTTATAATTAAATACACAGACTTTTTTTTAAATTGCTACATATATGTTGGGGAATGTAATGGGGTGTCAAGACCAGTGTTTTGATGTTAATGAAAATGGTGTCGGAAATGCATCGTTATGCTACAAACAAATAAAACACAAGACCAATATGGCGTAATCAATAGTTACTATGTAAAGAACGTGTAGCAATATCGTTGAAGGCGAGTTGACATCGAAACCGCAAGAACAGCATTGCAACAATTGTTCAAAGCGATGGCCGTTGACCTGGTTGCACGGCGGCATACGTCGCTCGAGTGTACCCGAAGCAGCACGTGTGGTGGTAGTGATGATAGTCGTCGTCGACTTGACTCTGCCACGTGGTTCTCGCAGCAGCGCATTACTATCACACACTTCCCTGCCGTTGTGCTATGGACACACACGAGGCACTGCTTACCCGTGAGGGCATCTCTAGCAGTAACAGTTCTTCTAGTGTTTTATCCTTCTTGTAGTTTAATAATGCATTTCTCACACCATATTCATTACATCAAAACACTCGTCTTGACATCCCCTTGCATCCCCCAAAATATCTGCAATCATTAAAAAAATATCCTGTAAGTAGAGAAAAAATGTTTACAGCATAACATTCGTTACAAGTGAGTTAAGTTCAAACAAGTAGCGGTGTCTAGGTCGGGAAACTGAACTTCATTCACTCGCACAAGTACCATGGATTTGCTACACATCTCACAGAAAAAGAGCAGTAGCCAACCATGGAATAATGAAAATATCACGCATTCCACGTTACTATAATCTCCAATACTTGTTGTTTAATAATTTCAGTGTATTGTTATATTAGTTCGGATTTTCAAAACATCGGCAAATCCAAACTGGCCGCGGTCCCAAATAGTTTGGATTGACCGGGGTGCAGTGTAGTCGGCTTTCGTTTAAGTATTTTTTAAAATTAAGTTGTAGGATGAGTCTTACGACTGGGATGAACTCAGCCCTATCCTGGCTTTCCATTTCACTGATCTGAAAATTATTACTATTTGCAAGTGGGTAGAAATGGAGAGGGGCATCGTTTCGGTTTGTCAGTGTCGGGCAATGGACAATGTCCCTGAAAAATATTTCTATATTTGAACACATTGATGGTTTCCCCCGTGGTCGACGCCAAGTGTGTTTCGAAAGGGGAGTAAGTATCTCTCTTTGCCA